>JAJQKJ010002910.1:0-276191 GCA_029574335.1 Rana kukunoris | reverse complement strand
AACTCCTCTGGCTCTGACTAAGCACTCTCTCACTCTCATCTCCGCACTCCTCAACTCTCAACTAACTTCTACTATCTCCACTCTCACTCTCGTCATCCGCACTCCTTTCTCCACTCTCGTCTCTTCCGCACTCCTCTCACTCTCCGTCTCCGCACTCCTCTCACTCTCATCTCCGCACTCCTCTCATCCATCTGCGCGTCTCCACGCACTCCTCTAACTCTGTGTGTCCGCACTCCTCTCCATCTCGTCTCCGCACTCCCTCTCGCTCCCCTCTCCGCACTCCTCACGCTCCCGTCTCCGCACTCCTCACGCTCCCGTCTCCGCACTCCTCACGCTCCCGTCTCCGCACTCCTCACGCTCCCATCTCCGCACTTCTCTTTCTTCCGTCTCCCGCACTCCTCTCAACCCCTTGTCTCCGCACTTATTTTGCTCCAGTCTCCGCACTCCTCTCGCCCTCATCTCCGCACTCCTCTCGCCCTTGTCTCCGCACTCCTCTCGCCCTTGTCTCTGCACTTCTCTTGCTCCAGTCCTCTGCACTCCTCTCACCCTTCTCCCTCCGCCCTTTTTTCCTGGGCTCCAGGCTGTCCCTCCTCATATTTCCTAGGGCATGCTGGGGCTGTAGTTTTTCTTTAATTGATGAAAATAGAGCCATAGTCTTCTGGGACTACATGTCCTTGTCCTGGCTGCTCATTGGCCCTATGGCTGCAGCCAATGGAGGCAGGAGAAATCAGAGTGGGTGGTGATTCCTGCCCTGTACTGCTTGAATGGAAAGAAGGGTGAGTGGGGGAAATATACTGACAGCCCGTGCTCGCTCCCCCCTTGTCACAGGGCGGGCAGTGTGGCGTCTGACAAGTTCGCCCGTCCTTCGCTTGCGTAAGGGGACGTGAGAGGGAGAGATGCCAAAAATGGACAAACTGATAGGAGGGAAGGGGTATGAGAGCCGGCTACCCGAAAGATGAGTTGCTGATGTTGACGGATGAGGCCAACACGCTGTAGTGATATGCAATGATAACAGACAGAACCAGACATGGCATGACACAACCTACCCGAGTGTCTGTGACCCCCCTAGGAACAGGCTGGGGATTGGACAAAAGAAGCCTGGACTGATGCACCTGCCCAGAAGATCCGGCAACCTATGAACAAGAATACAGCACCAAAAGATATCGGCCCAGACCCCTACCATTGTGGGCCGACACAGGGACATTGGTACCGAGTAATGATCACCATTTTATTCCCTAGGGTCTCTGCTAAAACAATATATAATGTTTGGGGTTCTCAGTCATTTTCTAGCAAAAAATACAGATTTACACTTGTAAACAAAAAGTGTCAGGAAAAGCCTGTTTAGCAAGTTGTTAATGGGGGGGAGGGGTTCTCTTTAGATTGTAGTGAATGAGAAGCACATGGCACTGAATGGCTCCAGATTGAGTTCCCCTCCCCCTCTCTTTGTGTTTGTCGTCAGCATGGCCCCAGGACGTCTGTGGGGGAGGGGCCCCTGTGAGGAAGCTGGCTCACAATGTGATTGGAGTCTTCCCAGATCCGTAGTGCAGACACAGAACGTCCCTCACACCTCTCAGCCAGGACAAGAAGCCTCCATCTTCCATCGGGGACACGGAGGAGAACTTTCCCCTGATTGTGGACACTTGTGAGCCGGAGGAAGAGAAGCCGAGAGTTGGGAGAGATTTCCCCCTTCATGTCCAGTCACCGTGCTGGGAAGAGTCAGAAGTCACCCGACCATAGAAGAGGAGCCAAGAGGGACCATCCGAGAGGACCCCAACCATAGAAGACTCATCAGAGGAGCCAAGAGGGACCATCCGAGAGGACCCCAACCATAGAAGACTCACCAGAGGAGCCAAGAGGGACCATCCGAGAGGACCCCAACCATAGAAGACTCAGAGGAGCCAAAGAGAGACCATCAGAGGAGATCCCAACCATAAAAGACTCATCAGAGACCATCCAAGAGGGACCATCCGATCCCAACCATAGAGACCTCAACCATAGAAGATCAGAGGAGCAAAGAGGGACCATCCAAGAGAGACCTCAACCATATCCGAAGACTCAGGCCCAGAGGAGCCAAGAGAACCATCCGAGAGGCCCCCAACCATATAAGACTCATCAGAGGAGCTTCACATCAACCTCCAGACCAGGACACCACCAGCCAGGTATTTATCTCCTACTGACCACTACTTCCTTCCTATCCCATTGGTACCAACCTGCTCCTCTGTCTCCCCAATGCCTCCCCAATGCCTCCTGTCTTCCCCCTATCCTCCTGTCCTCTCACTTTTCCTTGTCCCCTTATTGCTTCTTTCTCACCTCACTATCCCCTTTACCCTATGACTCCACCCCCTGTCTCCTCATTGCCCTTTCCATCCATTGTTGCATCTATCAAGCCTTCTACTCCTCTGTCCATGTCCACCCCCATGTTACCCATTGCACATTGTGCATTCCTTGCCCCCCCCCCCCCACTGCCTATTCCACCTCACTGTGTCCTGTCTACCCCTCTACTCTCTTGTCCACCACATTGTTGCCTGTCCACCAACTGCCCCCAGTCATCTCCACTACCCCCTCACCTCCTCTTTTACCACTGAGCACCAGTGCCTCCTCTTGCTCCTCAGAACCTGAGCACCCCTTCCCCCAGCGCTCCTCTATGAGCACCTACAGTATGTTCCCTATTGTTCCTACTAATCTCTAATGGCCAACATTTCCCCTCCTTTTCCCCACTGATCTCCCCCACATTGACCACAGATAGTGGACACCCCCCCCCCCTTAGCAGACACCCCCACTGTGATCACAGATAGACATCCCTCCTCCAAACACCCCCCTCCACTGTGATCACAGATAGCAGACACCCCCCCTCCACTGTGACTACAAATAGCAGACACCCCCCCCCACTGTGATCACAGATAGCAGACATCCCCTCCTCCACTGTGACCACAGATTCCCCCCTAGCGGATTCCCCCCTCCAATCACAGATAGCAGACCCCCCTCCACTGTGATCACAGATTCCCCCTAGCAGACATTCCCCCCTCCACTGTGACAGATAGCACTTCCCCCCTCCAGACAGCAGACATTCCCCCCTCCACATCACAGATCCCCCCCTCCACTGTGACCACAGACAGCGGACATTCCCCCCTCCACTGTGACCACAGACAGCGGACATTCCCCCCTCCCTGTGACCACAGACAGCGGACATTCCCCCCTCCCCTGTGACCACAGACAGCGGACATTCCCCCCCTCCACTGTGATCACAGATAGCGGACATTCCCCCCCTCCACTGTGATCACAGATAGCGGACATTCCCCCCCTCCACTGTGACCACAGATAGCGGACATTCCCCCCTCCACTGTGATCACAGATAGCAGACACCCCCCTCCACTGTGACTACAAATAGCAGACACCCCCCACTGTGATCACAGATAGCAGACATCCCCTCCTCCACTGTGACCACAGATAGCGGAAATTCCCCCCTCCACTGTGATCACAGATAGCAGACATTCCCCCCTCCACTGTCACAGACAGCGGACATTCCCCCCTCCATCACAGACAGCGGACATTCCCCCCTCCACTGTGACCACAGACAGCGGACATTCCCCCCTCCACTGTGACCACAGACAGCGGACATTCCCCCCTCCACTGTGACCACAGACAGCGGATTCCCCCCTCCATTGACCACAGAACAGCCCCCCTCCACTGTGACCACAGACAGCGGACATTCCCCCCTCCACTGTGACCACAGACAGCGGACATTCCCCCCTCCACTGTGATCACAGATAGCGGACATTCCCCCCTCCACATTAGCGGACCCCCCCTCCACTGTGATCACAGATAGCGGACATTCCCCCCCTCCACTGTGATCACAGATAGCGGACATTCCCCCCCTCCACTGTGATCACAGATAGCGGACATTCCCCCCTCCACATTAGCGGACCCCCCCTCCACTGTGATCACAGATAGCAGATAGCAGACATTCCCCCCTCCACATCACAGATAGCGGACATTCCCCCCTCCACTGTGATGTGACATTCCCCCCTCCATGACCACACAGACATTCCCCCTCCATGACCACAGACAGCGGATTCCCCCCCTCCATGACCACAGATCCTCCCTCCACTGTGACCACAGATAGCGGATTCCCCCCCTCCATTCCCAGATAGCCTCCCCCCTCCACTGTGACATTCCCCCCCTCCATCACAGATAGCGGACATTCCCCCCCTCCACTGTGACCACAGAAATCCCCCCCTCCATGACCACAGACAGCGGACATTCCCCCCCTCCACTGTGACCACAGATAGCGGACATTCCCCCCCTCCACTGTGACCACAGATAGCGGATTCCCCCCTCCATTGACCACAGACACCACGACAGCGGACCCCCCCTCCACTGTGACCACAGACATTCCCCCCTCCATGACCACAGACAGCGGACATTCCACTGTGACCCAGATAAAGGGCATTTTTCCTCCACTGAACACTCACTGCCCCTTCTCCACCATTTTCCGTCCTGCCCCCTCACTGCCCCCCTGACAGCGTCCCCCACTGCTCTCCTTCACACTACTGTCCCTCCACTTCCCCCCTGAACCCCGTGGCACCCCCCTCCACTCCCCCTGTCTTCCCTGCCTTTCTCCATTGCCCCCCCATCCTCCCCACCACCCACCACAGACAGTGGGGTGATAAGATGATGATTGTAGAGATAGCGGACATTCCCTAATTCAGAGGAGCCAAATTGTCAATGTAGGGTGTGAATAGTCAGCTCTTGGGTCTGTGACCACTGGTTGGTAAGACCCCCCTGTAGCGGAGGTGGGTCATTCCCCCCTCCACGGATGGGGGATGGGATGTTGTGTGACCATGGGGGTGGGGGGCAGAAAAAACAGCGGACATTGAGAGCCACAAAACGATTGTATGGAGTCCCAGATTGCCAGATTGTAATCCACTGTGTGTGTATGGTGTGCAGACCAGGCAGAGGATCACAGCTCTTTATTGTGGTTTGGTTTTTTGGTTAGCGGACCTTTTGGTTCCCCATCAGAGGAGGAATCATGTAGTGGAAATCGATTGTAAGTCCCTGGTGTGGGGTGTACCAGGAAGAGGGAGTCCACTGTGACCACAGATAGATTACTAGGATCCTTAACCCTTAGAGTGCACAGATTGTATGTAAGATTTGTATCTGCCTGTGTGTTCACCCAGCTAGATATGGGCGGAGTCCCCCTAGTGGTGATCAGAGGTATTGCACTGTGCCAAGACCACTGGTATTAGCTAACAATAATCTCCTTCTCCTTCCCTCCTCCACCAAACAAGGTCCTTGCCTCGGTTTTCCTGCTCAGCGCCTCTGACATTATCTTACTACATTCATGTGGCCCCTGATGTTTTGGCCTGTTAAATGTATTTTCCACTGTGACCAATTGTTAGGACAGATTTCTCTCTAACAGCGCACTTCCCTCTTCTGACATGGCCGGGTCCCCCCCTCCACTGTGACCCCCCAGGAACACTGGGGAGACAAAAGAAGCGGACATGCCCAGAAGATCCGGCAACCTATGAACAAGAATACCCCAAAAGATATCGGCCCAGACCCCACTGTGGGCCGACCACAGACGAGTAAGATCACCATTTTATTCCCGCCTCTGCTAAAACAATATATAATGTTTGGATTCATTTTCCCCCCTCAGGAAAAGCCCAAGTTGTTAATGGGGGGGACTTTAGATTGTAGTGTGACCACAGATGGCTCCAGATTGAGTTCCCCTCCCCCTCTCTTTGTGTTTGCGGATGGCCCCATTGGGGGAGGGGCCCCCTGTGAGGAAGCCCCAATGTGATTGGGGTCTCCACTGTGCAGACACAGACGTCCCTCCACTCAGCCAGGACAGCCTCCATCTTCCATCGGACATTCCCCTGATTGTGGACCTGAGCCGGAGGAAGAGAAGCCGAGAGTTGGGAGAGATTTCCCCCTTCTGTGACCTGGGAAGACAGATAGCATAGAAGAGGAGGAGGGGCCATTGAGAGGACCCCCCATAGAAGACCTCAGAGGAGCCACTCCGAGAGGACCCCAACCATGACCAGAGGACAGACAGACCCCAACCATAGGACATCAGAGGAGCCAAAGAGAGACCATTCCCAACCATAGAAAGACCCCCCTCCGAGAGGACCCACTGTCACCAGAGGAGCCAAGAGAGACCACAGCCCCCAACATATAAGACTCATCGGACATCAACCTCCAGACCAGGACACCCCCCAGGTATTTATCTCCACTGACCACTACTTCCTTCCTATCCCATTGTACCAACCTGCTCCTCTGTCTCACAGTCTTCCCCCTATCCTCCTGTCCTCTAGCGCTCCTTTCTCACCTCACTATCCCCCTGAACCCTATCACTCCACCCCCTGTCTCCATTCCCCCCCCCTCCACTGTGACCACAGACAGCGTCCCCCCCACTGCCTATTCCACACTGTGTCCCGTTACCCCCCCCTCCACATTGTTGTGTCCACCCACTACCCCCTTACCTCCTCTTTTACCACAGAGTGCCTCCTCTTGCTCCTCAGCGGACCTCTTCCCCCAGCGCTCCTCTTGAGCACCCCCCTCCACTGCCAACATTTCCCCTCCTTTTCCCCACTGATCTCCCCCACATCACAGATAGCGGACACCCCCCTCCACATCACAGATAGCAGACCCCCCCTCCACTAGCAGACACCCCCCATGATCACAGATAGCGGATCCCCTCCTCCATTGACCACAGATAGCAGAAATTCCCCCTCCACTGTGATCACAGATAGCAGACATTCCCTCCTCCACTGTGACCACAGATAGCGGACATTCCCCCCTCCACTGTGATCACAGATAGCGGACATCCCCCCTCCACTGTGACCACAGATAGCGGACACCCCCCCTCCACTGTGACCACAGATAGCGGACATCCCCCCTCCACTGTGACCACAGATAGCGGACATTCCCCCCTCCACTGTGATCACAGATAGCGGACATTCCCCCCTCCACTGTGATCACAGATTCCCTCCTAGCGACGGACATTCCCCCCCTCCACTGTGATCACAGATAGCGGACATTCCCCCCTCCACTGTGATCACAGATAGCGGACATTCCCCCCTCCACATCACAGATAGCCCCCCCCTCCACTGTGATCACAGATAGCGGACACTGTGACCACAGATAGCGGATTCCCCCCTCCATTGACCACAGACAGCGGACCCCCCCTCCACTGTGACCACAGATAGCGGATTCCCCCCTCCATTGACCACAGACAGCGGACCCCCCCTCCACTGTGATCACAGATAGCGGACATTCCCCCCCTCCACTGTGATCACAGATAGCGGACATTCCCTCCCTCCACTGTGATCACAGATAGCGGACATTCCCCCCTCCGCTGTGATCACAGATAGCGGACATTCCCCCCTCCACTGTGACCACAGATAGCGGACATCCCCCCCCCACTGTGACCACAGATAGCGGACATTCCCCCCTCCACTGTGACCACAGATAGCGGACATTCCCCCCTCCACTGTGATCACAGATAGCGGACATTCCCCCCTCCACTGTGATCACAGATAGCAGACATTCCCCCCCCTCCACTGTGATCACAGATAGCGGACATTCCCCCCCCTCCACTGTGATCACAGATAGCGGACATTCCCCCCCCCTCCACTGTGATCACAGATAGCGGACATTCCCCCCTCCACTGTGACCACAGATAGCGGACATTCCCCCCCTCCACTGTGACCACAGATAGCGGACATTCCCCCCTCCACTGTGACCACAGATAGCGGACATTCCCCCCCTCCACTGTGATCACAGATTCCCCCCTAGCGGACATTCCCCCCCTCCACTGTGACCACAGATAGCGGACATTCCCCCCTCCACTGTGATCACAGATAGCGGACATCCCCCCTCCACTGTGACCACATTCCCCCCCTCCACCACAGATAGCGGACATTCCCCCCCTCCATTGTGATCACAGATAGCGGACATTCCCCCCTCCACTGTGGTTACAGATAAAGGGCATTTTTCCTCTCACTGAACACTCACTGCCCCCTTCTCCACCATTTTCCCTCCTGCCCCCTCACTGTCCCCCTGTCCACCCCGATCCTGCCTGTCCCCCACTGCTCTCCTTCACACTACTGTCCCCTCACTTCCCCCCTGAACCCCTGTGGCACCCTGTTCATCCTATGTCCCTCACTCCCCCTGTCTTCCCAATGCCTTTCACCATTGCCCCCCATCCTCCCCACCACCCCATTCCCCCACTGCACACTTTCCAGTGGGGTGATAAGATGATGATTGTAGAGATATGTGAATTCAGTGCTATTACAGATTCAGGATTCTTCTAATTCAGAGGAGCAGACAAATTGTGACAATGTAGGGTGTGAATAGTCAGCTCTTGGGTCTAGGATGAAGGAACTGACACCTGGTTGGTAATGACCCCCTGACAGGCTTGTGTACAGACAAAGGTGGGTCACTGTCACCTCACCGGACCTTTCATCTGTAGAATCGGATGGGGGATGGGATGTTGTGTGATCTCAGATGGGGGTGGGGGGCAGAAGAAAGTCTACTGTGTCCTGTGTACAGAATCCCTGAGAGCCACAAAACGATTGTATGGAGTCTGATCAGCAGATGCATGCAGATTGTAATCCAGCAGATCTGTGTGTGTATGGCAGGGGTCTCAAACTCAAATTATCTGGGGGCCACTGGAGGTATAATAGCATCAAGTATTGGACCAAAATGTCACAGATTTGCCGCCCCTAATGTTCACTCTCCAGGACAGTCCCTATGACCCTGGCTGCAGTCACATACACACACTCACTCTTCTCCATTCTTCTTTCGGCACTGCCAGCCAATCACATAGATTAGCGCTCAGTCTATTAGGGCAGTGAGCCAATATTCGCTCAGCCCTGATAGGCTGAGATCTTGACCCACAGAAATTTCCTATCAGGGCTGAGCGAATATGGTTTCACATACATATAATGCCCCCATCATGTGCCCAGCAGTAGCACCGCCATCATCCACCAGCAACACTCCCATTCCCCCTACCCCCCTGTGACCACAGTAATAGCAGCTGACAGATGTTGGGGGGTCCCCCCTACTGAAGGGGGGTTTGGATGATTGAGATCCACCAGCAACACCCCCCCCCATCCACCTTACCCCCCTGTGGTAATAGAATGAGCTGACGGATGATGGGGGGTCCCCCCTACTGGGATGCTATTGCCAGGGCAGTAGCACCCCCACCATCCACCAGAAACACCCCCAATCGCCCTACCCCCCTGTGACCACAGTAATAGCATGAGCTGACGGATGATGGGGGTCCCCCCTACTGCTGGGGGGGGGGGTGTTGGATGATTGGGATGCTAAAGGGCAGTAGCATCCTCATGTTATTACCACAGGGGGGGGGCTGTTGCTGGTGAATGATTAGGGTGCTACTGTTCATCAACATTTTCCCTCCTGCCCCCCAACCCCCCAGCAGTAGCACCCCCATCTGCCTGTCCACAAGCTCTCCTTCAACACCCCCCATTCCCCCTACCACCCTGTGATAATAGCATCAGCTGAAAGATTATGGGGGTACTACTGCTGGGGGGTTGGGGGGTGTTGATGTAGCACCCTAATCATTCACCAGCAACACCCCCCCCCCCCATGAGGGTGCTAGCCTCCCAATGCCTTTCATCCAACAACAACCGCCCCCCCCCCACAGTAACACCCCATATTCCCCCTACCACCCAGTGGGGTGTGATAGCATCTGCTAACTGGAATTCAATCCATTACAGTAGCACTTACTTTGAAGGACGCTGCTGACGAGGGCGAGGGCGCTCAGCTCTTCTGAGCAACTTCACTTCAGTGCGGACGGGTGCGTGACGGCAGCGCCGCCCTACGCTGCTGACAAAGGTGGGTCACATGACGCACACCCCTGATTTGCCGGACACAAAGATGAGTACGGGGGGGGGCTGCAGGAAAAGGGTACCGCGCTGCGCTGCATGCGCTGATGCGCTGCAAAGTATGACACTGTCCGGGGGAAGTCTACTGGCTTGTCAGTGGGCCGCAAAATCTCGATTGTATGGTCTGCGGGCCGCAATCTGGCCCGCGGGCCGGGAGTTTGAGACTCTGGTGTATGGTGTCCTTGCAGACCAGGCAGAGGAAAAATCTTTACAACACGCAGCTCTTTATTGTGGTTTGGTTTTTTGGTTACTGGTTTGCACAGGTTTGGAACCTTTTGGTTCCCATATCTTCATTCAGAGGAGGAATCGCCATGTAGTGGAAATCGATTGTAAGTCCTGTGTCTGGTGTGGGGTGTACATGGGGGGCAGGAAGAGGGAGTAACACAAGGATTCTAGCTTGTAGGGGAGCCTGAGGAACCCCAGAAGTGTGAGCTGATTACTAGACTGATCCTTAACCCTTAGAGTGCACCAGATTGTATGTAAGATTTGTATCTCCCTGTGTGTGGTCATCCAGCTAGATATGGGTAGAGTCTCCCTCTAGTGGTGGTCAGAGGTATTGCAGGCTGTGCCAAGTCTATCACAGCTGGTATTACTGGCTACCAATAATCTCCCTCTCCTTCCCTCCACCAAACAAGGTCCTTGCCTCGGTTTCCTGCTCTTACTGCCCGCCTTTGACATTATCTTACTACTATATGCTACTGATGTTTTGGCAGGGTGGCTGTTAAATTCATAGTCAAATGTCATAGTTGGATTGGCCAATTGTTAGGAGGTCAAATGATTTCTCTCTAATTCTGGAATTGCTGCACTTCCCTCTTCTGTCACTAGGTGGCCGGGTGTCTGGTGGCATTAGATAAGACAAGGGCATTGCAAGGACAGAGTAGGAATGAATGTGGTATCTTGGCCAATGGGAAGGGGTCTTCTTGAATTCCTTGGCCTGCTGGGAGAACCTATATATTTGTGTGGAGTCAGGTGATCGGGGTTCTCTGCCACACGTGTGGCTGTCTGGGTGAATGTGTGTTGTACTATCCCCGGGCTGCTAGGCCCGGAGATCAGAGATTGGGCCTATCCTGGGGACATTTGGCTGCTAGGATGTCTGAGGGCCTATCCAGAAGCAAGAGAGCAGCACAGGAGTTGGGATTGCGGCTTGCAGCCAGAAGTGACGGTTCTGCTGGCTGGAGAACCTGTTGTGGTCGGAGGTAGAGGGGAAGCTGTCGCCACTAAGGGACCATCCATCTTATTACCAGGGACCACAGTGAGTAG
Organism: Rana kukunoris; assembly: GCA_029574335.1. NCBI lineage: Eukaryota > Metazoa > Chordata > Amphibia > Anura > Ranidae > Rana > Rana kukunoris. Next base: position 265,020 of record JAJQKJ010002910.1, on the reverse strand, counting down.
CTGAAGAAAGTACCGGAGCAGCATTCTCACCAACCGAGGATGGTGGAGAATCGGGAAACTTCAGCAAGTGCCAAGCCAGGGACCCAGCCGGCCAGTGGGGTAACGTTTGAGGAGTATCTGGTAATGCCAAGCCAGGGACCGAGCAGGGAAGTCGGGGGTGATGTTTGAGGAGTACGTGTGAGTGCCAAGCCAGGGACTGAGCAGGGAAGTGGGGGTGATGTTTGAGGAGTATCTGTGAGTGCCAATGCAGGGAAGCGGGGTGATGTTTGAGGAGTATCTGAGTGGCAAAGCAGGGAAGCGGGGTGATGTTTGAGGAGTATCTGTGAATGCCAAGCCAGGGACCGAGCAGGGAAGTGGGGTGATGTTTGAGGAGTATCTGTGAGTGGCAAAGCAGGGAAGCGGGGTGATGTTTGAGGAGTATCTGAGTGGCAAAGCAGGGAAGCGGGGTGATGTTTGAGGAGTATCTGTGAATGCCAAGCCAGGGACCGAGCAGGGAAGTGGGGGTGATGTTTGAGGAGTATGTGTGAGTGCCAAGCCAGGGACTGAGCAGGGAAGCGGGGTGACGTTTGAGGAGTATGTGTGAGTGCCAAGCCAGGGACTGAGCAGGGAAGCGGGGTGACGTTTGAGGAGTATGTGTGAGTGCCAAGCCAGGGACTGAGCAGGGAAGTGGGGTAAAGTTTGAGGAAGAAACTGAGTGCGAAGATTGGAAGAGCTCAGGGGATCCAGTGGCAGTGGATCGGCAAGTCTAGTGAGAGAGATCGGGAGCTCAGTTGAGTGGAGAATTACAAGGGGAAATTGTAGAGAAAGTGAAGAAGATCATTACAATTTAGAAACTGTTACAAGACTGTTGCCATAGGAGACAGCGGTCCTACTCATGCGGATGTGGTGTCTAGCTGGATGCCTTTCCCTGCATGGCTGTCTGCCTATACAAGTCCCGGAGTCTGACAATACACGTGGGGATTGGGGGTAGTAAAACCTCATGGTTGATCAGTGGTTTTTACTGCCCACTCAACTTGCTACCTACTCTACCTGTAGAGGCAGCAGCTTGGGGTGTACACATGCCATGGTGGCAATGCCCACTGATGGTGACCCCTTCAATGAATAGGGTTGCTTCTGTGGGGTCCAAGGGTTTTAAACAGGTGTTGAGGAGGCAACACAATGACTCAATGCCTGTGCATTGCCCTCTGAAGAGCAAACATGAATGGCTGCTCAGAGAACATTGCACATATGAACAAGTCTTTATGGTGTGGTGGTGATCAGGGACACAATGACTGGTGTGGTATTGATTATTGGTAATATGACTGGTGTGGTGGTGATCAGGGACACTGTGACTGGTGTGGTGGTGATCAGGGACACAATGACTGGTGTGGTGGTGATCAGGGACACAATGACTGGTGTGGTGGTGATCAGGGACACTATGACTGGTGTGGTGGTGATCAGGGACACAATGACTGGTGTGGTGGTGATCAGGGACACAATGACTGGTGTGGTGGTGATCAGGGACACAATGACTGGTGTGTTGGTGATCAGGGACACAATGACTGGTGTGGTAGTGGTTATTGGTAATATGACTGGTGTGGTGGTGATCAGGGACACTGGGACTGGTTGTCTTGCATACACACGGTCACACCAAATTCTGACGTACAACACTACAACAAGCCAAGAACTTTTCTTGTCGGGAAACCAGCTCTCAAATTTTTTTGTGGCAGAAATTCCGACAGAAAAATTCCAAGGAAGCCTACACACGGTCGGAATGTCCGACCAAAAGCTCACATCAGACTTTTCTTGTCAGAATTTCCAATCATGTGTGCTCTGTGCCGCCCTGATTGGGAAAAGCTTTCATTGCTTCAGCGAATTGGGGCTTCCAATGCGGCGCAGTGCATTGTGGTTATTCGGCGGGCCGTACAAATGGTCGAACCAGTGGACATCAAATCTGCGGGTCTCGCGTGCACGGTCACGGAGCTTGTGGCAGGGGCGTGTGTGCCGCTGGTACCAAATTTAAAGGGATGTACTTGTGCGCTCATTTGCCTGGCCGTGCCATTCTGCTGATGTAAATGTTTGTGTGACGGTTGGCAAGTGGTTAAAGGGAACTTCCAGATTCCCCCAGCAGACCCTCACAACCACGGTGTGGAAAAGGCTGTGTCCCTATCAACGTGGAGGGCAGGTGGCCTGTATGGTCCCGGGCAGATTCTCTTCGATAGAAAACTGGATGACCAAGAGTTATCTTAAACTCAACAGCTCTAAAACAGAACTCCTTCTGTTTCACGCCAGTGGCAAGAGTCAGCTGGCAACAACTTGGATACCCCCGCCCATTCTGGGCCAGATCATCTCCCCTTAGCTCCAAAGTCAAAAGTCTCTGAGACATCTTTGACTCCTACATGACAATGGACGCACAAATAGGGTCAGTAGTCAGCGGAATCTCACCATCTGCGGCGCCTACTACGCAAACTTATTCCATTTATTCCCAAAGAAGACATAGCGGTCGTGGTGGGAACAATTGTGAACTCCAGACTGGACTATGCAAATGCCCTTTACCTCGGACTCCCTAAGTACCAAATCGCTCGTCTGCAAGTCGTTCAAAATACGGCCGCCAGACTTGTGACTGGAAAAAAACCCTGGGAATCCATCTCACCTTCACTGAGATCCCTTCACTGGCTGCCAAAAAAAGACAGAATTAGTTTTAAAGCACTCTGTCTGACTCATAAGTGCATCCATGGGAATGCCCCGCAATATCTATGCGAAAAGATAGAAGCCCACAATCCCAATCGCGTTCTGCGATCCACCGACCAAAATCTGGTCAAGGTACCCAAAGCCAGATTCAAGTCCAAAGGAGAAAGAAGGTTTGCGGTCCAAGGTCCCAGACTATGGAACGCTTTACCAACCAGCATTCGGTTGGAGGAAAACCACCTGACCTTCAGAAGACGGATTAAAACTCTGCTCTTTTGATGACCAGAGAGACAGTAACAACAAGCGCCCAGAGGCGATTCAGTTCGCATGTGCCGCGCTATATAAGTTTTTCATTCATTCATTCATTCCACATCCAGGTGTCCCTCCACCACTTCAGTTACACAGCCACTCATCAGCTCATGTATTTACTGATGAGATGTTTATTAATGAGATCTACAGCCAGGTCCGGTGACGATGTGTTCTTGTACGATGCCTGAATAAAGATGAGGTCAGCCAACAGGCCACACCCTTTACATGTCCCATCACTTCCACCAATCCAAACAAAGTATTTACACCCCGTTCCTTCAGAAATGGAAAAGAGATTTGGGTCACACATTCACCCCGACAGAAAGATCTAAATTTTGGAAAGAAAGTCAAAGACTTACCAAACATCTAACCAGAATATACTTGGGGGGGGTGGGGTGACCCTTCAGCTTTTCTTCTACATATGACCCCTCCTTTCTCCTTTCTAAGACCTGATATAAGAAATCACCACTTATTCACCTTATAAACGCGGTGAGATCTTCTATCTGACTGAAATGGAGATGCTATTTGAAGTAAAGTGCTTTTCCCCCTCTCTACCCCTCCCTTTCTTCCCCCCCACCCCTCTAACATTCCCCTAAACCAGTGGTTCTCAACTCTGGTCCTCGGGACCCCGTAACAGGTCACGTTTTCAAAATAACTGAAATACAGTTATACAGGTGATATCATTTGCTGCTCAGTGATTGCATCTCCCCAAGGTAATATGTAAAACCTGGCCTGTTAGTGGGTCCCGAGGACCGGAGTTGAGAACCACTGCCCTAAACCCTTTTCCTCCCCCTCCCAACTAAACTCCTCCCTTTCCTCCATATTCCCTTCCTCATGTCTTCCCCTCCCCCCTCTTCAATATTCAGTTACCATCCATCCAGTTCTCACTTGATCTTTAATTATTTTCTTTTAGCGGTTGGGAAATGTTTTCCATCTCTCCATCTTGATGTGCTCTAGTTGCCTATTCCATGTAAGATCTTATTCTTTGATGCAGTGACTGTTCCCCGTCATTCTAATTTTGTATCTGTTTAGTAAATCTTCAATAAATTCTATTGACAAAAAAAGACATGGAGATGTACAGATCCCCCTACAAGTGTCTCTGTGCATTTCCAGGGTTACTGAGATCAAAGGAAAGGAAGATCTCACCACACCTCTGAAGTGCGAGGAAGATAATTAGGAATAATTCACTTTGAAAATGCAGAGAATTGATTTTAAAGATTTGGGGTCAGATCCACAGAGATTTACGGCGGTGTGTCTACAGATACGCCGCCATAAATTCAAATCTGCGCCTGCGTATCTTTGTTTTGTGTCCACAAAACAAGATACACCGGCTCTTTGCTTATATACGAAGGCTTAAGCAGTCATATTTAGGGTGCATATTTACGCTGGATGCTAGGGGCGCGTCCGCGTAAAATATGCAAATGAGGTAGATACGGCGTTCCACAAACGTACGTACGCCCGGCGCAGTGTGTTTACGCCGTTTGCGTAAGCGTATGTACAGCGCAATGTTACCCCTCCTATATGGTTCAATCAAAAAATGGGGATTACTACAAAAAGTAGTAAAAAGGCGGACTTTGTCAGGCAATCACAAAGACATATACTTTAAGAAAAAAATATTTAATCATATATCATAAAATCCAAAAACAAAAACTAAAATACACAAAAACAGAATATACAGAATACATATTAGCAATGGTAGCTTGCATCTCGCCTACGCGTTTCGCCAAACGGCTTCTTCAGGGCGAGTTTGAGAGAGAGCTGGTAGTATATGATTGCTAAATTCATATATCAAAAGTGTTTGCTGTCCATCTGATTGTATCAAGGATTATGTAAATATCCAAGTGGCACATGAGAGCTCAATGCGGCAGACAGAGTGTATCAAGTATACAAAAGAATGTCTGGCATGGTTAGCAGCGAAACATCATCCAAGATGAATAAATGTATTTCTCGGGTAGAGCCAGAAATAGAAAGGAGAACCGACTGATCACAGCAATAGAACATAGACATAGCCAGAGAGAGTAGAGTCCAATCGCAATAGGCTAAACCGGATTGTGATGTCCAATATAGGACAATCCGCTGGATCAAGAGTCTGGATATGAGTCAAAGTTGTTATGTCCCGGGGGAGTCAGACCTGTGCTGACTCCCCCCGGGACATAACAACTTTGACTCATATCCAGACTCTTGATCCAGCGGATTGTCCTATATTGGACATCACAATCCGGTTTAGCCTATTGCGATTGGACTCTACTCCTCTCTGGCTATGGTCTATGTTCTATTGCTGTGATCAGTCCCGGGTTCTCCTTTCTATTTCTGGCTCTACCCCAGAAATACATTTATTCATCTTGGATGATGTTTCGCTGCTAACCATGCCAGACATTCTTTTGTATACTTGATACACTCTGTCTGCCGCATTGAGCTCTCATGTGCCACTTGGATATTTACATAATCCTTGATACAATCAGATGGACAGCAAACACTTTTGATATATGAATTTAGCAATCATATACTACCAGCTCTCTCTCAAACTCGCCCTGAAGAAGCCGTTTGGCGAAACGCGTAGGCGAGATGCAAGCTACCATTGCTAATATGTATTCTGTATATTCTGTTTTTGTGTATTTTAGTTTTTGTTTTTGGATTTTATGATATATGATTAAATATTTTTTTCTTAAAGTATATGTCTTTGTGATTGCCTGACAAAGTCCGCCTTTTTACTACTTTTTGTAGTAATCCCCATTTTTTGATTGAACCATTTCGGATGCTGGCTACATGTGAGTGCTTTTATGTTTCCCCGTTCCCTATTTTTTGACCCTCCTATATGGTGGCGCAGCCAATGTTAAGTATGGACGACGGGCCAGTGTCGATTTTTCCATCATTTGCGTAACCCGTTCGCGAATAGGGAATTGCGTAAATTATGTACACGTCGTTTTCATTGACTATTTGCAGCGTGATTTTGCGTACGTCCAGCGTGCACAGAAAAAAAAGTGTTGTTTGCGTCGGGTCATTCATAATTATAAGAAAACACGCCCCCCACTAGTAAATTTGAATTACACCCGCGAACGCCGGCCCATTTACGCTACTCCACCATAAGTTACAGTGGCATTTCTTTCAGGATAAGTAATACGCTGATGTAACTTACAGCGACGTAGCGTAAATGGGACATGCCGCACGGACGTTCCATGTATGTGGATCTGGCCCTTGATTCCTATTGATTTCAATGGGGTTTGCATTCAAAGTGGAGTTCCACCGAAAATAAATATTTTGGGCCAGATCCTCAGAAGAGATACGATGGTTTATCTCCAGATACGCCATTGAATCTCTGTTTCTGAGCCCTCCTATCTATGCGACTGATTCTTAGAATCAGTTATGCATAGATTTGGCGTAGATCCGACTGGCGTAAGTCACTTACACCATCGAATCTAAGTTGCAATGTTACGCTTGGCCGCTAGGTAGCGTTCCCATCGATTTCTGCATCGAATATGCAAATGAGCCTGATACGCCGATTCCCGAACGTATTTGCGCGCCGTCGTAATAGTTTGCGTAAGTGTAAAGTTACCCCTTGTAGCGGAGTACAATATTAAACTCCACGATCTCCGCTGGTAACCAGGTAAAATCCACAGTCAGCGTTGACAAGTAAGGCAATGTCCCAAATCCCCCCCAGTAACCAGACGACACATATAGCTGGGGTCTGGGGTTATGTGTTGTGGGAGTTCGGTTTAAAACTGCCGAACACCGATTGGGCAACATATTTACGCCGAGAATATGTAAATCAGCGAAATACGACAATTCACGATCGTACGCGGGCCCGACGCAGTGACTTTCCGACGTTTCCGTAAGCGATACGCGGCGTAAAGAAAAACATGCCCCCTAGGTGGAGTATCCTATGTTAAGTATGGCCGTCGTCATCGCGTCAAATTGAAAAAGTTTAACGTCGTTTGCGTAACCCGTCCGTGAATGGGGATTGACGTCATTGACGTTCACTGACATAATTTGGAGCATGCGCACTGGGATACATTGACAGTCGACGCATGCGCAGTACGTTCGCCGTGGGATCGCGCCTAGTTTAAATAATACACGCCCCCTACCCGCCCAATTTGAATTCCGCCGGCTCATTTTCGCTACGCCGCCGCAACTTTAGAAGCAAGTGCTTTGTAAATACAGTACTTGCTCCTAAAGTTTCGGTGGAGAAACGTAAATGACGAACGTTACTCCAGAATAAAGATCTGCTCTCCTACCTGAATCTGGCCCTATGTTGTACATTACATACTCCTGACCCCTGCACTATATACTCTGTGTTGTATATTACATTCCCCTGACCCCTGCACTATATACTCTATGTTGTACATTACATACTCCTGACCCCTGCACTATATACTCTATGTTGTACATTACATACTCCTGACCCCTGCACTATATACTCTGTGTTGTACATTACAAAGTGCAGGACTTCTTGTGTTGGGAAGATGGCAATGAGTGATAGAGGGGGAGGGGACACTCGTCCTATAATCCCCTCATCACTGTCACTCCTATAAAAGACAGTTCTCGTTGTGTCCTCACTCTCTGACTAAGGTCCATGAATAAAGAAATGATCTAGTAGGAGATCAGATGTGGGCAGAGTCCTGGTTTAGGGAACCAATCAGCTCATGTCTAGTAATTATATTTGTATTTCTATTTTAGTAGATGGACGGGAGATGAGGAAAACCTCAGAGGATTGTCTCACTTTGTCTCCAGACTGTAAAGTAGAAGATGAGGACATCACACAGTATAGTCCAGGAGAAAACCCGACTACCTCAAATGTCCATCCGGCACCACACAGTGTAGATGGACCATCGTATTCCTCTTATCCTGAGGAACCTCAGACTGTGCGGGACGGTGCCGGACCATCGTATTCCTCTTATCCTGAGGAACCTCAGACTGTGCGGGATGGTGCCGGACCATCGTATTCCTCTTATCCTGAGGAACCTCAGGCTGTGCGGGACGGTACCGGACCATCATATTCCCCTTATCCTGAGGAACCTCAGACTGTGCGGGACGGTGCCGGACCATCGTATTCCTCTTATCCTGAGGAACCTCAACCTCAGACTGAGGTGCGGGACGGTGACCAGACCATCGTATTCCTCTTATCCTGAGGAACCTCAGACTGTGCGGGACGGTGCCGGACCATCGTATTCCTCTTATCCTGAGGAACCTCAGACTGTGCGGGACGGTGCCGGACCATCGTATTCCTCTTATCCTGAGGAACCTCAGACTGTGCGGGACGGTGCCGGACCATCGTATTCCTTTATCCTGAGGAACCTCAGACTGTGCGGGACGGTGCCGTCCTTCCAACAGATAAGAGGTTTTCCTGTACTGAGTGCGGGAAATGTTTCCCTTCTAAAGCCAGTCATAAGTGTGCATATAAGATCTCACACGGTAGAGAAGCCGTATTCCCTGTCCTGAGTGCGGGAAATGTTTTTTACAGAAGTCCTGATCTTTCCAAACATCAGAGATCTCACACAGGGGTGGAGAAGCCGTATTCCCTGCCCTGAGTGTGGGAAATGTTTTGGACAAAAATCAGTGAAGTCCCAACTTGTCACACACATCAGAAATCTCACACGGAAAAGGTGAGAAGCCGTATTCCTGTCCTGAGTGCGGGAAATGTTTTTCACAGAAGTCCCATCTTTCCACACATCAGAGATCTCACACGGGGGAGAAGCCGTATTCCTGTCCTGAGTGTGGGAAATGTTTTTCAGTAAAGTCAAAGTCTTCACACACATCAGAGATCTCACACGGGGGAGAAGCCACATTCCTGTCCTGAGTGCGGGAAATGTTTTGGACAAAAATCAGAGCTTGTCACACACCAGAGATCTCACACGGGGGAGAAGCCGTATTCCTGTCCTGAGTGTGGGAAATGTTTTTCACAGAAGTCCCATCTTTCCACACATCAGAGATCTCACACAGGGGAGAAGCCGTATTCCTGTCATGAGTGTGGGAAATGTTTTTCAGTAAAGTCCAAATCTTTCACACACATCAGAGATCTCACACGGGGAGAAGCCACATTCCTGTCCTGAGTGCGGGAAATGTTTTTTCAAAGAAGTCCAGTCTTTCCACACATCAGAGATCTCACACAGGGGAGAAGCCGTATTCCTGTCCTGAGTGTGGGAAATGTTTTTCAGTGCAGTCTGATCTTTGCAAACATCAGAGATCTCACACGGGGGAGAAGCCGTATTCCTGCCCTGAGTGCGGGAAATGTTTTTTATGGAAGTCCCATCTTTCCACACATCAGAGATCTCACACAGGGGAGAAGCCGTATTCCTGTCCTGAGTGCGGGAAATGTTTTTCAAAGAGGTCCAATCTTTCCACACATCAGAGATCTCACACGGGGGAGAAGCCGTATTCCTGTCCTGAGTGTGGGAAATGTTTTTCAGTGCAGTCTGATCTTTGCAAACATCAGAGATCTCACACGGGGGAGAAGCCGTATTCCTGCCCTGAGTGTGAGAAATGTTTTTCACAGAAGTCCAATCTTTTCAGACATCAGATATCTCACACGGGGGAGAAGCCACTTTACGATCCGGAGTGAGGGAAATGTTCCTCACTGAAGTCCTGTCTTCCTGTACATCAGGGGTCACACACAACCCTCGAGGTGTATTAGTGAGTGCGGGAAATGTCTTGTATATGAATGTTGTTGGACATGTGGGGAAGAAGCACACCCTGATACACACCTCAGATATACTCCATGGCTGATCTTCATCATGTAAGAAACACTTCATAAGGAGATCAGAGATCACCAAAGACATGGATGAAGTGTTGTACCGTGTTGGCCATTGATAGCAGGAGAAAAATAAAAATGGAGTCATGACTTCTCATTGGCTGAGTACATTTTGGGGTGGAAGATTTCACAAACACTTAGAGGTCTAATTAAAAAATAAAAATTGTTGAATGAATGTGCGCGGCCATGATGAATATTGGATGTATTTTATTTCATACTCTGATTTCCTTGGCTCCATCTAGTGGCCATAATGCGGTATTGTCGTATGATATGACAGAAACAATGGGGCTGATTTCCCGAGCCTCTGTGGCATGACTCACGGCGCACAGGCAGGAGTATCGGCCGGTTTGACGTTTACTAAAGAAATACGCCGGCAGTGCAGTGTATTCCTTTATTTACTAAAATGCCTAGTGCACCCAGGAGAGGGCGCATGGTGCGCCTGTATAGACCTGGCCCACGGCATTTAGAGATGTAAATAGAGGGGATTTGGGCGGGAGTTTATTAGGGGGGTGATGTGGGGAAGTGTAGTGACGTGACGAGTAAGTGTTGCGGGCCGAATTGAAAGTGAAAGTGATTTTTGGGAACCAATCGCATTACGCTTGCACAGTACGCATAAACCTCGAGAGGTTCATTTCCATACTGGGCATGCGTGGTCGGCATTTTTGGGGATCCGCGTGCGCCTTGTCGGTAAGACGGGAAAATCTTGGTAAACACCAAGCTGCGTACCCGTAATTGCGCTCATGACGCGGAGCACGTGAACCCCTGACCTGTTTTCAGCTTGCGCTGACCATAAAGGGGAACTCCGCAAAAAATTTCAAACAAGAAACCGGTGCGGGTTCCCTTACAGGGGTAAATTAGGCTCTTATGCTTGGTCTGGAATGTGAGGGGTTAAACCTACGCCGAAAAAACAGCGTGCGGTTCCCCCCAGATCCAGACCAAGCCCTTATCCCAAGCACGCAGTCTGGCAGGACAGGAATGGGGGTGGGGACGAGCACCCTCCCCCTCCTGAGCCGTACCAGACCGCATGCCCTCGACATGGGGGAGTGTGTGCTTTGGGGGAGGGGGGCACTGCACCCCCACCCCAAAGCACTCTTGTCCCCATGTCGATAGGGACAAGAGCCTCTTCCGGACAACCCTGGCCATTGGTTGTCGGGGTATGCGGGCGGGGGCTAGTCGGAATCTGGGAGCCCCCTTTAATAAGGTGGCCCCCAGATTCAGGCCCCCCACCCTATGTGAATGAGTATGGGGTACATCGTACCCCTACCCAATTCACCTGGCGGAAAAAAGCTCTATTTGTGGGTGAAAAAAGGTCGCCTATTTTGTTTGGGAGCCACGTCGCACAACCGCGCAATTGTCAGTTAAGACGACCCAGCGCCGAATCGCAAAAACTGGCCCGGTCATTGACCAGTAATATGGTCCGGGGCTCAAGTAGTTAAAAAATAACAAAACAGTAACGATAATGTGAAAGATGAAGTTAAATAGATAGTAAATAGATACCTAACGTGTCACACTTTAATATTGCACACACTCATGGAATGGCGCCAAACTTCTGTACTTTAAAATCTCCATAGGCAACACTTGTTTTTTTTTTTTTACAGGTTATAAGTTTAGAGTTACAGAGGAGGTCTAGTGCTAAAAGTATCGCTCTCGCTCTAACGCACGCTATGATACCTCACATGTGTGGTTTGAACGGTGTTTACATATGTGGGCGGGACTTACATGCGCGTTCGCTTCTGACTGCGAGCTACTAGGGACAGGGGCGTTTTAATTATTATTATTTATTTTTGTTACGTAATAATTCAATAAGACCTCCCCTTCAGGCTGGAAAGCATGAGTTCAGGGGAAAAAAACACAGATCTCATGCTTTCAGCCGCCATTGCAGCTTTGTTTATGTTTCTGCATGTCTGCTGAACTGAGCATGCCCAGGGACTTAGAAATTTCAAGCTTGATTTTTGTGGGTGAAAATCACTTGCATGTCTCTGAGCATGCTCATAGAGTGTGTTTTTTTTTGGGTTAGTAATTTAAGGACATCCTTACCAGGTGTGACCAGTTACAAGTTCACCCAAACTAGAGACTGAACTTTGTTCATGTGTTTCCAATTGCTTCATTAGCACACATGTTATATAAAGCGTGGATAGAGCATTTGTCAGCTGCCCTGAGAGGGGGCAGACTGGCTGGCAAGAATGTCATTGCTAAACAGAGATGTTTTTTGAGCAAGGTTTTGTTTTTTGGCAATGTGTTTTATTTAATGATGTCCACTTTGATGTATTTCTCTGCTGCATTATTTTGCTAACTATTTCTCAAGATGTTGTGACTGTTTCAATCCTGTCTGTGGGTCTATCCTGTTATTTCCAAAGCATAACCCATATTCTGTTTACTGTCTGAAATGAACCTATGTATATTTTTATTTTTTACATTTATTTTTGTTTGTGTGTTTTGTTTTTTTACTTTCCTTGTTTTGTTGACCAATAAAATTACATTGTTTTTTTTTGATTGTTTTTCAAATTTTGAAGTTTGTTTTTTATGACTTTTTCATGCTACAGATTTTGTCAGCTGCAGCTGAAATAGGTGTGGCCTAACAAATTCGGTGTGATTTGTCTCTAAGCTCCTTTCCTGGTGTGTATGCATGAAATGTTTGCTGCCATGTTTAGTCACCAGGAAAGGAAAAAGACAGAGCGGTGAGCATTGTTTCCTTTTTACTGCAGTGGCCCTCAAGTACCCCCGACAGGACATGTTTTGGGGATTTATCTTATCAAGAATTGATGTCCAGACTCTTTTAAAGCACATGTGCAAGATGAAGGAAAACCTGCAAACATGGCCTGTTGGGGGGGGGGGGGGGGGGTGTATTGGTGGACAGGCTTGAAGTGCTGATTTACAGCGCTGTGCTTGAATCTAGCACAAGACAATCCTATTCTAATTGTGGGTGTTTGAGGGAAGCCAAGTGAGTGTTAGAACCCCTGCTTGTGCTTTTTTGGGTTGGGATTTGTGTCCCTTTTCTTAAAATTGGCTTCACTTCCTGTCACACAGCTGAACAGGAAGTGAGGTTAAAACCCTACCAATGTCTTTTCTTGGGGTCAAACTAACTAATGTCCCCATTAAGCAAATTGCACTGCTGTGTACACCCCAAATGATTAGTTACTTTGGGGTTTAGTAAAGGCAAAGCCGCTCTGCAGTAGAAGCGTAGTCACTGAAAATCAGAAGGGAAGCACTGATGGGTTTTACTTCCAATCCCGCCAAGTTTTTATTTTTCTTCTTCCTTGCTTGTCCACTTGTAGTGCAAAGTGGATTTGCCTTTAGTAAATGTACCCCAAAGTCCAAGATCCCTACTAATTTGGGGTGTACACAGCAAAATGCAATTTTCATAATGGGAAACTATTTAGATTGATCTGTGTGTCCCCAACAAGACATTAGTCAGGTTTTACCCTCACTTCCTGTTTGGCTATGTGACAGGAAGTGAATGAATTAAGTAGAAAGTGACAACATTTGTGAGGTGTCTTTACCCTATCAGGGGTGCAGGCACCCCCCAAAACAAACAAGAAAATAGTTTATTTAACATTGGGTGGTGTTTGTGGGGGTCCCTAACACACATTCATACATATTAGCAACGCTGGATCCTGGCCTATTGGCATGGTTATATTTTCTGAAGCCTCTCAATAAAATGATCTGAAATTTGGGGTTAAACTGGAACTAAAATCAACACTTCTTGTTTTTGTTTTCTTTCATTTTGGATAGAGTTGGGGGGGGGTTAGAAGCTCTGTCAGTTTATTTTGTATTATCCCTGTCCGTTTGGGGAGATTTGCCTTCACTTCCTGCCCCATAGCCAAACAGGAAGTGATAGAAAAACTAGGCAAATTAAGTGACTCCTGTGCCCCCCCCCCCACACAACTTGTGTGTGTCCCCTGAAAATTCCTGGGTGGGTCATAAAAAAACAGGGTGTGGCCTTGACAGGAAGGGTGGGTCATTTTTCTATTAGGGGGTGCAGAAATTTGGTCAGGCTTAGGGCAACACAAAACCTAAATATCCTACTGCATATTAGGGCTTATTTAGACAGGATCCAATTTACAGCATGTTTTTAGATTGTGGGAGGAAATCCGCACAGGGAGAACATGCAAACTCCAGGCAGATGGTGTCACGGGCGGGATTCGAACCAGCAACCCTTTTGCTGCTAGGTGAACGTGCTATACACTACACCACTGTGCTGAACGAACATGATCGCAGCTGAAAGCATGAGATGTTTTTTTTTTTTCAATTCCATGCTTTCCAGCCTGGAGGACAGATGTGGGGTCTAATTGACCCCGCCTCTCTCTATAAAGAGGACCTGTCACACACTAGTCCTATTACAAAGGATGTTTACATTCCTTGTAATAGGAAGAAAAGTGAAAAATAATACAAACAAAGGGACAAACAAGTGCAAAAATGAAAATATTAAGTAAAAAAACAAAACAAAATAAAAAACGTAATTTAAATGCTCCTGTCCCTAGTAGCTCGCACTCAGAAGCGAACACGCATGCAAGTCCCACCCACATATGTAAACATCCTTCAAACCCCACATGTGAGGTATCATAGCGTGCGTTAGAGCGAGAGCAATAATTTTAGCACTAGACCTCCTCTGTAACTCGAAACTGGTAACCTGAGAAAAAAAGTCCAGCGTCGCCTATGGAGATTTTTAATAACGAAGTTTAGCGCCATTCCATGAGTGTGCGCAATATGAAAGCGTGACAAGTTAGGTATCTATTTACTCGGGGAACATCATCTTTCACCTTATCCCTACAAATTGGGCTAGCTTTACTGTTTTTTTATTTTATCATTCATGAAACAGTTTTTTTTTTGAAAGCCAAAAAAAAAAAAAAAGTTTATAAATTTTTGGCGCAAATACCGTTGGAAATTTGTAAGAAAAAATGGCCGCCACTTTATTCCCTAGGGTGTTTGTTAATAAAATATATATAATGTTTGGGGGTCCTGAGTAATTTTCAAGGTCGAAAATATAATTGGTACATGAAGGAGAGAAGTGCCAGAATAGGCGCGGTATGGAAGTGGTTAAAGTGCAACAATAAAAGGGAAAAAATTCCTTTAAATTTCGTACCATGGGGGGGGGGGGGGCAATTAGGGCCGCCATCAGGAATTATGGGGCCCCTTACACAGCTTCAGGCATGGGCCCCCTGGAGCAGAGAATGGGGGGGGTGCTGCCGCCTGAAATTGAAAAGGGGGGGGCTGCCGCAATTTGATAAGTGGGGGGTTTCTTTACAAAAAAATAAATATATTAAAATATATATTAAAAAGGGTGGTAGCCATCTGGGGGCCCTGGGGACCTCTGGGCCCTTTAATAAAAAATAAACCTCTGGGCCCTTTAATGTTAAAAAAATCATAATATCTATATATATATCTTAAAAAAAAAGGTGGGTTGCCTTGGGAGCTCTGGGCCCTTTAATAAAAAATAAGTAAATAAATATCTAAACAAAAATAACATGGGGTGGGAGCTGTGGTGGCTCAATGTGATTGGCACTGTGCTGACAAGCCGATCACCTCTGCTGCAGCCAAGGGTTCGGATCCTGGTCTCAGCTACATGTGAATAGAGTTTGGTGGTCTCAGCCCAACTCCCGGTGGGTGTGCTATGCAAGGTACGCCTGTGCTTAGTACGCCCACTAATTGGCCCTTTAATAACTACAAATATGGGGGGTTGCCACCCGGGGGCCCTGGGGGCCTCTGGGCCCCTGGGGACCTCTGGACTGCTAAAAAAATACATTTAAAAAATTGGCCCTTTAATAAAAAATAATAAATAAATATATATAAAAAAAAGAGGGGGGTTACCATCTGGGGCGCTGGGGGCCTCCAGGCATCTGGGCACTTCCGGACCCCCGACCCCTTACAGGTGTACTGCCTGTACCCCCTGATGGCGGCCCTGGGTGTAATGTCAGCATGTGAAAAATTACATTCTGTAAAACTGACTCGCGGCAATAATGAATTGTCGGCTCCCAGCAATTGTAGAATTCATTCATAAAAAACACCAAAAAATTCATTCATAAAAAACACCAAAAAAAAAGACCCTTTAGGTCTGGTATGGATATTAAGGGGAACCCTGCCGTCTATTTATAAAAAAAAATGACCTGGGGTTCCCCCCAAATATCCATAACCAGACCCTTCAGGTCTGGTGTGAAATTTAAGGGGAACTCCACCCCAATTTTTTTTAAAAAATGGCGTGGAGTCCCCCCTAAAATTCACACCAGACCCCTTATCCGTGCACGTTGACCTGGCCGGCCGCAGAAAAGAGGGGGGACAGAGCGCGCCCCCCCCTCTCCTGAACCGCACCAGGCCACATGCCCTCAACATTGGGAGGGTGTTTTGGGGTGCCCCCCAAAACACCTTGTCCCCATGTTGATGAGGACAAGGGTCTCTTCCCCACAACCCTGGCCGGTGATTGTGGGGGTCTGCGGGCAGGAGGCTTATTGAAATCTGGAAGACCCCTTTAACAAAGGGGACCCCCAGATCCCGACCCCCCTGTGTGAAATGGTAATGGGGTACATTGTACCTCTACCATTTCACAAAAAAATAAATTGACAAGTGTAAAAAACGACAAGAGCCGGTTTTTGACAAGTCCTTTATTATCTTCTTTCTTCTTCTTTTCTTTCCTCCGGGTTTCTTCCTCCTCCTTCTTCTTCTTCTGCTTCTTTCTTGGGTCTTCTAGTCCCGCATCTTGCCCGGCATGTTCTTCCATCTTCTGCTCCTTCCGCTGTCCTTCTCGTCCGCATCTTCTTCTTGTTCTTCTTCGCCGGAGCCGCCGCTTCCAATTGAAATCCCCGCTGTCTGCCGGACCACGCCCCCCTCTGACGCCACGGGCAAGCTCTTAGGAAAATCTCTGTGTGGTGCCTGTGCGTCAGAGGGGGGCGTGGTCACATGTCAGAAAGCAGGCAATTCAATTGGAAGCGGCGACTCCGGCAAAGAAAAAGCCGCGCACAAGCTTCCAATTGAATTGCCCGCCCTCTGACATGTGACCACGCCCCCCTCTGACGCTCATGCATCACACGGGGACTTTCCTAAGAGCTTGCCCGTGGCGTCAGTGGGGGGCGTGGTCCGGCAGACAGCTGGGATTTCAATTGGAAGCGGCGGCTCCGGCGAAGAAGAACAAGAAGAAGATGCGGACAAGAAGGACAGCGGAAGGAGCAGAAGATGGAAGAACATGCCGGGCAAGATGTGGGAATAGAAGACCCAAGACAGAAGCAGAGGAAGAAGAAGATGGAGGAAGAAACCCGAAGGAAAGAAGAAAAGAAGAAGAAAGAAGATAATAAAGGGCTTGTCAAAAACGGCTTTTGTCGTTTTTTACACTTGACTTGGCTGCGCTCTGTCCCCCCCTCTTTTCTGCGGCCGACCAGGTCAACGTGCTCGGATAAGGGGTCTGGTGTGGATTTTAGGGGGGACGCCACGCCATTTTTTTTTTAAATTTGGGGTGGAGTTCCCCTTAAATTCCACACCAGGCCCCAAAAATTAGCCCACAGGCGTTCACCAGAAATTGAATGAAACACGGTCTACTGGTCACATGTGTTGAATTCCTCCGAGATCCATGCTTCATTCATTTTTATAAATGTGAGGTAGTCAACACTGTTGTGAGCAAGGCGAGTGCGCTTAACGGTCACGACCCCCCTGCTGTACTGAACGTCCTTTTGGACATGACACTGGATGAGGGGCAAGCCAACAGTTCCATTGCAAATTGTGCAAGCCTGCCCACCCAGTAGTCCAGGGGTTCATCACTTCTCAGTGCATCCACATCGGCCGTTAACCTGATGTAGTTGGATACCTGTCAGTCTAGGCGTTCCGACTACATCAGGTTAACGGCCGATGTGGACACACTGAGAAGTGATGAACCCCTGGACTACTGGGTGGGCAGGCTTGACCTCTGGCCAGAGCTTGCACAATTTGCAATAACCTGATGTAGTCGGATACCTGTCAGTCTAGGCATTCCATAAAAAAAATAAAAAAAGTCTAGGCGTTCCCTGATGCTGGATCCGGAGGACACCTGTCGTTGTAGGCGTTCCCTGATGCTGGATCCGGAGGACACCTGTCGGTGTAGGCGTTCCCTGATGCTGGATCCGGAGGACACCTGTCGGTGTAGGCGTTCCCTGGTGCTGGATCCGGAGGACACCTGTCGGTGTAGGCGTTCCCTGATGCTGAATCCGGAGGACAGCTGACGATGTAGGCATTCCCTGATGCTGGATCCGGAGGACACCTGTCGGTGTAGGCGTTCCCTGATGCTGGATCCGGAGGACACCTGTCGGTGTAGGCGTTTCCTGATGCTGGATCCGGAGGACACCTGTCAATGTAGGCGTTCCCTGATGCTGGATCCGGAGGACACCTGTCGGTGTAGGCATTCCCTGATGCTGGATCCGGAGGACAGCTGACGATGGGTCGGCTGAATAAATGATCTCATATCATTAGTGGCTAAGACATCTTCAAACTGCCCTCTTCTTGCAGGCGCTATTGGATTGGTACCCAAAACTGCTCCTCCTCCTCCACCCGGCACCATCCTCCTCTGACTCCTCTTCAGACTCCCGTTGTTGACTTTTCTCATGTGGAGTAGCCCCCCCTGGGAATTCATCCAGCATTGTGACTTCCTCATCGTCCTTCTCCTGTTCCTCGACAGCTTGATCAATGACACAACGCAATGCACTTTCCAGAAAGAAGGCGTAAGGTGCGATGTCACTGATGGCGCCCTGGCTGCGACTGACCAGTTTGGTGATCTCATCAAATGGCCACAGAAGTCTGCATGAGTCGCGCATTAACAGCCACTGGCACGGTGCAAAAAAAACAAGCTCCCCAGAACCTGTCCTGTCGCAGAGATCGTACAAGTAGTTGTTAACTGCATGCTTCTGCTTAAGCAGCCTATCAAGCATATACAATGTTGATTTCCATCGTGTTGGCCAGTCACAAATAAGACGTCTCACGGGCAGGTTGTGTCGCCGCTGAATGTCAGCAAGGCGAGCCATGGCCGTGTAAGATCTTCTGAGATGAGCAGAGATTTTCCTGGCCTGCCGCAAGACGTCCTGGAGCCCAGGGTATTTGGCAACAAATCGTTGCACCACCTAGATCATGGCACGTGTGCCATGCATGGCACGTGTGTAATTTTGCCCTGTTTCAGTGCGCTCAGCAGATTGGCACCATTGTCGCACACCACTTTACCAACTGTCAAATTGAGCGGTGTTAGCAACTGATCTGCCTGTGAATGCAAAGCTGAAAGGAGTGCAGGACCAGTGTGGCTCTTGTCTTCCAGGCACAACAGACGCAGCACAGCATGGCAACATCTCACCTGGCATGTCGAATAGGTTCTGGGGATCTTGGGTGGTGCAGCGGAGAGAGACGGTAGCATTGGAAAATGAGGAGTCAGCCGAGGGGGAGAGGGAGGATGGAGTAGGAGGAGGAGGAGAAGAGGCAGGCCTGCATGTAATCCGTGGCGGTAAAACCAAATCTACATGGGTGCCATCGGTTACATGCTTGACGGCCGTCAGAAGGTTCACCCAGTGGGCAGTGAAAGTTATATACCTTCCCTGCCTGTGTTTTCTAGACTATATGTCTGAAGTCAGATGTGTCTTGGCACCGACACTGTGTGCCAGAGATACATTCACTTGCCGCTGAGCATGGCCATATAGCTCTGGGATGCCCTTCTGCAGATGGCAACACTATTGTCTGCAGCGGACACATTAAAAAAAGCCCACACTGCGGAGCCATGGGCCGGCGTCCTGGGAGCGCCAGATGTGACTGTACATGGTTGATGGCTCGCTCCTGATACATTAGGAGTCTGGTTTGTCCCTTCTGTGCAATGTAAGTTCGGCCTGCTTCTCCTCCCTATCTGCTGGTCCATCTCTCCCTCTGAACTCCCCTCCTCTTCCTCTCTTGTGGGCACCCACGTGACGTCGGTAGACACGTCATCATCGACGTCACCTTTCCCATCACTAACAATGGAGATCTCGGAGTAGGCAGCAACAGCGGGCACCAACCTCCTTGGGATGAAAATGCCCAGTATGGAAGGGGTTAAAGAGATACAGTACATATACACAGCACAAGGCCGTTTTCACACTACGAGATATTTCTGCAGTTCCTCTGAGCTCCACAAGATGGCAGGTACAGACAGGAAGTTCCGGGTAAGAGGTGAGTCGGGAGGAAGTAGTGAGGAGACGTTGGTTGAATCGGTAGCAGAGGAGGTAATAAGATCTTATTTTCTATTTACACCCAGTAACCCCGTCATGTCCGTCCTCTTCCTCCATAGTCACTGTGACTTTTTTTATCTCCAGCAGATGATGATACCCCCTTATATAGTGTGGAGACCTAGATTAACCCCTTCAGGGGCAGAACATTCTCTTCATATTGGAGATGTGGGGGGCGGGGATAGGAAAGGTTTATATAGACATAGGGCCAGATTCAGAATGTAGTTACATCGGAATATCTAGAGATACGCCGCGTAATTACTAAGAATAGCCGGCGTATCTTTTTTCTGTATTCAGAAAACAAGATACGAGCGGTGTAAGTCTGTTACGCCGTTGTATCTTAGTTGCATATTTACACTGACCGCTAGGTGGCGCTTCCGCAGTTTTACGAGTAAAATATGCAAATGAGCTAGATACGCCGATTCACGAACGTACTTGCGCCCGTTCGTCGTAGTTTACATCGTTTGCGTAAGCGTCAGTCCGGCGTAAAGTTACCCCTGCTATATGGAGGCGCAGCCAATGTTAAGTATGGACATTGGGACCGCGTCGAATTGTACGCTGTTTGCGTAAATCGTTCGGGAATGGGGCTGCGCGTAAATTACGTCCACGTTGTTTACACTGACTACTTGCGACGCGATTTCGCGCATGCGCACTGGGATACGTCCACGGATGGCGCATGCGTGGTTCAGATAAAACGTAAATTACGTGGGGTCATGATTCATTTACATGAATCACGCCCCCTGCATGACTATTTTGAATTACAGGGGGATACGCCGGGCAATTTACGCTACGCTGCAACTTACAGAGCAAGTGCTTTCTGAATAAGGCACTTTCCTGTAAAAGTTGCGGAGGCGTAGTGTATAGGCATGTGCAAAAGTGAAAAATTAGTTTCGTTTCAATTCGTCATTTAATAAATTTCGTTAAGTTAGGTTCGTTACATGTGTTGAATTCGTTTTCGGAATTTGTTCGTTTTCGACCGAATTTCGAAAAATCCGGTCGAAATCGAAAATATTTCGAACGTTTTTCGAATTCGTTCGTTTTCGACCGAATTTCGAAAAAAAACGGTCTAAATCGAAAATATTTCAACCAGATTAGAAAACAAATAGTCTCTTTTCAAATAGAATTTTTTTCGAATTAAATCCGAATTTTTTTTTTTTTTTTTCGAATTCCGATCGAATTTAGTCCGCGGGTATTCGATTCGGAATTCGAAAAAAAAAATTTCGATTTCGGCCATTTTTTTTTTTTTTTTTTCGAAATTCGGTCGAAAACGAACGAATTCCGAAAACGGTCGAAATTTTTCGCTAATATAGCAATTCGGGAATTCGTATGCATCCGAATGTCCGAATAATGGAAAATTCGTCCGAATTTCGATTCGGAACGAAACGAAATGCACATGCCTAGTAGTGTAAATAACATACGCTACGCCACCAGAAAGATATGAAAATGTATCTGAATCTGGCCCATAAACTTTATGTCTACATAACACACCCCTATCCCCCCCACATCTCCAATATAAAGAGAATGTTCATGCCCCATAGGTGGGGAAATGTTAAAGGCCAAAGAGAACTAGGATCCCAGCCAACGGCGCATCTTTGTGTGGGCGTAGCATACCTTCTTTATGCTACGCCGGCGCAACGTTGAGAGGCAAGCATGGTATTCACAAAGAATATGCTCTCCACGTTGCGCCGGCGCAGCGTATAGTTGTCGGCGTAAGCCGACGTAGGTCAAAGTAGCTGGAAGTGGGAGTGCTATATTAAAATGAAGCGTGACCCCATGCAAATGATGGGCTGAGCTTCAAAAAACGAACAGCGCATGCGTCGTCTCTTGGATGCATCCCAGTGCGCATGCTTACAGTCACATTGAAATAGCTGCCTAAGATACGTCAATACGCTGCCTATGACGTGAACGTAACCTACGCATAGCCCTATTCACATAGTACTACATATATGACGGCTGTTCCCTGGTCCATACCTTTGAATGGGATGCGCCTTCTATATGGGGAATAATTTTACGCCGGACGTAAGCCTTACGCAAACTGCATATCTTTTCCTCCTGGCCCATCTGCGTTTGTGATTTGGCGTATCTAATTCATTTGCATATTTAACATGGGTACGCCAAATTTGTCCAGCATAACTATGCGCCCACGATATGCCGGCGTAGGCAAGTTACATTGGACAAGTGAAACTTTGCTTTTCAACGTATCTAGCTTTGTGAATTGGCGCAGAGATGTACTTACGACGGCGTATCTTTAGATACGTCGGCGTAAGTCCAATGTAAATCCGGGCCAAAGTTCCTCTGTGTGTGAGACCACTGGGGGGCATATTATCATATTATCCTAATCAGTGTTGAGCGGAATACGCCATATTCGATTTTGCAATATTTCACAAATATATAGAAGAATATTCGCAAAATATTCGTTAATATCGAATATTCGTGATATTTTATCAAAAAATTTTTTTTGCAAAATTTATTGCGAAATTCTCGTCTGCGCATGCGCGCGAACAACAAGCGAAAACGGAGATCATTTCCTATAGGAAGCACAATTCTAAGATCGCAATACAAAAGAAGGGCAGAGAAAGTATTTGCGAATATTCGTAATACGAATATTCGCATTGCGGGGGCGTGGTCTGGAGCCGCATGGAGTAGGACGTGCCTGATCCTTGGGGCTATTCTCCCCGCAAACAGCTACGAAGACAGCCGCTGAACCCTGCTACCCCCTGCACTGCTATGTCTCCCACTAAGAGGTCTGGGGCGATCGCCAAACTCGACAAATACCGCCACGAGGAGCGGGACACTGAGGAGGAAGATGGCGTGGCCTCGCTCCCTGAAGAGACTGAGCGGCCCTCCGATGATATGGCCCGGGTGCTGGAGGCCATAGCCGTCTGCCAGACCACACTCACCTCCAGGATCGAGGAGGTGAAGATTGACGTCTCCCTCATCCGCCAAGACCTGCACAAGCTGGGAGAGCGGGTGTCCGAAACCGAACGCCGCATCGGCCACATGGAAGAAGGCCTGCACCAGCTACAAATCGCCACCGAGCAGCTTCAACATCAGCTGAACGCGGTTCTCTCCAAGCAGGACGATATGGAGAACCGCCTCCGAAGATGCAACCTTCGCTTCGTGGGGCTTCCCGAGAGGTCCGAGGGAGCGGACCCCCTGACGTACCTGGAGAACCTGCTGGTCAAGTCCTTCGGAAGGGAGGCCTTCTCCTCCACCTTCGTGGTGGAGCGCGCCCACTGCCTTGCAGCCAAGCCCCCGCCTGTTGGAGCCCCGCCGAGGACCTTCATTGCCAAGTTTCTCAACTACCGCGACCGGGATACCATCCTCCGCCTCACCCGTGAGATGGGCAACATCCCAATCGGCAATACGACAGTGGCGGTGTTTCCGGATTTCTCCGCGGAGGTCCGGAAGAAGAGAGCACGTTTCACAGAGGCCAAACGGCAGCTCCGTGCACATCATCTGCCGTATGCGATGCTCTACCCGGCGTGGCTCCGGGTGGTGTGCGACGGGAGGGCTCAGTTTTTTGAAGACCCACGGGCTGTCCATTCCTGGCTGGAGCGCCGGGGCGGGGCCCCCCCGGAGCAGGCCTAGTCCTACGCTTCCCCTCCCCTGCCGCAACTGCTGATCGTCCGGAGCCGGGAGCCCTCTGCCTGCCAGCGGCACCTACACATCCTTCGGCTATCCTGGAACCGTGAGTTGAACCCCAGCACTATTGTGCCTGTGCCTCCACTCCCCTACCCTTGACTGCTAGCTGAGGGCCCTGCTCCTCTCCCCCTCTTCCCCGCTTGCCACCCCGTCTCCCTTGCCCCTGGTCTACCCCCCGTAGCCCCCTGATATACCTTATATGTCTCGAGCGGCTCATCTGCACCCGTATCCCCCGTGATTGGATACCCCCCTACATTACTGTGTGCTTTTCAGCTTTTTGTTCGCCCCCCTGACTTTGGTGACTGGGTGGGCCACGGAACTTCCATGTCACCCCTGACTGTCACCAATTTACAGAAGTTTCCCTGGCCGGCCCCTGCCCCCCCGCCAGCGGAGGGTGGCGGTGCATTAGCTCTGCTATGCTGGTCCAGTGTTTTTGCAGAGAGTTTTATAACTAATCGTTTTTTTTGTTTAAAGTGTACCGTATATGATGTTTTACTGGGATTGCAATCTCTTGTTGATGTGTTCTATGTACCTTGTGAAATGTGTCACTGTGCCATATGTACCACTGCTCGCGCGGCGTGTTCTCCCATTGGGAGACAGCCGCACACAATCGCCCCCCCCCCCTTCCCAACGTGGCCTCCTTAAAAATTATGACCTGGAATGTCCGGGGATTGGGTGAGCGATCTAAGAGAGCTGCTGTCCTCTCCCACCTCAAACTGCAGCGGGCAGACATCTCTGTCCTAGTCGAGACTCATCTCGCAGGCCAGAAACAGATGTGCCTCAAAAAACCCTGGGTGGGGTGGGTATACCAAGCCCCACATACCTCTAATTCCCGTGGGGTCGCGGTTCTCATAGCCAGATCGGCACAGTTCCAACTACACACGTTGCAGTCGGACCCCCAGGGCCGGTTCCTGTTCCTACATGCCACCATAGGGGGCTTGGAGATCCTTCTCCTGGCCTTCTATGTCCCCCCCCCATTCCAGTTTACTACACTTCAACAGGGGGTGGCCTTTATGGCTCAACACCCCTCGGTGCCCGCCGTTTGGGCAGGGGATTTTAACATGGTCATTGCCCCTGACCTGGACAGGACTGGCCCAGCCGCCCCACTAAACCCCCCACCGGGTGTCACACGGTTCGGCAAGTTCCTTACAGAATTTGCCCTCACAGACACATGGCGATACAAACACCCGACACAACGAAGCTTCTCCTGCTTCACCCCTTCTCGCTCAACAATGTCCAGACTTGACCTTATCCTCCTCACCCCCCCCTCCTCCCCCAACTCCTAGACGCAGGTATCGATACCAGAATACTCTCCGACCACTCCCCATGCTGGATCACGCTGAGACTGCCGACCCCACCTTTGGCTCGGCCCTGGCGACTAAACCCCTTCTGGCTGTCCGTCCTCTCGGACTTGGATGCTGTCCAATCCGAGTGGGACTACTATTTCCGAACAAATATCGGCTCGGCTCCGCTGGGTCCTGTATGGGAGGCCTTTAAAATGCATGCCCGACTGATACTCTCCACGCGGATTAACAGACACAAAGCCACCTCTAAGCTACTGATCCGCCAGGCGGAGGACTGCTTAGACACGCTTGAGCAGACCTTCCAGACTAACCCGACTGCGGCCAATGCCTCTCAGCTACGACTGCAGACCAATGCATTTATTTGGATTATTGTTTTTTACCTATGACTTGTAGTAGAATTAATTCTGGCCAAACTTCATGAAGAAATTTTATTTTATTGGATATGTTTTATAGCAGAAAGTAGAAAATAGTACAGTGACCGTCGTGTCTACAAGACACAGTGTATTTCCAGGAACCATCCACTTTATCACAATGTCAACAAAGCCGTTATGAATAAATTCCATTCATAACAGCTGTAAATCCTGTAGTGATGCAGTGATTTTCCCACAGCTATCACATGGTACCTGGGCCAGTCACAGCACCCTGTACCATGTGATAACTGCGGGCCAATCACAACACGCAATAGTTATGAACATAACCCAGTCATGACAGTGCAAAACATCGCTGTAACAGAAAACCAAAGTGTCACAAAAGTCAATCCCTGATCAAACCTCCTCCCCCCAAGAGTAGTACAGTGTCACTGAACTACTCTGATGAAAGAATGTGAAAAAAAAATCAAAAATTCAAATGTTACAAAAAGTAATACTTTAAACAAAAAAAAATATTTAATTTCCTAATTTCCCCCAAAAATCATGATGAAAAATTACAACTTCAAAAAAATGTGTCATGCCTCTGACTAAATACCTCAGACATGTTGTGTACATTCCAAAAATAGGTCATATGGGGGGGGGTATTTGTATTGTCTTGGCATTTTAGGGGGCCCAAGAAATGTGATTGGCCATCAGTATTGATCAATTTTCAAATATACCAAAGCTTGTCGATGCTGTAACTATCACACAAACCAATTAATATGCATTTATTTTGATTTTTTTTGTAATTCTGACATTTAGTAGAATTAATTGTTGTCAAACTTCATGAACATTTTTTTATTTTATTGGATATGTTTTATAGCAGTAAGAAGAAAATGGTGTTTTTTTTTCTAAATATTCATTTTTTTCCCCTTAATATGATAAAAAATAAGAAGCACTGTGACAAATGGCAAAAATAAAATGCTCTGGTCATGAAGGGTGTAAAACCTTCCAGAGGTAAGGTAGCTAAAGCCTATTAAGTATAGACGTCAGGACCGCGTCACATTTTTCACGTTTTATGTCATTTGCGTAACTCGTCCGTGAATGGGGCTGGCCGTAAATTATGTTCACGTCGAAACCAATGAGTCTTAGCGGCGTAATAAAACCGTTAGTAAAAATTTTAATTTACGTGGGGTCACACTCAATTTGGATTAAACACGCCCACATCAAACACATTTGAATTAGGTGGGCTTATGCCAGCCCATTTACGCTACGCCGCCGTAACTTAGGGAGCAAGTGCTTTGTGAATACAGCACTTGCCTCTCTAATTTACGGCGGAGTAGCGTATCGGAGATACACTACGCCCGCACAAATATACGCTGCTCTACGTGAATCTACCCCATAATGTGCAGAACTGAGACATTGCCAGAAATTAAACGCTCTGGGACGCAAAGGGTTTAGGGAGAGAAAGGACTGGGACTAAAATGGTTAATGACAGATTGGGCAAAATCAATAATGACGTACATAGTGCATAGTTCCACTTAACATCACACAATGTTTCCAGGGTCAAAGCGTTCAAATAAAGTCTACAAAAAAAGAAGGATCTACTACTCCTTTAATAACTTTTTCCCGAGTTTCCTCATTGCAGCTGAAGCTTGTGAATCCTCTGATGTTTGATTAGCCTGGAATTAACCATAAAAGTTTTCTCACATTCAGAACATTGAAATGGCTTCTCTCCAGTGTGAATCCTCTGGTGTGTGATCAAAACTGACTTCCATGTAAAAGCTTTGTCACATTCAGAACACTGATATAGTTTCTCTCCAGTGTGAATCCTCTGGTGTATGATAAGATATGACTTCTGTGTAAAAGCTTTGCCACATTCTGAACACTGATGCAGCTTTTCTCCAGTGTGAATTCTCTGGTGTCTGATAAGGTTTGATTTCTGTGCAAAAGCTTTGTCACATTCAGAACACTTATATGGCTTCCCTTCAATGTGAATTTTCTGATGTATGTTAAGCCTTCTTTTGTCTGTATAAGCTTTGTCACATTCAGAACACTCATAGGGCCTCTCTCCAGTGTGAGTCATCTGGTGTCTGATAAGTTCTCTCTTCTCTGTGAAAGCTTTTTCACATTCAGAACACTCATAGGGCTTCTTTCCAGTGTGATTTATCTGGTGAAAGAGAAGGCGTGACTTTGTTTTATAAGCTTTTTCACATTCAGAACACTCATACTGCTTCTTTCCTGTGTGAATCATCTGATGACTGATAAGTTGTGACTTTGTTTTATACGTTTTGTTACATTCAGAACACTGATATGGCTTCTCTCCTGTGTGAACCCTCTGGTGTACAATACAATTAAATTTCTGTATAAAAGCTTTGTCACATTCTGAACATTGATATGGCTTCTTTCCAGTGTGAATCATCATGTGTGTGTTAAGGCCACGCTTCTGTGTAAACGTTTTGCCACATTCAGAACACTGAAAAGGTTGCTCTCCAGTGTTAACCCTCTTGTGTATGATAAGCTCTCTCTTCGTTGAAAATGTTTTGTCACATTCAGAACACTGATACGGCTTCTCTCCAGTGTGAATCTTCTGATGTGTGATATGATTTCCCTCCATTGTAAAACCTTTATCAAATTCCAAACAAGAAATATCTTCTGAAATGACTCCTCTTATGTATACATGGGTTGGACTTTATTGTAAAGCCATTGTCACTTCCAGAACACTGAAATTACTTCTCTCTTATTGTCCTCTGAGGATGGATCAGTTTTGAAGAGGATTCAAACACTTACAACATTTAGAACACTGATATGTCTTGAACCCTGAGTGAATCCTCTAGTGAAATGCAAAAAAATAAAAAATAAAGACTTTCAGTCACTTAAGACACTCATGTGGCTCGTTTCTCATCTGACTTGGTCATATTTTTTAAGACAAGGATGTCCAATAACTTGGTTCATCAATCCACCTATACAGAAAAAAAAAAAAAAGTCAGAATTCTATATAAAGGATTAAATAAAGTTACTTTCTATTTTTTTACATTCATTGTTAAATATATCTTATATATAGAAGGAATATGTACAATATTATACATGTTTAAATATTTGTATTCTATTTTATGGAGGACAATCTATTATTCCCATTGGCTGGTAAAATTTACAGTTTATTACAATTTCCTGCAGGAGAATTTCATTCTTTGTTCTAATTTAGACTATTGTGCTGCATAGTGATGGGGGGGGGGGGGGGGGCTCATTGGGATTGACTTGTGGACACGTTTCCCAAATCTATCTAAAAATCCAAACATTGCCGATGTAAATACAAACCCCATTGAAGGCAATAGGAGGCAAATTCTAAAATCCCAAGTTACACTCACCCAGTGGCGGAACTACCGCCATAGCGACCCGCGCAGGCGCTATGGGGCCCGCAGCCGAGTGGGGCCCGGTGAGCAAAGACCGGGACATCTCCTGCTGTGTGTCTGTGAGCTGCGAGTGTAACTTTACCCGCACTGCTGATTGAAAAGCTAGTAATGTGTTCTCCTCAGCCAGGGCTTCAGTTACGAGCAGAGTGCCTGCCTATTACATTCTCACAACACTGCTCGGACCCCGCACTGAGTCTGACAGGCCCCCTCCCTCCCTGCACAGAAATTGTCCAGGAGAGAAAAAAGATACAGAGACAAGTAGGATCTTCCCCTCGCCCCCCTCGTGTGTCCCCCGCAGCCCCTCCCCTCCCACATTCCAATCCTCGGCAGCTTCCCAAAGAGAATCTCCAGCAGCCTCAGCCTGCAGGTACATTGTGGAGGGAAGGACAGCTTGTATATGGATGCTGAAACCTTCCACAGAGGATCCACAGCTCTCCAGGTCAGCCAATCGCTTTGCTTCCTAATGAAACTTCCAAGTTCCTAGTGATTGAAAAAAAAAAAAAAGCAGCTCACAGGTGGGTCATTTATTTATGGGGCTGAACAGAGTGTGTTGTCACCTCCAGAGTCCCTCAACCAACACAGCAGCTCACTAGGGTTTCCCTAGTGTGGTGCACTACAAGCCCCAGCATGCTCTTGCCAGCTTATGTATAGCACAGGCTAGTAGGCCTTGATTGCTGACCAATCCAGGGCCCAAGCCTTCATCTATGGTAAGGGAAAGTCCCCCCCTCTCACCTCGCCAGCCTCTGAGCACACTTATGTAAGGGAGATCTCTGTGGACTGTGATGTAAAGGGGGACTCTGATGTATGTGGGGGTTTTGGTGTTTAGAGACCCCCTTACATCAGGATTCCAAGAATACCTCTTTGTGCCAGTTCACACCAGACGCAGTTCCGTGGGCTTTTTTATGCACAAAATGCATGCACAGTGTTTTCTATGTATTTCAATGGCTCTTGTTGGCTCTAGTTCACACCATGCAGTCAGTTTTTGGTCAGTTTCTGCACCGGAAACTGACTGCATGGTGTCAACTTCAGCCATTGGAATACATGGAAAACACTGTGCATGCATTTTTAGCGCATAAAACTGTACGGAACTGCGTCTGGTGTGAACTGGCCCTTACATCAGTTTCCCTTTACATTACAGTCCACAGAGCTCTCCCTTAGAGCCCTTTCACATGGGCAGACTCTGCCAAGCAAATCCACCTGCTCAGTGGGGGAACTCTTCGCTGATCCCTGCTGAGCAGGTGGATGACAGATCTGTGTCTGCTCCACTTGTGCAGAGTGGACACAGTCACAGACTGCTGCTCTCTATGGACCAGTCTGACTGTCATCCAATCTGCTAAACAGATGGGGAATGGAGAAGAATCTGACATCAACTGTACCATGCCTGCAGCCTCTGCCATCTTGACATCTCCTCTGTACCAGCCCCTGACATCTCCTGTACCATGCCCGCAGCCCCTGACATCTCCTGTACCATGCCCACAGCCTCTGACATCTCCTGTACCTTGCCCACAGCCTCTGACATCTCCTGTACCTTGCCCACAGCCTCTGACATCTCCTGTACCTTGCCCACAGCCTCTGACATATCCTGTATCATACCCACAGCCTCTGCCAACTTGACATTTTCTGTACCATGCCCACAGCCTCTGACATCTCCTGTATCATGCCCGCAGCCTCTGACGTCTCCTGTACCATATCCGCAGCCCCTGTCACCTCCTGTACCATGCCGGCAGCCCCTGACATCTCCTGTATTATGCCCACAGCCCCTGACATCTCCTATACTATGCCCACAGCCTCTGACATCTCCTGTACTATGCCCACAGCCTCTGACATCTCCTGTACCATGCCCACAGCCTCTGACATCTCCTGTACCATGCCCACAGCCTCTGACATCTCCTGTACCATGCCCACAGCCTCTGACATCTCCTGTACCATGCCCACAGCCTCTGACATCTCCTGTACCATGCCCACAGCCTCTGACATCTCCTGTACCATGCCCACAGCCTCTGACATCTCCTGTATCACGTCTGCAACCTCTGACCATCTCTTGTTTTATATCTGGGCTGGCCTGACAACACTGCTTGGGATTTCAGTGCAGCAAAGTGTAGTGGGGTGGGCAATGTAGTGTAAGTGGGCTGGGCAGTGTAGTGGGATGGGCAGTGTAGTGTAAGTGCGGTGGGAAGTTTAGTGGGGTGTGTAGTGTAAGTGGGGTGGGTAGTGTAATGTAGTGTAGTGTAGTGTAAGCGGGGTGGGCAGTGTAGTGTATGCAGGGTGGGCAGTGTAGTAGAGTAAGCATTGTAGTAGGGTGGGCATAGTAGTGTAGTGGGTGGGCAGTGTAGTGGGGTTTAGTGGGGTGGGCAGTGTAGTGGAGTTTAGTGGGCAGTATATAGTGTAGTGGAGTTTAGTGGGCAGTGTAGTGGAGTTTAGTGGGCAGTGTAGTGGAGTTTAGTGGGAAGTGTAGTGGAGTTTAGTGGGAAGTGTAGTGGAGTTTAGTGGGCAGTGTAGTGGAGTTTAGTGGGCAGTATAGTGTAGTGGAGTTTAGTGGGCAGTGTAGTGGAGTTTAGTGGGCAGTGTAGTGGAGTTTAGTGGGAAGTGTAGTGGAGTTTAGTGGGAAGTGTAGTGTAGTTTAGTGGGAAGTGTAGTGTAGTTTAGTGGGCAGTGTAGTGTAGTTTAGTGGGCAGTGTAGTGTAGTGAAGTTATTTAAATTTTTGTTTTGCTGTTCAAAATTATTATAAGCTGTTGCTTGGATACTGTGCCACATGAGTGTAGTAATGTGTTGTTCAATGGCATTAGTTCATTTTTTTTTGGAGGGGGGCCCCATACAACATTTTGCTATGGGGCCCTGTGATTTCTAGTTATGCCCCTGCACTCACCAGTAACGTCTTTTCCAGAAGTCCTTCAAGACAACATCTTTAAGAGAGAAGACTCCTCCTCCCATTCCCAGGAAACACTGCATCTCCTAATCTTTTAAATTGTCCATATCCAGCTAGCCCCTCAGTTCATTCAGATTATCTTTGGCCCAGTGCTGGGACAAGGTGATCCAGGACACAAGTAAATGCACAAAAACTAGAGCAACGGGTATCTCATAGTATTTAAACAATGTAGATCATAATGCAGGTAGATTTATGCACAACAAATGTACATTAAGAGGAGATGTACAAAACATATTATAAAGATTGAAAAGTCTGCAGCATAAAAGTTTCAAATAGCACAGTACACAAGTAAATGCGCAAAGAAGGAGCGCAGCTGCCATGTCATTCGCAGCCTGCACGTTTAGGAAACGCATCGCTTGCCAGTGACGTCATCCCTCCTCACTAGGGATAAGCTGAACACCCCCCTGGTTCAGTTTGCAGCAGAACATGCAAACAAGCAAAACATTTTTTCGAACAAACAAACATGAAAAATCAAAACTGCTAATTTTAAAGGTTAATATGCAAGTTGTTGTCATAAAAAAAGTGTTTGGGGACCCGGGTCCTGCCCCAGGGGAGTGTTTGGGGACCCGGGTCCT
The DNA here is from genome assembly GCA_029574335.1 of Rana kukunoris. Taxonomy (NCBI): domain Eukaryota; kingdom Metazoa; phylum Chordata; class Amphibia; order Anura; family Ranidae; genus Rana; species Rana kukunoris. The sequence continues at coordinate 232,901 of JAJQKJ010002910.1, read as the reverse complement.
GCCCCAGGGGAGTGTTTGGGGACCCCGGTCCTGCCCCAGGGGACATGTATCAATGCAAAAACAAAGTTTTAAAAACTACAGTTTTTTCGGTAGCAGTGATTTTAATAATGCTTAAAGTGAAACAATAAAAGTGAAATATTCCTTTAAACATCGTACCTGGGGGGTGTATATAGTATGCCTGTGAAGTGGCACATTTTTTCCGTGTTTAGAACTGTCTGTGAAGGACTTTTATGCAATTGCCTATATACTTCAGTTTAATTCTCTCCCTGCTATTTTTAATGTCTGTGTGTTATGGGTAAAAGGTGACTTTTTGTATTCTAAAGGGTTTCATGACTTTTTTGCAACCATGTGCTCTATGGGGTCTGCCTTTAGCCCTGGATAATTGGATTACTTTCCCCTTTGTAGAGGCATCTGTAAAACCTGTTTAAACCAGATTGCCATGCTGCCAGTAAGGGACAATGACCTTTCAATGCTAAGTGGCTGGTGAAATACCTTTCCATTGTGTTCTGCAGATGAATAGCCGTGTCAGAGACGAGACGCCTAGCCACCCGATTAGATAATTGACTCATGTTAATTGTTGTTCTGATTGCTTCATTGTAGTAATTACACCCTGAGGGCTTCTGTCTCAACACACATATTCAGGCTATTCAAGCTTTGGGACCAATCTCTGCTGAGACATTTTCAAGTCCTCATTTGCATGGTTTAAGAGGACCTGAGTGCAGACTGCATACTTTACAATGGACCAATAGGAAAGCGGCTGTTGGGGGCGGGATGTTCCAAATTCTGTATAAAAGTGTGCTGTGTACTTTCAATAAAGTGTGTCTTGTTACATCCAGCATTAAGCCATGGCTCATGTGTGGATTATTCAGCGATTCCAGGGATATTCCTACTCATGGATTTCTTTTATGGAAGAAGAAGGGAATGCTTGACGGGGATATTTTCTACGACCGTCACACTGTCCCTGCAAAAGTGTAATTTCTAAAATGAGAAAAAGTTATTCAAAACTACTTAAGACTATAATGAATTGTCGGGTCCCGGCAATACTGATAAAAGTCATTGAAAAAAACAGCATTGGGTCCCCCCAAAGTCCATACCAGGCCCTTCAGATCTGGTATGGATATTAAGGGGAACCCTGCGCCAATTTGTTTGTTTTTAATGGCGTAAGGGTCCCCTTTAATATCCATACCAGACCCTTCAGATCTGGTATGGATTTGAAGGGGAACCCCATGCAAAAAAAAAAAATGGTGTGGGGTTCCCCCGCAAATCCATAACAGACCCTTATTAGAGCATGCAAGCTGGCATGCCTCAGGAAAAGAGGGGGGATGAGAGTGCCCCCCCTCCTGAACCATACCAGGCCACATGCCCTTAACATGGGGAGGACCCGACAATTCTTTATAGCTGTGAGTCATTTTAAATTACTTTTTTCCTTTAGAAATGTCCCTTTGTGCATGGACAGTTCTAAACACGGAAAACAGCGCTACTTTACAGGCATACTATAGACACTCCTCAGTTATGAAATTTATTTGTTTCACTTTAAGCATTAATAAAATCACTGCTCCCGGAAAAACTGCAATTTTTAAAACTTTTTTTGCATTGATACATGTCCCCTGGGGCAATGCATATAAGCCTTTTAAATGAGCCCTTTTGATTTTTCATGTTAGTGTCCCATAGACTTTAACGGGGTTCAGCATCTTTCAAATTTTACGCCAGAACACCAGAACAACCAAAGTTTGACAAGAACTTATGCTTGTGCCGAACTGTTCGTCCATCCCTACTCCTTGCCTGCCTTCACCATTGTGCTCCAGACCTCGCTCTGAAGTTTCCTCCACTGCAGCCGGCCACCTGAAAAGCAGTGTTTTGGACTCCAGCAGCACAGTGCCCCAGCAGGCAAAGGAACGGACTGATGGACCTGATGACCACCCCCACGTTTGGGATCTTTTAAAGCATATTTATCACTACCTAAATGTGAGTTGCCTGTGCATATTACTTTGTTATTAAATTGTTTTTAAAAGTCTACACCCAGAGGTGCCTCTCACCTTGTGTTTTTACAAGGTAATCCAGGGCCTGGGGCTAAAATGGAAAACTGCCCCCCCCCCCTGCCTATCATCCCCATCAATTCCCAATCCCTGTTGGGTAAAGAAGGGAGGAGGTTAATATATCTGCATGTTCCAAAATGTTTATAATGTTTGTAGCATCCTATTGCATAGTACCAATTTTTTTTTTTACATCAGCCGACTGCAGACTTTAGCCCTCTGTCAGCTGAATACAGGTCATTGGAGTGCAGAAATAAGTGCACTCTGGTGACCTACAGGGGTCCTTTCACATGGGTATTCCATTCAGGTCCTCATTAGGATCTTATCAGAAAGTACATGCAGCCCTATCAGGAGGACCTGATCGGAAGGTCCATGCAGCCCTATCAGGAGGACCTGATCGGAAGGTCCATGCAGCCCTATCAGGAGAACCTGATCAGAAGGTCCATGCAGTCCTATGGACAGGCTGATATAAATAGACTCTTTACACCTCTCTAGCTCTGAATCCTTCCAGGTCTGGGGGGATTTTTTTTAAAGGCCTGTGTCCTCTTCCATTTATCTGGACCTAAATATGACACATCGGAGAAAGCCTGATGTAACCAGACAGTAAATAGGCACTGGAGTCTGTTTTCATCCAGCCGCCCATAGAGCTGTCACAGGTCCTCCTGTGTCTCCTGCCACAAACAATACCGGGGACAGATGTAAAAAACTGACATCCATCCTGTTCAGCTCTGATTCAGGAAGGGATCTGCTCATGGATCCTCTGCTGATTGAAGTGGGCTCCGTTCTGTTTCAGAGGATCCTTAGGGCTTGTTCACACATGTGTCTGGGGGAAGTAAAACCGGGTGGTTGAGCCATGATTATACTGACCCCCTGTCTGGACACTAAACACACAAATGCTACCAGCTGTACACATGCCCCGGCCACAGTGCTGTGCTTAACCACTTCCCGACGGCCGTACAACTATGTACGGCCACAAGGTGGTTCTAAATCTCTGGGAGGCCGTCTTTTTACGCCCTCTGCTCCTCCGGGCCACTGGAGAGCTCATGTGCGTCGGCGGAGCGCACATTCCCACCGCATCACTAAGATGCCGATGCGCGTGCCTGGCGGCCGCGATGTCTGCTGGGCACTCGCGATCGGCGGTTACAGAGACAAGGACATGGATCTCTGTGTGTAAACACAGAGATCCATGTCCTGTCAGGGAGAGAGGAGACCGATCTGTGTCCCTTGTACATAGAAACACAGCATCGGTCACCTCACCTAGTCACCCCCCTCCCCCCACAGTTAGAACACTATGCAGGGTACACATTTAACCCCTTCCTCACCCCCCTAGTGTTAACCCCTTCAATGCCAGTCACATTTATACAGTAATTAGTGCATATTTATAGCACTGATCGCAGTATAATTGTGAATGGTGACAAAAATGTGTCAAAAGTGTCCGATGTGTCCGCCATAACGTCGCAGTCCCAATAATAAATCGCAGATCGCCGCCATTACTAGTAATAAAAAAATATATATAATTCTGTCCCCTTTTTTGTAGGCGCTATAACTTTTGCGCAAACCAGTCGCTTATTGCGATTTTTTTAACAAAAATATGTAGAATACGTTTTGGCCTAGACTGAGAAAAAAAATGTAAAAAAATGGATATTTATTATAGCAACAAGTAAAAAATATTGGGCCAGATTCAGAGAGCGATTACGCCTGTCTAACTGGTGTTAGACTGGAGTAATTTCAAATTACGCCCGTTTTTTAGCTAGTCGAAAACCACAAACCATGAAAAGACGGCTGCGGGCTTCAATTCGACTGTCTTACGTGTTCGTACGCCTTCAGATCTACGCTGCAATAAAATTGCGGCCACTGGGTGGACTTCCCGTCGTTTTCCGCGTCGGGGTATGCTAATGAGCTTTTGCCTGCAATCCCCGAAATTACGATCTTCAATCGCAATCTCTTACGGCATCTTTAGTCATCTTTTTTTTTGCGTAACACTATACCAGCTTTTGGCTGGTCTAATATTAGACAGCCCATGTTAAGTATGGCCGTCGTTCCCGCGTCGAATTTCTACGTTTTCCGACATCTTTTATTATTTTTTCCGTCCGGGAATAGGAATGTTCCTAAACGACGCTACTCAAACAACGAATGACGTAACGACGTGATTTCGTGCAATGCACGGCGGGAAATTTCTGAACGGAGCATGCGCAGTTCGATCGCGGCGGGGACGCGCTTAATTTAAATGCTTTATGCCCCCTAATCGCGTATTTCGATTACGCGGCGAGAAATAGACTACGCCGCCGTAGCGTACGGGCAAAAATCTACCTGAATTCGGAATAGAGACTACGGTAGCGTAGAGTATTTCGATTACGCAGCGCAATGTGTCTCTTAATCTGGGCCATTGTGTTTTTTTTTCAAAATTGACGCTCTTTTTTTGTTTATAGCGCAAAAAAATAAAAACTGCAGAGGTGATCGAAAACCACCAAAAGAAAGCTTTATTTGTGTGAAAAAAGGGAAGTCAATTTTGTTTGGGAGCCACATCGCACGACCGCGCAATTGTCAGTTAAATCGACGCAGTCCTGGAAGCTGACATTTCACCTGGGCAGGAGGGGGATATATGTGCCCAGTAAGCAAGTGGTGAAACAGAATGTTGCTGACACCGAATGCGATAACGCAGTTCAATAGGGCTGCACTGCAACCACCCTGCATGTGACTGTAGAGGGGTAGTACTGCAATTATCAGGTTAGGGGCCCATTCACACCAGGAAATGCATGGGAATCGAATGGGCATGTTGTGCGGTTCCGGTGCAATTCATATGCAGTTCTGTGCAGTGCGATTTCTGCCCCATTCATTTTGAATGACCTTAAAATTGCACTGCACCAGAGAAGGAGAAGGTGGCCGGCTGACCGATGCCTTTAAACAATTTTTTACTCCTTAGCGCCCTGGGCTAAGAGGTTCAAGCAACCATCGCCAGTGTCTGCATTACATGGTGCAGGAATATCTAGGGGCAGGAGCAGACTTGAAAACCTTTCCACCAGAGCATCCACTGGGTTACTGGGTCTTGAGGATGGACCACTGGCCAGAACTTGCTCAATATGCAATCGAGCTACTGGCCTGTCCTGCATCCAGCGTGCTTTCTGAACGCACATTCAGTGATGCTGGAGGGTTTGTAAGGAATCAAAGAGCGTGCCTGTCCACAGACTCCGTTGTCAGTCCTGGATTAGCAGCTATCAAGCCCCTGATGCCGATTTAACTGATTGAATTGAATGGGATCCCTTGAAGACTGCTTATCCTATTCCTGAATCTTGATGATGCTAGGGTCCAACAATATTTTAGGTTTAGGGCACCACCACCACCCAAGGCCTAATTTTTCTGCCCTGTTCAACAGGGGCATGTAATTACAATTTTTTTTAATAATTTTTAACAGTAGGGCCCATTCCTGCCCCCAACAAGAGTAACTGTGAGGGGTTACGGTGTTCTGGTACCACCAACACCCAATTTTTCTGCAGAGTATATAGTGCAGTATATATAATACAGTGCAGGGTATATAGTGCAGTATATATAATACAGTGCAGGGTATATAGTGCAGTGTACAATATATAATACAGTGTATTGAAGCCCTTTGGGTCTTTTTTTTTTTTTAAAGCAGCGATGGGTCCCCACAAAAACCATACCTGGCCCTTCAGGTCTGGTATGGATTTTAAGGGGAAATCCACGCCAACATGTAAAAAAAAATTGTTGTGGGGTCCCCCCCAAAATCCATACCAGACCCTTATCTGAGCAAGCAGCCTGGCAAGCCAGAAAAGGGGGGGAGGCAAAGAGTGTCCCCTCCTCCTGAACCATATCAAGCCACTTGCCCTCAACATGTGGAGGGTGCTTTAGGGACCCCTAAATAGCAGATTAATATTCTCAATTGTCACACTGATCCTCCTCCCATCTAATCAGGAAGCAGGTTGTGAAAACCATTACCCGATTTCCTGAAAGGACATGCAATCTTATTGGACGCCTAGGCATAGGAGACTCACACGTTGCCACGCTGCCCGTCTGGAATCTAGATGGGGTAAGTGCTGGACGACTGAACAACCACGAGACCCAACTGAGCGGGAGCGGTTGCCACTGCCTGCTACCCTGAATATCACCCCTATTCCTGACTAACAGGGAGCCCACCCAATGGGGTTGCACAAAACAAACAGGCAGCTCTTGGACAGAAATGTCCTCTATCTGTTGTTACAGACTATGGTATCTGGGTACAGGGATGTGGGGGGGTTACACAACACACGGGGATCACCTTCTGTTGTATATCCACAGAAATCACCCAGTACGCTGGCAGATTGTCAGGAGGACCCCAAGTTCCCACCCCAGACAGGGGTAACAGCTGTATAACAGCACACACACTCTATTATCCCACCACTGCCACACACATGACAAGGAGGGAAGCCCCACGGGAACTAGAAAACCAGGAGAGGACCTTGTTCGGTGGAGGAGGGAAGGAGAGGGAGATTATTGGTAGCCAGTAGAGATGGGCTCAGGCGTGTTCAGGATCCTGCCAGGAAGCCGGCATTGCACATCACTAATCACAGGCAGTGAGACATTTCCTGGTCTGTGCCGCTGCGGATCGGGAAATGTCTCACTGCCTGTGATTAGTGCTTTGCAGTGCCGGCTTCCTGGCAGGATCGGACACGTGGGGTTGCGAAAATTCTCAAGACTATCTCTACTGGCCAGTAAAACCAGCTGTGATAGACTTGGCACAGCCTGCAATACCTCTGCCCACCACTAGAGGGAGATTACAAACGCATATCTAGCTGGCTGACCAGATTTGGGTAGATACAGGTCTTACATACAATCTGGAGAACTCGAACGGTTAGGGAGCAGTCTAGTAACACACAACATGGTTACGGGGAGGAAATGGGGTGAACAGGGAGGCAGGTGGGGGTGACAGGGAAGTGGGGTGGACAAGTGAGAAGTAAATGGGAGGTGAAAAATGCCCGTTATCTGTGGTCAGTGGGGTTGGGGGGGGGTAGTCAATGAAGGGAAATGTGGGACATTAGTGATTTATTAGGAAAATGGGAATATAGGTATTCAGTAGAGAGAAAGGAGGCATTGGTGCTCAGTGGGCTGATAGAGGGGTGGAGGGCAGTGGAGTGGGGGGGGGGAGTGGCGGATGGAGAAGATAGTGGGGGGATGGGGGGAGTTAGTAGTACTCAGTGAGAGATGACTACCTGGCTGATGGTGTCCTGGTTGGGAGGTTGATGTGGAGCTCCTCTGATGAGTCTTCTATGGTTGGGGTCCTCTCGGATGGTCCCTCTTGGCTCCTCTGATGAGTCTTCTGTGGTTGGGGTCCTCTCAGATGGTCCCTCTTGGCTCCTCTGATGAGTCTTCTATGGTTGGGGTCCTCTCGGATGGTCCCTCTTGGCTCCTCTGATGAGTCTTCTCTCGGATTCTCTTCCTCCGGCTCACAAGTGTCCACAATCAGGGGAAAGTTCTCCTCCGTGTCCCCGATGGAAGATGGAGGCTTCTTGTCCTGGCTGAGAGGTGTGAGGGACGTTCTGTGTCTGCACTACGGATCTGGGAAGACTCCAATCACATTGTGAGCCAGCTTCCTCACAGGGGGCCCCTCCCCCACAGATGTCCTGGGGCCATGCTGACTACAAACACAGAGAGAGGGGGAGGGGGAGTCACATCTGGAGTCATTCAGTGCCATGTGCTTCTCATTCACTACAATCTAAGGAGAACCCCTCCCCCTTTTAACCACTTGGCCCCCCCCAGGCTTTTTTTGGCACCTTTTGTTTACAAATGTAAATCAGCACGTTTTGCTAGAAAATGTATAATGTTTGGGAGTTCTATTTTTAGCAGAGACCCTAGAGAATAAAATGGTGATCATTACAATGTTTTATATCACTCAGTATTTGTGTAGAGGTTTTGTAGATGCAATTTTTGGTGAAAAAATAAATTAGAAACACACAATAGTCACCCCAATTCTTGTGTATAATGTGAAAGATGATGTTACAGCGAGTAAATAGATACCCAACATGTCACACTTTATAATTGCGCACACTCCTGGAATGGCGACACGGTACTTAAAAATCTCCATAGGCAACGTTTTAAAAGCCTGGTCTCCACACTCCTCTCCCTCTCATCTCAGCACTCCTCTCACCCTCATCTCCGCACTCCTCTCACCCTCGCCTCTGCACTCCTCTCGCTCTCGTCTTTGCACCCATCTGGCCTTGTCTATGCACGCCTTACGCCCTCATCTATGCACTCCTCTCGCTCTCATCTCCGCACTCCTCTCGCTCTCGTCTCCGCACTCCTCTCGCCCTCATCTCCGCACTCCTCTCACCCTTGTCTCCGCACTCCTCTCACCCTCATCTCCGCACTCCTCTCACCCTCGCCTCTGCACTCTTCTCGCTCTCGTCTTTGCACCCATCTGGCCCTTGTCTATACACTCCTCACGCCCTCATCTCCAGACTCCTCTTGCTCTCGTCTCCGCACTCCTCCCGCTCTCGTCTCCGCACTCCTCTCACTCTTGTCTCCGCACTCCTCTCGCCCTCGTCTCCGCACTCCTTTCGCCCTTGTCTCCGCACTCCTCTCACTCTCGTCTCCGCACTCCTTTCGCCCCTCGTCTCCGCACTCCTCTCGCCCCTCGTCTCCACACTCCTCTCACCCTCGCCTCTGCACTCCTCTCGCTCTCATCTTTGCACCCATCTGGCCCTTGTCTATGCACTCCTCACGCCCTCATCTACGCACTCCTCTATCTCTCGTCTCCGCACTCCTCTTGCTCTCATCTATGCACTCCTCTCACTCTCATCTCTGCACTCCTCTCGCTCTCGTCTCCACACTCCTCTCACTCTCATCTCCGCACTACTCTCGCCCTTGTCTCTGCTCTTCTCTCACTCTCATCTCCGCACTCCTCTCGCCCCTCTTCTCTGCACTCCTTTCACTCTCGTCTCCACACTCCTCTCACCCTCGCTTCTGCACTCCTCTCGCTCTCGTCTTTGCACCCATCTGCCCCTTGTCTATGCACTCCTCACGCCCTCATCTACGCACTCCTCTCTCTCTCTCGTCTCCGCACTCCTCGCGTTCTCATCTATGCACTCCTCTCGCTCTCGTCTACGCACTCCTCTTGCTCTCATCTCTGCACTCCTCTCGCTCTCATCTCTGCACTCCTCTCGCTCTCGTCTCCGCACTCCTCTCGCCCTTGTCTCCGCACTCCTCTCGCCCTTGTCTCCGCACTCCTCTCGCCCTTGTCTCCGCACTTATTTTGCTCCAGTCTCCGCACTTATTTTGCTCCAGTCTCCGCACTCCTCTCACCCTTCTCCCTCCGCTCTTTTTTCCTGGGCTCCAGACTGTTCCTCCTCCTATTTCCTAGGGCATGCTGGGCCTGTAATTTTTCTTTAATTGATGAAAATAGAGCCATAGTCTTCTGGGACTACATGTCCTTGTCCTGGCTGCTCATTGGCCCATGGCTGCAGACAAATGGGAGGCAGGAGAAATCAGAGTGGGTGGTGATTCCTGCCCAGTACTGCTTGATGGAAGAAGGGGGTGAGTGGGGGAAATATACTGACAGCCCGTGCTCGCTCCCCCCCTTGTCACAGGGCGTGCAGTGGTAGCGTACGACAAGTTCGCCCGTTCGCTGCGTAAGGGGACGTGAGAGGGAGAGATGCCAAAAATGGACACACTGATAGGAGGGAAGGGGTATGAGAGCCGGATACCCGAAAGATGAGTTGCTGATGATGACGGATGAGGCCAACACACTGTAGTGATATGCAATGATAACAGACAGAACCAGACATGGCATGAAACAACCTACCCGAGTGTCTGTGACCCCCCTAGGAACAGGCTGGGGATTGGACAAAAGAAGCCTGGACTGATGCACCTGCCCAGAAGATCCGGCAACCTATGAACAAGAATACAGCACCAAAAGATATCGGCCCAGACCCCTACCATTGTTGGCCGACACAGGGACATTGGTACCGAGTAATGATCACCATTTTATTCCCTAGGGCCTCTGCTAAAACAATATATAATGTTTGGGGTTCTCAGTCATTTTCTAGCAAAAAATACAGATTTACACTTGTAAACAAAAAGTGTCAGGAAAAGCCTGTTTAGCAAGTTGTTAATGGGGGGAGGGGTTCTCTTTAGATTGTAGTGAATGAAAAGCACATGGCACTGAATGGCTCCAGATTGAGTTCCCCTCCCCCTCTCTTTGTGTTTGTCGTCAGCATGGCCCCAGGACGTCTGTGGGGGAGGGGCCCCCTGTGAGGAAGCTGGCTCACAATGTGATTGGAGTCTTCCCAGATCCGTAGTGCAGACACAGAACGTCCCTCACACCTCTCAACCAGGACAAGAAGCCTCCATCTTCCATCGGGGACACGGAGGAGAACTTTCCCCTGATTGTGGACACTTGTGAGCCGGAGGAAGAGAAGCCGAGAGTTGGGAGAGATTTCCCCCTTCGTGTCCAGTCACCGTGCTGGGAAGAGTCAGAAGTCACCCGACCATAGAAGAGGAGCCAAGAGGGACCATCCGAGAGGACCCCAACCATACAAGACTCATCAGAGGAGCCAAGAGGGACCATCCGAGAGGATCCCAACCATAGAAGACTCATCAGAGGAGCCAAGAGGGACCATCCGAGAGGACCCCAACCATAGAAGACTCATCAGAGGAGATCCACATCACCCTCCAGACTAGGACACCATCAGCCAGGTATTTATCTCCTACTGACCACTACTTCCTTCCTATCCCATTGGTACCAACCTGCTCCTCTGTCTCCCCAATGCCTCCTGTCTACCCCCTATCCTTCTGTCCTCTCACTTTTCCTTGTCCCCTTATTGCTCCTTTCTTACCTCACTATCCCCTTTACCCTAACCCCTTTACCCTATGACTCCACCCCCTGTCTCCTCATTGCCCTTTCCATCCATTATTGCATCTATCAAGCCTTCTACTCCTCTGTCCATGTCCACCCCCATGTTACCCATTGCACACTGTGCATCCCTTGTCCCCCCACTGCCTATTCCACCTCACTGTGTCCCATCTACCCCTTTACTCTCTTGTCCACCACATTGTTGCCTGTCCACCCACTGCCCCTAGTCATCTCCACTACCCCCTCATCCCCTCTTTTACCACTGATCACTAGTGCCTCCTCTTGCTCCTCAGAACCTGAGCACCTCTTCCCCCAGCGCTCCTCTATGAGCACCTACAGTATGTTCCCTATTGTTCCTACTAATTTCTAATGGCCAACATTTCCCTCTGTGATCAATTTTTGTTTTCCTGCTGATCTCCCCACATTGACCACAGATAGCAGACACACACACACCCCCCACTGTGACTACAGATGGCAGAAACCCCCTTCCACTGTGACCACAGATAATGGACATTCCCCCCTCCACTGTGACCACAGATAACGGACATTCCCCCCTCCACTGTGACCACAGATAGTGGACACCCCCCCTCCACTGTGACCACAGATAGCGGACATTCCCCCCTCCACTGTGACCACAGATAGCAGACACACACACACCCCCCACTGTGACTACAGATGGCAGACACCCCCTTCCACTGTGACCACAGATATCGGACATCCCCCCCTCCACTGTGATCACAGATAGCGGACATTCCCCCCTCCACTGTGACCACAGATAGCGGACATTCCCCCCCTCCACTGTGATCACAGATAGCGGACATTCCCCCCCTCCACTGTGATCACAGATAGCGGACATTCCCCCCCTCCACTGTGATCACAGATAGCGGACATTCCCCCCCTCCACTGTGATCACAGATAGCGGACATCCCCCCTCCACTGTGATCACAGATACAGGGCATTTTTCCTCTCACTGAACACTCACTGCCCCCCTGTCCACCCCAATCCTGCCTGTCCCCCACTGCTCTCCTTCACACTTCTGTCCCCCACTTCCCCCCTGAACCCCTTGGCACACTGTTCATCCTATGTCCCTCACTCCCCCTGTCTTCCCAATGCCTTTCACCATTGCCCCCCCCCATCCTCCCCACCACCATATTCCCCCACGGCACACTTTCCAGTGGGGTGATAAGATGATGATTGTAGAGATATGTGAATTCAGTGCTATTACAGATTCTGGATTCTTCTAATTCAGAGGAGCAGACAAATTGTGACAATGTAGGGTGTGAATAGTCAGCTCTTGGGTCTAGGATTGAAGGAACTGACACCTGGTTGGTAATGACCCCCCTGACAGGCTTGTGTACAGACAAAGGTGGGTCACTGTCACCTCACCGGACCTTTCATCTGTAGAATCGGATGGGGGATGGGATGTTGTGTGATCTCAGATGGGGGTGGGGGCAGAAGAAAGTCTACTGTGTCCTGTGTACAGAATCCCCGAGAGCCACAAAACGATTGTATGGAGTCTGATCAGCAGATTGCATGCAGATTGTAATCCAGCAGATCTGTGTGTGTGTGGTGTCCTTGCAGATCAGGCAGAGGAAAAATCTTTACAACACGCAGCTCTTTATTGTGGTTTGTTTGTTTTTTTGGTTACTGGTTTGCACAGGTTTGGAACCTTTTGGTTCTCATTTCTTCTTTCAGAGGAGGAATCGCCATGTAGTGGAAATCAATTGTAAGTCCTGTGTCTGGTGTGGGGTGTACATGGGGGGCAGGAAGAGGGAGTAACACAAGGATTCTAGCTTGTAGGGGAGCCTGAGGAACCCCAGAAGTGTGTGCTGATTATTAGACTTATCCTTATCCCTTAGAGTGTACCAGATTGTATGTAAGATTTGTATCTCCCTGTGTGTGGTCATCCAGCTAGATATGGGCGGAGTCTCCCTCTAGTGGTGGTCAGAGGTATTGCAGGCTGTGCCAAGTCTCTCACAGCTGGTATTACTGACTAACAATCTCCCTCTCCTTCCCTCCTCCACCAAACAAGGTCCTTGCCTCGGTTTTTCTGCTCTTACTACCCACCTCTGACATTATCTTATTACTATATGCATGTGGCACCCTGATGTTTTGGCAGGGTGGCTGTTAAATGTATTTGCCGAGTGATAGTTGGATTGGCCAATTGTTAGGAGGTCAAATGATTTCTCTCTAATTCTGGAATTGCTGCACTTCCCTCTTCTGTCACTAGGTGGCCGGGTGTCTGGTGGCATTAGATAAGACAAGGGCATTGCAAGGACAGAGTAGGAATGAATTTGGTATCTTGGCCAATGGGAAGGGATTTTCTTGAATTCCTTGTACTGCTGGGAGAACCTATATATTTGTGTGGAGTCAGGTGATCGGGGTTCTCTGCCACACGTGTGGCTGTCTGGGTGAATGTGTGTTGTATATCCCCGGGCTGCTAGGCTGGAGATCAGAGATTGGGCCTATCCTGGGGACATTTGGCTGCTAGGGTGTCTGAGGGCCTATCCAGAAGCAAGAGAGCAGTGCAGGGTTTGAATTGTGGCTTGCAGTCCAACCAGAAGTGACGGTTCTGCTGGCCGGAGAACCTGTTGTGGTCGGAGGTAGAGGGTAGGCTGTCGCCACTAATCTTATTACCAGGGACCACAGTGAGTAGCCAGGGCCGGTGCAAGGATTTTTGACACCCTAGGCGAAACCTCATTTTGCCGCCCCCCACTGGGTCCGCCCCTGACTCCACCCCCTTCGCCAGTGTTAAATGGTTTGATTTAACCCTCTAACTGCTACATCTGCAAGACAGCTCGTTCTTTTGAAATACATAAGACTTACTAGCAGGATCACCAGGTGAACATAAAACAAAAAACAAAACTAATGCAGCCACCCATCTTTAAATTGGTAATCTGCAGTAAATGAAATATTTTGCTTTAATACCACTTTAAGAGGATAACGCTAATCAATTAATTCTGTTATACATCAATATATAGGCATATGATGGTAAGGAAGGAGTTAAAGCAAGAGATAAACAGACTGGAGTAAAGCTACTTCCAGTGCTGACAAGGAAAGAGAGTGAAAGGGGCTGTCAGGGAGAGAGAGAGAGAAGGGGGCTGTGAGAGAGAAAAGGGGGCTGTGAGAGAGAGAGAGAGAAGGGGGCTGTGAGAGAGAGAGAGAAGGGGGCTGTGAGAGAGAGAGAGAGACGGGGGCTGTGAGAGAGAGAGAGAAGGGGGCTGTGAGAGAGAAAAGGGGGCTGTGAGAGAGAGAGAGAAGGGGGCTGTGAGAGAGAGAGAGAAGGGGGCTGTGAGAGAGAGAGAGAAGGGGGCTGTGAGAGAGAAAAGGGGGCTGTGAGAGAGAGAGAGAAGGGGGCTGTGTGAGAGAGAGAAGGGGGCTGTGAGAGAGAGAGAGAAGGGGGCTGTGAGAGAGAGAGAGAGAGAAGGGGGCTGTGAGAGAGAGAGAGAAGGGGGCTGTGAGAGAGAAAAGGGGGCTGTGAGAGAGAGAGAGAAGGGGGCTGTGAGAGAGAGAGAAGGGGGCTGTGAGAGAGAAAAGGGGGCTGTGAGAGAGAGAGAGAAGGGGGCTGTGAGAGAGAGAGAAGGGGGCTGTGAGAGAGAGAGAGAGAAGGGGGCTGTGAGAGAGAGAGAGAAGGGGGCTGTGAGAGAGAAAAGGGGGCTGTGAGAGAGAGAGAGAAGGGGGCTGTGAGAGAGAGAGAGAAGGGGGATGTGAGAGAGAAAAGGGGGCTGTGAGAGAGAGAGAGAAGGGGGCTGTGAGAGAGAGAGAGAAGGGGGCTGTGAGAGAGAAAAGGGGGCTGTGAGAGAGAGAGAGAAGGGAGCTGTGAGAGAGAGAGAGAGAGAGAAGGGGGCTGTGAGAGAGAGAGACTGTCAGGGAGGGAGAGAGAGAAACTGTCAGGGAGGGAGTGAGAGAGTGAAGGGGGTTGTGAGAGAAAGAGAAAGTGAAGGGGGCTGTGAGAGAAAGAGAGAGAGAAGGGGGCTGTGAGAGAGAGAGACTGTCAGGGAGGGAGAGAGAGAAACTGTCAGGGAGGGAGAGAGAGAGAGTGAAGGGGGTTGTGAGAGAAAGAGAGAGTGAAGGGGGCTGTGAGAGAAAGGGAGAGTGGAGGGGGCTGTGAGAGAAAGAGAGAGAGAAGGGGGCTGTCAGAGAGAGACTGTCAGCCGCCGTACACACGGCCGAGGTTCTCGCTGAAAACCAGCGAGAACCTCGCTGGAATGCACATTCCAGCGAGGACCTTGGCCGTGTGTACGGTCTCGGCGAGCTTCCCGTCGGGAAGCCTGTTGAGCCGAAATAGAGAGCACGCTCTCTATTTCCTCGACGGCCCGCCTGGAAGAATGGCTGGTTGCCATTCCCGACGGGCGGGTCGCCGATTCCGATGGCCGGGAGAGAACCTCGACGGGCGGAACGATGTGTTCTGCCCGTCGAGGTTCTCTGCCGTGTGTATGGCGCCTCAGAGAGAGAGAGAGAGAAGGGGGCTGTCAGAGAGAGAGAGAGAGGGGGGCTGTCAGAGAGAGGGGGGCTGTCAGAGAGAGGAGAGAGAGGGGGGCTGTCAGAGAGAGAGGGGAGAGAGAGAAAGGTGGGCTGTTAGAGATAGAGGGCAGAGAGAGAGAGGGTGCTGTCAGAGAGAGGGGACAGAGAGAGGGGGGGCTGTCAGAGAGAGAGAGCGCTGCCAAAGAGAGAGAGGGGCCTGTCAGAGAGAGAGGGGGGGCTGTCAGAGAGAGAGAGAGAGGGGGCTGTCAGAGAGAGAGAGGGGGGGCTGTCAGAGAGAGAGAGCGCGCTGTCAAAGAGAGAGAGAGAGGGGGGGCTGTCAGAGACAGAGAGGGGGGCTATCAGAGACAGAGAGGGGGGGCTATCAGAGACAGAGAGGGGGGGCTATCAGAGACAGAGAGGGGGGGCTATCAGAGACAGAGAGGGGGGGCTATCAGAGACAGAGAGGGGGCTATCAGAGGGGGGGGGGGCTATCAGAGACAGAGAGGGGGGGCTATCAGAGACAGAGAGGGGGGCTATCGGAGAGGGGGCGGGGCTATCGGGAGGGGGCGGGGCTATCGGGAGGGGGGCTATCGGAGGGAGGCGGGGCTATCGGGAGGGGGGGCTATCAGAGACAGAGAAGGAAGCAGAGTCTGGTAAGTGAAAGATCTCATTCACTTACCAGAATAGTGTCACTGGTTCATCATTCAGCAGCAGTGTTTCATGTGGCTGCTTGTTTTGGATCTTCCCGCCACCTCCCCTCCTCCCCTTCACACAGACGAGTGCACAGCAGAGAAGGGACACGGGAGAAGTCTGGAGCTGCTCCGGGCAGATATAATGGACATAATGGATTGGACAGAGGAACATGAGGGGCGGGAGAAATGTGGAGATCATGTGACATTGTGATCTCAGAGCGGAAAGGAGGAATTTCTGGACACACCAGAGCGGAGGACGCTCTCCTGGAGGAACTGCATAGCTGCTGGACAGGACACATGTCAGAGTGCAGAGAGCACCACTCGCGCGGGGGGCGGCGGCGGCGGGCGCGGCTCTACTTAACACATGTCAGAGTTGCCTGCTAGAGATAGTTGCAAGCTCTGTACAGTGCGTGCGGGGATAGAATAACCAGCGGCTGAGCGCTCCACACAGCTGTGCGCTCTAGGCGGCTGCCTAATCCGCCTAGTGGTAGTGCCGGCCCTGTGAGTAGCTGAGCAGCATTCTCACCAACCGAGGATGGTGGAGAATCGGGAAACTTCAGCAAGTGCCAAGCCAGGGACCCAGCTGGCCAGTGGGGTGACATTTAAGGAGTATCTGTGAGTGCCAAGCCAGGGACACAGCAGGGAAGCGGGGGTGACATTTGAGGAGTATCTGTGAGTACCAAGCCAGGGACCGAGCAGGGACGAGCAAGGTGACGTTTGAGGAGTATCTGTGAGTGGCAAAGCAGGGACCAAGCAGGGAAGCGGGGGTGACGTTTGAGCAATATCTGTGAGTGGCAAAGCAGGGAAGTGGGGGTGATGTTTGAGGAGTATCTGCGAATGCCAAGCCAGGGACCGAGCAGGGAAGTGGGGGTGATGTTTGAGGAGTATCTGTGAGTGGCAAAGCAGGGAAGCGGGGTGATGTTTGAGGAGTATCTGTGAGTGGCAAAGCAGGGAAGCGGGGTGATGTTTGAGGAGTATCTGTGAATGCCAAGCCAGGGACCGAGCAGGGAAGTGCAGTAAAGTTTGAGGAAGAAACTGAGTGAGAAGATTGGAGGAGCTCAGGGGATCCAGTGGCAGTGGATCGGCAAGTCTAGTGAGAGAGATCGGGAGCTCAGTTGAGTGGAGAATTACAAGGGGAAATTGTGAAAGTGAAGAAGATCATTACAATTTAGAAACTGTTACAAGACTGTTGCCATAGGAGACAGCGGTCCTACTCATGCGGATGTGGTGTCTAGCTGGATGCCTTTCCCTGCATGGCTGTCTGCCTATACAAGTCCCGGAGTCTGACAATACACGTGGGGATTGGGGGTAGTAAAACCTCATGGTTGATCAGTGTTTTTTACTGCCACTCAACTGCTACCTATTAACAGAGGCAGCAGCTTGGGGTGTACACATGCCATGGTGGCAATGCCCACTGATGGTGACCCCTTCAATGAATAGGGTTGCTTCTGTGGGGTCCAAGGGTTTTAAATCAGGTGTTGAGGAGGCAATACAATGACTAAATGCCTGTGCATTGCCCTCTGAAGAGCAAACATGAATGGCTGCTCAGAGAACATTGCACATATGAACAAGTTCTTATGGTACTGTAATCATTGTAACTGGTGTGGCAGTGATCAGGGACACTGTAACTGGTGTGGCAGTGATCACAGACACTGTAACTGGTGAGGTGGTGATCATGGATACTGTGAAATGTGTGGCAGTGATCATGGATATTGTGAAATGTGTGGCAGTGATCAGGGACACTGTGACTGGTGTGGTGGTGATCAGGGACACTGTGACTGGTGTGGTGGTGATCAGGGACACTGTAACTGGTGTGGCAGTGATCAGAGACATTGTAACTGGTGTGGCAGTGATCACGGACACTGTAACTGGTGTGGCGGTGATCAGGGACACTGTAACTGGTGAGGTGGTGATCAGGGACACTGTGACTGGTGTGCTGGTGATCAGGGACACTGTGACTGGTGTGGTGGTGATGAGGGACACTAGGACTGGTGTGGTAGGGATCAGGGACACTGGGACTGGTGTGGAAGGGATCAGGGACACTGTAACTGGTGTGGTGGTGATCAGGAACACTGTGACTGGTGTGGTGGTGATGAGGGACACTAGGACTGGTGTGGTAGGGATCAGGGACACTGGGACTGGTGTGGAAGGGATCAGGGACACTGTAACTGGTGTGGTGGTGATCAGGAACACTGTAACTGGTGTGGCGGTGATCAGAGACACTGTAACTGGTGTGGCGGTGATCAGGGACACTGTAACTGGTGAGGTGGTGATCAGGGACACTGTGACTGGTGTGCTGGTGATCAGGGACACTGTGACTGGTGTGGTGGTGATGAGGGACACTAGGACTGGTGTGGTAGGGATCAGGGACACTGGGACTGGTGTGGAAGGGATCAGGGACACTGTAACTGGTGTGGTGGTGATCAGGAACACTGTGACTGGTGTGGTGGTGATCAGGGACACTGTGACTGGTGTGGTGGTGATCAGGGACAATGGGATCAGCGTGGTGGTGATCAGGGACACTGGGACCGGTGTTGTGGTAATCAGGGACGCTGTAACTGGTGTGGTGGTGATCAGGGACATAATGACTGGTGTGGCAGTGATTATTGGTAATATGACTGGTGTGTTGGTGATCAGGGACACTGTGACTGGTGTGGTGGTGATTAGAGACACTGGGACTGGTGTGGAAGGAATCAGGGACACAATGACTGGTGTGGTGGTGATTATTGGTAATATGACTGGTGTGGTGGTGATCAGGGACACTGGGACTGGTGTGGTGGTGATCAGGGACACAATGACTGGTGTGGTGGTGATCAGGGACACAATGTCTGGTGTGTTAGTGATCAGGGACACAATGACTGGTGTGGCAGTGATCAGGGACACTGTAACTGGTGTGGCAGTGATCAGGGACACTCTGACTGGTGTGGTGGTGATCAGGGACACTGGGACTGGTGTGGTAGGGATCAGGGACACAATGACTGGTGTGGTAGTGATTATTGGTAATATGACTTGTGTGGTGGTGATCAGGGACACAATGACTGGTGTGGCAGTGATCAGGGACACTGTAACTGGTGTGGCGGTGATCAGGGACACTCTGACTGGTGTGGTGGTGATCAGGGACACTGGGACTGGTGTGGTGGTGATCAGAGACACTGGGACTGGTGTGGAAGGAATCAGGGACACAATGACTGGTGTGGTAGTGATTATTGGTAATATGACTGGTGTGGTGGTGATCAGGGACACTGGGACTGGTGTGGTAGGGATCAGGGACACAATGACTGGTGTGGTGGTGATCAGGGACACTGGGACTGGTGTGGTAGGGATCAGGGACACAATGACTGGTGTGGTAGTGATTATTGGTAATATGACTGGTGTGGTGGTGATCAGGGACACAATGACTGGTGTGGTAGTGATCAGGGACACAATGACTGGTGTGGTAGTGGTTATTGGTAATATGACTGGTGTGGTGGTGATCAGGGACAGTGGGACTGGTTGTCTTGCATACACACGGTCACACCAAATTCTGACGTACAACACTACAACAAGCCAAGAACTTTTCTTGTTGGGAAACCAGCTCTCCAATTTTTTTGTGGCAGAAATTCCGACAGAAAAATACAGAGGGAGCCTACACACGGTCGGAATTTCTGAATAAAAGCTCACATCGGACTTTTCTTGTCGGAATTTC
This sequence comes from Rana kukunoris, assembly GCA_029574335.1. Classification (NCBI taxonomy): domain Eukaryota; kingdom Metazoa; phylum Chordata; class Amphibia; order Anura; family Ranidae; genus Rana; species Rana kukunoris. The sequence continues at coordinate 213,185 of JAJQKJ010002910.1, read as the reverse complement.
CAATCCAAGCATTAGAAAATGCTTCAATTTTTTATGTCGTTTTTCAAAACAACGTTTAAAACATGCTCAGAAGCAAGTTATGACGCGAGCGTGAATGGAACAGAGTGCCGGAGTACGTGTTGTACGTAACCGCGCTTTGCAAGAGCATTTTCAGAAAACAATGGTGTGTAGGCAACGTCGTTTTTTTTAAAATGGAGTTTGAAAAACGCAGTTTTTTTTCATGAGAAAAAAACAGAAAATTGTACCATACTTACCGTAATTTTCTTTTCCTGGTGCCTATCCATGGCAGCATACCTGTGACAAGCTCCGCCTTGGCTCCTCCCTCAGGACTAGTGAATATTATAAAAGAAAAGGTCAATGCAGTCCCCACATTCTCCGTAATATAGAATACCAAGGGTGGGTTCGTATGCTGCCATGGATAGGCACCAGGAAAAGAAAATTACGGTAAGTATGGTACAATTTTCTGTTTTCCTGGTGCCTCCATGGCAGCATGCCTGTGACAAATAAATAGCTGAGACGGGTGGGGTAATGCCTATAATGAGATTTTATTCAGAGAAGATACTATCTGGAGGAAGAGGCGAGGGTCGACTTTATCGCCTGTCTGCCGAACTTCACAGGTAGGAGAGCTCCTGGATCGACTGTATAAAGCTTAAGCAAGGTATGCTGCGAAGACCAGGTTGCTGCCCTACAGATGGTTTCAATCAACCCTTTGGCTCTGGTCGTCCAAGAGGTCGAAACTGATCTGGTGGAATTATGATTGAAGGGGGTTCCAGACCTCTCGCCTTGTACACCTTCTGGATGAGGCCTACAATCCGCGAGGCGATTGTTCTCGGTGAGGCTTCATTACCCCTGTGTTTTCCACAGGGGATTATGAGTAGCTGGATGAGCTTCCGAATGGTTCTGTGGGCTGTAGGTAGCAGCTCAGGGTGGAAGCGATATCCAGTTTGTGGAGAGAGCCTGGATCCTGGCCTGTAGAGGTTGGAAGTGTCCAAGGTTCTGCAATACTTGCTGCAGGGGCGACTTTGGGAATAAACCCCCGGAACTGTCCTTAGTTCGACTATCGGAAAGAAAAGGACATAATCCTGATCTGCTCTCAGGGCTTGGGGTTATGAAATCCTCCTGCCGGAGTTTATGGCTATCGGAAAAGTCAGCTCCAGGGTTAGATTCACAGAGATGTAGACTCTGAAGGGGCAAGAGAATCCGGGATGATAGAGAGGTCCCAGGTGGGAAGGATTCTCTTAGCTGGTGGGCAGATCTTTCTTAACAGCCAAATTGTATAATTAAAGGGTCTTCGGTCCACCCTTTTTTTTTTTTTGTTGTTGTGGACGAGATTGCCGCTACTTTTACTGTTAATGTACTTAAGTCAGGGCCTGCCCACAAAGAGAACTCGAGAAGCTCAGAGGGTAGCGTTAATCCTGGGTTAAAGCCTCTGTCTGCCGCAAATAATATGAATTTGCTCTATACTCTGCCGTAAATGCTATTCGTTGATGGTTTTCTTGCCTTGAGCAGGGTTGCAATAACCTCTGCTGAGCAGACTAAAGATTAGACCCTCAGCCTCTCAGTCACCAGATGTGAAGATTCAGCTTGTGTGGATTTGGATTGGTGTGACATCCCTGCGACAGGAGAAAGGGTACTTGACAGGTGACTGGATACTGATGTATAGTGCCATGGGAAACCATGGGCGCTTTGGCCAGTACGTCAGGACTGCTATCACTGTTGTGGTCTCTCCCATCAGCCTCGATAGGAACTTCGGAATGAATAGTCGAGGCGGGACGGCATAAGCTAGACCGACTGGCCAGGGGCTGAGAGGGCATCTATATCCTCCGCTCGTGGGTGAAGGAACCTTGAGACAAATCTCAGTCTTTTGGCGTTGGTTGCTGTTGAAAATAAGTCCAGCTCCGGGAGGCCTCACTGTTCTATGATCCAGTCGAAGATTTTCTGGTTTAGTGACCACTCATTGGCATCCACGAACTTGTGAGATAGATGATCTGCCCTTGAATTCAGATGACCGGGAAGGTAGATCGCCCACAGAATCCTCAGATTCCCTTCAGCCCATAGCGTAATAGGCTCCACTTCCCTCAGTAGGGTGCGGCTGCGTGTCCCACCTTGACGGTGTATGTAAGATACTGCCGCTCTGCTGCCCATTCGAAGGAGAATGGTTTCCCTGAGATTTCAAATTCTAGGGATAGTAATGCTAGGTAGGCTGCACCGATCTCCAGGATGTTCAATACCAAGCCGGTTGTGCGGAACGATCATCTCCCCCGCATCGTGATTTGGCCACAATGTGCTCCTCGGCCCGCTGCACTGGCGTCTGTAGCAATTGTGATCCGGTCACCAGGCCCTAGAGGGCGAGATCTCCGAAGGATGTGTCTCGTCGTCCACCAACATAGGTTCTTGGTCATTAGTCCTATGAGGCGAATGGATTGCGACAGATGCCGTCTGTCCCAGAGCCTCAGGGATTCCAGCTGGAAATATCTGAGGTGCCAACGTGTCCAGGGGAATCGCAGGAATACACAATGACATCAGCCCTATCAGGCTCAGGTAGTTCGAAGCCGTAATGTGGGGACTCGAGTTCATTTTTTTTTTTTTTACATTTGTCGCATGATGGATGTTGCCTTCTGAGGTGGGAGAGACATTGTGCCATTTGTCGTGTTGAATGGGATGCCCAGAAGGACCATTTCTTGTGTAGGAACAAACTGGTTCTTCCCCGAGTTGACCTTCCAGCCCAATCCTGCGGGTGTCGACAGTAAGGTACTCCTGTGCTCTAGAAGCTGAACTGGGCTCCTCGGAAGAAAGAGGATGTCGTTTAGATAATGATACACCCTGAGACCTAGTTATCTCAGGGGAGCTATAATGGCAATTAGTGTCTTGTGAAGACTCGGGGTGATGTGCAGAGGGCGAATAGCAGGCTTCGAAACTGAAGGTGTGCCGGTCCTCCCGCAAATTTTTTGGAGAGGTGGGAGTATAGGGATGTGCAAGTAAGCATCTTGGAGATCCACCGACAGCGAACTATTGTTTGTAGCGACTCCATCTTGGATTTCTCCAAGTATGTGTAGTGGTTCAGCTTTTTTAAGCCTATCACGGGTCTCCAACATCTGTATTTCTTTGGGAACTAGGAATAGAGTAGAACAAAAACCCCGAACATTTTTCGGATGGGGGAAACTGGAATCCCTGCACGTTGTTCCTGCAAAGAAAGGAGGGACTGATGTAAGACTTCTGCCTTTGAGGGGACCCCCATATCCTTGTTTGGGTAACAAAGTCCCTTGGGGGTTTATCCAAAAAGGTCCAGAAGTGTCCGTACTCCTTGCACTTTTGCACCCAGATGTTCACAAAGCACTTGAGTCTGATGCTCACCTGGATCTTCTAGGCTAACCTGATGTCAAAAAAGGCTTTGTAGTGTCTTGTGGGGTGGGCAAGGGTCTCGAGGAACGTGGACTGAGTGCTTCTCCAGTTCTGTCTGAAGGCTCTGCCCTGTCCGGACTGCCTGAAGTCCTTATTCTTGAAGTGCTGGGACTTGGGCCCAGAAGCTCTATTATGTCTGGGCTGCCTGTCTTAAGGTAATAGGCCTGATTTCCCTCCCGTGACACGGGAAATGGCCTTATCAAGTTTTATTCCCGAACAGGGCTTTCCCGTAGAAAGGTATTTCGCACCAATTTTGTTTCGAGGCGACGTCCGCCGACCAGGGCTGGAGCCACAAAGCTCACTTGGCCATCACTGTGTGGAGTATTGATCTGGCCGCGCAGCAGAGTGGATCGATTGCGGCTTCCCCAAAGAAATCTGCTGATAGTTTTATATTGTCTAGAGCCTTGACAATGTCTTCCTTAGGGACTTCTTGACGGACCGCAGTTTCTATATCGTCAGTCCAGAGCCGGAGTGCGTTGGGGACAGAAGTCAGGGCTATAGCTGGTTTACAGGCATTGCCCGCCATCTGATAGGAAGATGGAGCTTGACCTGAAAAAGGCCTATCAAGTGGGTCCTTGAATGAGGTTGAGTCTTCGATAGGTAAGGTGACGCTCCCTGCCAGCCTTACCATTGTTGTGACCGCTGTTTGTGAGGTTTCAAGCATTGCGGAAACTGCCTCCAAAAGAGGGTAAAGTTTTCCTAGACAGTTAAGGGAGAACCTTTTCTCCATCTTTTTCCATTCCTCTTCGGTCACGGCTTTGATTTCACCCATGAGAGGAAAAAATATATTTGGCGTTTCAGGAAAGGAAAATAAGTCTTTGGCTGACCATCTTCCACGTCGACTTCGTCCCAGCCGCTTGCTTGCTTAACCGCTTGGATATAGGGTTGAACCAAGGAAGAATGCAAAGCCTGATGCCTCTGTGTAGTCAGAGGATTCCCCCAAAGCGGCGCCCTGCTCCTGAGTTTTAGAGGAGGGGCTGGTGCTGTGCAATAGACCTCGACTGTGTAAGGGCCAGGAAGTGACATGCCGGCCGACTCTTCCTGGGGGGGGGGGGGGAGAAGATGGGCGTTGCGTCGGAAGTGTCGCTATGACACTAGTTCTGCGACGGAATCTTTGACCACCCTCTGAAGTAGGTCCGCCACTTACAGGTCCTCTGACTCCCTGTCCTCTGCATGTTCTCTGAGGCAACTTTGACAGAGCAGTTTATTTTGCAGGGGAGTGGCCCCAGAGGCTTGACATCTCGGCCGTCTGGGTCTCGGAGAACGCGGACAGCGGCGTTTTTTTTTTTTTTTTTTAGCCGATGATTTTCTGCCATCTCCGTGATGTGTGCTGCCCGGATGACCTTACCCCGCAGGGACTAGAGTCATCTGAATCTCAACGTCGCCTTGAGGTCCCTTTGGACGTCTTCTGGTGTACAGGGCTGAAGTACAGAAAAGTACCAGCCTGAGTGCACTCTTTTGCATGCCCTTTTTTTTTTTTTTTAAACTTACCTGGGTGTAGGTCCCTACCTTACATGTAGAGTAGGATCTTGGTCAGGCGGCGAATGGCTCATCTTAGGTTACTTGCAGAACAAGCAGCTAGGCAGGGTAGGAGATGGTTACGCTATCCGGACGCTAAAACCTAATCGCTACACATATATGTATAAGTGTGTGTGATATAAAAAGAAAACATATATTCCCTTTCTTTTTTTTTTTTTTAACATTAAATATATATATGATGTTTTAATTTATTTATTTATGTTTGTTTATTTAATTAATTAATTACCCTCAGAGGTTTGACGTCTCCCTGGAGCTCTCTGAAGCCGCGTACACACGAGGGGATATGTCCGCTGAAAACGGTCCGATGGACCGTTTCAGCAGACATCTCCGCTCGTGTGTATGGGCTAGCGGACAGATTTCTCCACCCGACAGATTTCAAAGCATGCTTTGAAATCTATCCGGTGGGAATCTGTCCGCCCGACATGTCTGCTGGTTAGTACACTTACCAGCAGACATGTCGTCCCCCACCGCCGCTGCGCCGCCGCCGAATGGATTCGGCGCATGCGCGGAAGTGTTTTACTTCCTGGTGCGGTGACGTGGCGGTGACGCGGCGGCGTCAACGTCACCGCCGCATCACCGCCACGTCACCGCGCCGTCCGGCGGCGGGGAATTTGATCCGATGGTGTGTACACGCCATCGGATCAAACTCCCGATCGGACATATCCGATGGAAATGGTCCGCGGACCGTTTTCATCGGATATGTCCGATGGTGTGTACGCGGCCTGAGGGTTGGATTCCCTGGACAGCAACAGGCATTGTTCTAAGGCCACCAGGGAGAGAAGTAGGGAGCAGAGGCGAAAGGTAACGCCTCTGTCCCAGGTGCAAAAGATTTACTGGCAGAGGGCGTGCGTTTGCCCTTCACCAAGATGGCCGCCGCAGCCTCGGCGACCACCGCGCATGCGCGAACCGGCGGACTCGGGACCTTCCGGCCGCCGGCGCATGCGCAGAACACCGCGGAGGACGCCAGGGACGCAGAAAAGCGGCGCAGAGAGCGCGCGCCGCTCCTATGGAGCCATGCTAACCACCCAGGGGGACAGTGTGCGATGGGTAGGGAAGAGGGGTGAACGGGGAAGCAAGGAACAACTGTGGGAAAAAAATGAAGGGAGACCCCAAAGGAAGAGAAGGGGGGGAAAGGAAGAGAAAGGGGAAAAAATAGGAAGAAGAGGGCACAGGTAGCTGCTTGCTCTGATTCACCCCAGCCAAAAAGCCTAAAAATATGCAGACAAGGACTCTTACTTAAGAGACAACACTGCTCGTCCCAAAAGATCCTACAGAAGGGACTCCCTACCTTATAAGCGCATTTAGCTGCCAAGAGAAGGGACCGCGTCCGGGAGAGGCTTGAACCCGGACGGAAGCTGCCGAATGCAGAAGGTAAGGACGTCTGTTCCCAGAATTCACTGCCCTAAGGTATGAGGAAAAAAAGGAGAATGTGGGGACTGCATTGACCTTTTCTTTTATAATATTCACTAGTCCTGAGGAAGGAGCCAAGGCGGAGCTTGTCACAGGTATGCTGCCATGGAGGCACCAGGAAACTTTTTTTTACAAGACAAAAAGCGACCGTGTGTACGCGGCATAAGACCCGATATAAAAAATCACCACTTATTCACCTTATAAACGCGGTGAGATCTTCTATCTGACTGAAATGGAGATGATATTTGAAGTAAAGTGCTTTTCCCCCTCTCTACCCCTCCCTTTCTTCCCCCCACCCCTCTAACATTCCCCTAAACCAATTTCCTCCCCCTCCCAACTCAACTCCTCCCTTTCCTCCATATTCCCTTCCTCATGTCTTCCCCTCCCCCCTCTTTAATATTCAGTTATCATCCATCCAGTTGTCACTTGATCTTTAATTATTTTCTTTTAGCGGTTGGGAAATGTTTTCCATCTCTCCATCTTGATGTGCTCTAGTTGCCTATTCCATGTAAGATCTTATTCTTTGTATTCTGTGTATTATACCCCACATGTTATCTATTGCAAACTAGACAGGAGCATTCGTTTTCATCCGAATTTCTGGGATTTTCGCATTCCGTTTTAACAAACGATAACAAATGCACAGAATCCAAAAGATCCGACATAAAAAATGCTTCATTTTCGTTTCGTTGCGACAACAGTTCAATATAGATAGAAGATTCCACATGACGGTGACAATAGCAATCTGTGCGTATCGAGTCTGCGTTTGAATGTGCCTAACCTAACTTTATTTAGTCCAAGATTATTCGACATAGAGAGAAAAGATTTGACATTATAGAGAGAGGAAGATTCAACAAAGCAACTAAAAACATGCGATCGATGCAAGCGGACAATTATGGTCAAATGCTCCGCCCATATGCTATAGAAGAATTCCAATGTTGGTTGACCAGTAATAATAATTACCACTTAACCACTTCATTTCCACCCCACGTCCAAAGACGTCATTTTTTTGAAGATGGATATCTCGGTAACGGCAGAGCAGCTGCTGCCACAACCGAGATATCCATCTCTTCGTGGGGCGGACCTGTTAACGATAACGGCGGTCATCGCGGCGGATTCGCCGCGAGATCGCCGTTATCGGCGGCGGGAGAGGGTGCCCCCCCTCCCGCCGCTCTCCCGTGCCCTCCGCCGCTTACCGTAGCCGTCGGTAGCGGCAGAGGCGATCGGGTCCTCTTGCTGGCTGTGTGGGGATGCGACTGAGGGAAAAAATGTCCCTCAGCCGTCCCCATACCTCTGCTGGGCGGAAGTGACGTCAAAACGTCATTTCCGCCCAGCGTCTTAAAGAGACATTTAATTTGTATACATTTTTTTTTTTTTTTTTTGCATTTAAGCCTGAATATGAGATGTGACGTCTTTTTGACCCCAGATCTCATATATAAGAGGACCTGTCATGCTTTTTTCTATTACAAGGGATGTTTACATTCCTTGTAATAAGAATTAAAGTGATAATTTTTTTTTTTTTTTCAGTGTTAAAAATTATAAAATAAATAAAAATAAAAACGAAAACCAAAAAAAATTTTTTTTAAAGTGCCCCGTCCCGACGAGCTCGCGCGCAGAAGCAAACGCATACGCGAGTAGCGCCCGCATATGAAAACGGTGTTCAAACCACACAAGTGAGGTATCGCCGCGATCGTTAGAGCGAGAGCAATAATTCTAGCCCTAGACCTCCTCTGTATCTCAAAAAATGCAACCTGTAGAATTTTTTAAACGTCGCCTATCGAGATTTTTAAGGGTAAAAGTTTGACGCCATGCCACGAGCGGGCGCAATTTTTAAGCGTGACATGTTGGGTATCATTTTACTCGGCGTAACATTATCTTTCACAATATATAAACAAATTGGGCCAAATTTATTGTTGTCTTATTTTTTAATTCAAGAAAGTGATTTTTTTCCAAAAAAAGTGCGCTTGTAAGACCGCTGCGCAAATACGGTGTGAGAAAAAGTATTGCAATGACCGTCATTTTATTCTCTAGAGTGTTAGAAAAAATATATAATGTTTGGGGGTTTTAAATAATTTTCTAGCAAAAAAAAACTGTTTTAGTCTCGTAAGCACCGAATCTGAAAAACAGGCTCGGGGCTCAAGTGGTTAAGGACCGCCTCCTGCACATTTACGTCGGCAGAATGGCACGGCTGGGCACATGCACATACAGGGAAGCTTCAGGGACCGTGGGAGTGCGGCAATCGGTCCCCGGAGCTGAAGAAGGGGAGAGCTGTGTGTAAACATGGCTTCCCCGTTCTTCACTGTGACGACGTCATCGATTGTGTGATCCCTTTTAGAGGGATACACAATCGATGATGTCATACCTACAGCCACACCCCCCCTACAGTTATAAACAGACATGAGGTCATACATAGACCTTCAGCGCCCCCTTGTGGTTAACTCCCAAACGGCAACTGTCATTTTCACAATAAACAATGCATTTTAAATGCATTTTTTGCTGTGAAAATGACAATGGTCCCAAAAATGTGTGAAGATTTTCCAAAGTGTCCGCCATAATGTCGCAGTCACAAAAAAAAATGCTGATCGCTACCATTAGTAGTAAAAAAATAAATAATAAAAATGCAATAAAACTATCCCCTATTTTGTAAACCAAAAAAAAATTGAATTTTTTTCCGACGGAATGTTGGCTCAAACTTGTCTTGCATACACATGGTCACACAAATGTTGTCGTACAACACTACGACAAGTCGAGAAAAATGACGTTCAATGACTCTGAGCATGCGTCAAATTGATTCTGAGCATGCATAGGATTTTTGTGCATCAGAATTGCCTACAGACGATCTTAATTTCCGACGAGAACTTTTGTTGTCGTAAAATTTAAGAACCAGCTCTCAAAATTGGGAAATTCCGACAGCAAATGTCCGATGGAGCCTACACACGGTCGGATTTTCCGACAACAAGCTCACATCGAACATTTGTTGTCGGAAATTCCGACCGTGTGTACGCACCATCAGGGCCGATCCCAGGCGGGGTGCAAGGGGTGCACTGCACCCAAGCGCCAGAGGGGAGGGAGCGCCGAAGTGTGAGGAGCACCGTTGGTTCCCTCCATTTAGTGTGCAGTGTCATACTTACACTGCATCGCCGGCGACACTGTCACTGGCTGCAGTGGCAAGACCCACTTCAATGGTCTCACTAGGGGCTCCTGCTTCCCTGCACAAACTGGTTGCTAGCCACGAGCCGCTTTGTGTCTAGCAACCAGTGACGTCAGGAGAGAAGGAGAGAGCGGCTCCACAATTCAATGCACTGCAGAGGAGGATTTAACTTCCTACTCCTCCCTAGCTCCACCCACTTCCTCCCTGTAATGTTAGGAGTGATGGGCGGTCCAGTCCGAGATTCAGAAACTGTGCTGTCTGCCTCCTCTCCCCTCGAGGTGCCTCAGATTCAGAAGAGGTTAGGTAATTTCCATACTTTGTAGGCATCAGCAGAGCAGCCTGAGATCGGAGCAGCTGTGTGTGTGTGTGTGCAGAGAGAAGCTGCAGGCTCTTCCTCCCTCCCTCTCCTCCTCATGCTGCTGTTCCCAGAACAGCCGCCCATTATGTTTCTTCCTCCTTTTCCTCCTATTGGCCAGGGAAAAAAACAAAAAAGAGAAGAGGATTCTGGAAGATGTAGTCCCAATAACTGTCTGGCTGGCCCTTTGCAATTCTAGGGGGGGGGGGGGCTAGGGGGGAACTACTGCCCCCAGCATGCCTGAAGGGGAGGGAGAGAGAGCCTATGAGTGACAGGCTGCATCTGGTGACACTCATTGGTGACAAGTGACAGGCTGCATCATTGGTGACAAGTGACACTCATCTGGTGACAGGCATGGTGACAAGTGGCAGGCTGCATCTGGTGACACTCATTGGTGACAAGTGACAGGCTGCATCTGGTGACAGGCATTGGTGACAAGTGACAGGCTGCATCTGGTGACAGGCATGGTGACAAGTGGCAGGCTGCATCTGGTGACACTCATTGGTGACAAGTGACAGGCTGCATCTGGTGACAGGCATGGTGACAAGTGACAGGCTGCATCTGGTGACAGGCATGGTGACAAGTGACAGGCTGCATCTGGTGACAGGCATGGTGACAAGTGACAGGCTGCATCTGGTGACACTCATTGGTGACAAGTGACAGGCTGCATCTGGTGACAGGCATGGTGACAAGTGACAGGCTGCATCTGGTGACAGGCATGGTGACAAGCGACAGGCTGCATCTGGTGACAGGCATGGTGACAAGTGACAGGCTGCATCTGGCGACAGGCATGGTGACAAGTGACAGGCTGCTTCTAGCGACAGGCATGGTGACAAGTGCCCCTCTCTGTTCACTACCCTCTCGCTCAGCCCCCTCTCTGAGCCCTCCTCTCTCTCTCAGCCCCACCTCTCTGAGCCCCCTCTCTCTGTCCACTACCCTCTCGCTGAGCCCCTCTGTCTCTCTCAGCCCCTCTCTATGAGCCCCTCTCTTCCCCACCTCTCTCCCAGCCCCATCTCTCTCTCAGCCTCATCTCTGAGCCCCCCCCTCTCTGTCCACTACCCTCTCTCTCAGCCCCCTCTCTGAGCCCCTCCCTCTCAGCCCCTCTCTGTCCACTAGCCCCTCTCTCTGAGCCCCTTTCTCTCTGTCAGCACTATCCCTCTCTGAGCCCCTCTCTCTCTCTCAGCCCCACCTCTCTGAGCCCCTCTCTCTCTCAGCCCTCTCAGCCCCTACCTCTCTGAGCCCCTCTCTCTCTCAGCCCCTCTCTCTGTCCACTACCATCTCAGCTGAGCTCCTCTCTCTCTCTCAGCCCCTCTCTCTCTCAGCCCCTCTTTCTATCAGCCCCCTCTCTGAGCCCCCCTTTCTCTCAGCCCCTCTCTCTGTCAACTACCCTCTCTCTGAGCGCCTCTCTCTCTCAGCCCCCTCTCTGTCCACTACCCTCTCTCTGAGCCCCTTTCTCTCTCTCTCAGTCCCCCTCTCTGTCCACTACTTCCTCTCTGAGCCCTCTCTCACTCTCAGGCCCTCTCTCTGTCCACTCCCCTCTCTCAGCCCCACCCCCTCTCTCTTAGCCCCCTCTCTGAACCCCTCCCTCTGTCCATTACCTTCTCTCTGAGCCCCATCTCTGAGCCCCCCTCTCTCTCAGCCCCTCTCTGTCCACTATCCTCTCTCTGAGCCCCCTCTCTCAGCCCCCCCCTCTCTCTCTCTCAACCCCTCTCTCTGTCCACTACCCTCTCTCTGAGCCCCTCTCTCTCTCTCAGCCCCCTCTCTGAGCCCCTCCCTCTCAGCCCCTCTCTCTGTCCACTATCCTCTCTCTGAGCCCCTCTCTCTCTCTCTCTCATACCCACTTCTCTCTCTCAGCCCCACCTCTTTCTCTCTGTCCCACCTCTCTCTCTGTCCCACCTTTCTCTGAGCCCCTCTTTCTCTGAGCCCCTCTTTCTCTGAGCCCCTCTCTCTCTCTGAGTCCCTCTCTCTCTCTGAGTCCCTCTCTCTCTCTCTGAGTCCCTCTCTCTCTCTGAGTCCCTCTCTCTCTCTGAGTCCCTCTCTCTCTCTCTGAGTCCCTCTCTATCTGAGCCCCTCTCTCTCTGAGCCCCTCTCTCTCACCCTTACCCCCCTCTCTCTCAGCCTCACCTCTCTCTCTTTCAGCCTCACCTCTCTCTCTTTCTCAGTCTCACCTCTCTCTCTGTGGTGGGCACTAATAGGCTGCATTTGGTGGGCACTAATAAGGCTGCATTTGGTGGGCACTGGTAGGCTACAATTGGTGAGCAATGGTAGGCTGCAATTGGTGGGCACTGATAAGGCTGCATTTGATGGGCACTGATAAGGCTGCATTTGATGGGCACTGGTGAGGCTGCATTGATCTTTTGTGCCATGTCTGCAGTCTCTGACCATCTCTTGTATCATGTTAGAAGTCTCTGACCATCTCCTGTATTATGTCTGGGGGCTCTTTCTAAACAGACTTCCTAACAGAGGCCCTCTTTGTGTCCATTAAAGAGACCACCCTCCAGGTCTAATTAGAGTAATCTGCTTCTATTTCTGTATTTTGTTTATTGTTAAGAGATTGTGAGAGGATCCCAGGGTAATGATGACTCCTTAGGGGAGCGTCTCTGTGTTTTAATTGTTGCCTTAGAAACATTTGTAAAGGGGGAGGGGTTAGTAAGGTGACCACACCCTTGTAGGGGCGCCAGAAGTATTTCTGCACCCAGGCGCCTGTGACCCTAGGATCGTCCCTGCGCACCATAAGTCTGAAACTTTTGGATTTTTAGACGGCTTGCCTAAAGTACCCACAAATCTCAACGCAAGCACATTAGCCAATCACTATGCAGCACATTTCTCTGAATGAGATTCTCCCGCTGGAAATTGTAATAAACTTTAAAAAGAAATGTAGCCAATGGGAATAATATAGGGGTTTATTTTACTAAAGGCAAATCCACCTTGTGCTACAAGTGCACTTGTAAGTGCAGTCGCTGTAGATCTGAAGTGGACATGCAAGAAAATCAAAAAGTAAAAAAACAGCATTTTTGCTTGCCATGATTGGATGATAGAGATCAGCAGAGATTCCCCGTATTTCATATCTTCCCCTTAGATCGACAGCGACTTGTAGTGCACAGTGGATTTCCCTTAGTAAATCAACCCCATAGTGCCCTCAGTAAAATAAAATTTGACAAATTAAAAATAACGTACGGGTACTTTGCGCAGCCAAGCCATTCTGCCAATGTATATATACAGGATGCGGTCAGCAAGTGGTTAAACGTCTGTGTGTGTGTGTGTGTGTGTGATCGATATATATATGTATATTGTTTCTCTATATTACAAACATTTAATAATGAATGTTAAAAAAGAAAACAGCTTTATTCTGCCCTTTTTTTTATTTTTATTGTACAGGTGGATTTATGAACCAAGTTTTCGGTCATGTTGGACTTTAATACAACAAAGTCACATGGGAAATGAGTCGTATGGATGTCCTAATTGACTGAAAGTCTTTATCACAATTCACTGGAGGATTCACACAGGACACAAGACATATCAGTGTTCTAAAAATCATAAATGTTTTGGATTCTCTTCAACATTAATCCCACCTCAAAGGACAACAGGAGAGAAGTAATTTTTCTGGAAGTGACAATGACTTTACAGTAAAGTCCAACCCATGTATACATAAAAAGGAGTCATTTCAGAAGATATTTCTTGTTTGGAATGTGATAAAGGTTTTACAATGAAGGCAAAAAGTATCACACACCAGAAGGTTCACACTGGAGAGAAGCCATATCAGTGTTCTGAATGTGACAAAAAGTTTAAATCAAAATCGCATCTTATCATACACCAGAGGGTTCACACTGGAGAGAAGCCATATCAGTGTTCTGAATGTGACAAAACTTTTACATCAAAGTCAAACCTTACCAAACACCAGATGATTCACACTGGAGAGAAGTTGTATCAATGTTCAGAATGTGGGAAAGCTTTTACATGCAAGATTGACCTTATTAAACACCAGAGGATTCACACTGGAGAGAAGTCATTTCAGTGTTCTGAATGTTGCAAAGCTTTTACACAGCATTACAACCTCATCAGACACGAGAAGATTCACACTGGAGAGAAGCCATATCGATGTTGTGAATGTGGCAAAGCTTTTATAGACAAGAGCTATCTTATCATACACCAGAGGGGTCACACTGGAGAGAAGCCATACCCTTGTTCTGAATGTAGAAAAGCTTTTACACGCAAGAATGAACTTATCAAACACCAGAGGGTTCACACTGGAGAGAAGTCATTTCAGTGTTCTGAATGTGATAAAGCTTTTACATGGAAGTCAAACCTCATCCAACACCAGAAGATTCACACTGGAGAGAAGCCATTTCAGTGTTCTGAATGTGACAAAGCTTTTACATTGAAGTCAAACCTTATCAGACACCAGAAGATTCACACTGGCGAGAAGCAAATTTAATGTTTTGAATGTGAAAAATATACAACCTCTAGAAGCTTAAGCTGAGTATAATAGAAAGGGGGTATACCATGGTCCAATATATAATACATGAGAAAACTAAGAGATCGTTCCCCCAAGACAAGGAGAAATGGACTATCTTGGTACTGTTTCATTTAGCATAAATTCCAAGTTGTATGAGGCCCCATACACACGATCGGACATATCCGATGAAAACGGTCCGCGGACCATTTCCATCGGATATGTCCGATCAAATTCCCCGCCGCCGGACGGCGCGGTGACGTGGCGATGACGCGGCGGTGACGTTGACGCCGCCGCGTCACCGCCACGTCACCGCACCAGGAAGTAAAACACTTCCGCGCATGCGCCGGATCCATTCGGCAGCGGCGCGGCGGCGGTGGGAGCCGACATGTCTGCTGGTAAGTGTACTAACCAGCAGACATGTCGGGCGGACAGATTCCCACCGGATAGATTTCAAAGCTTGCTTTGAAATCTGTCGGGTGGAGAAATCTGTCCGCTAGCCCATACACACGAGCGGAGATGTCTGCTGAAACGGTCCATCGGCCTGTTTTCAGCGGACATATCCCCTCGTGTGTACGCGGCCTAATAAATAAATAATTGTAATAATACAGATAAAAAACACATTGTTGGATACATTATAAAATGCATGATAACAATCCATGTAGATCACCAGCATAATGGTCCCCTGAGAGGAAGGATCACATTGGGATAGTTGTTTGCGGATAACATGTCTAAACTAGTTTTGCAGCCTGAATATTGCTTCATCAGGAGAATATCTGCAATTTGATTAACAAGCAATCAAAGTCATAACATTTACAAAATATACACAGTCTATTAAGTTAAGACAGAGAAAAAACAGAGAGGGGAAAAAGAGGGCGACATTGCTTACCCACAACCCAGGTCCAATCAGGGCAGGAGCACCACCAGAGGTTCCCCCGCAGCAGCTAGTGGGGGGGGTGCAAATTATGAACGTATATCTAGAATGAATAATGGTAATATATAGATGAATGTATAAACTACACACATAAGGAAAAAGTAGCCAAGAAATAAGTGAAAAAAGGGAAGGAAGAACAAAATAGGGGAAAGGGGAAAGAAAAGGAGAGGGAAGAAAGCAGGGGTGTGGGCAATGTGGTTAGGGAGAGGGGAGGGGGAAATAAAGGTGGAAGGTATGGAGAAGGGGGAGTAAAAAAAAAATGTAAATAAAAGGAAAAAGGTAGAAAGAAAGGGGGGGAAGGAAAAGAAAAAGGTAAAAGAGGAAAAAGAGGGGAGCAGGAAAGGGAAGAAAGGAGAAGGGGGAGATTGAAAGGGAAAAAAAGGAGGGGGAAAGGAAGAGAAGGGAGGAAAAATAAAAAAGAGAAAGGGAGGGGGGATGGGAAAGAGGGAGAAGAAAAAAAAACAAAGGAGGAAAAAAAGGGGTATGTAAGCTAACTGACCTTAGATGAGGAACAAATAGTACTTGGGTGCGGGACAGGAGAAGGGGTCTCATTGTATAAGCACCGAAACCCAACTAAAGTGCCTTGGTATTGAGAGGGGTTAGCAGGGGTATATCCAGTCAGGATAACAGAACCACCGCCGGGCTGTCATTCTGCTATAGGCCGGGTGGGAAATGGTTAAATAATCCCCAAACAAGTGACGCAGATAACATCAGCCGTCACCGGCGTATGACATCAGCGAAGTGGGGTTCACCGATCCAGGGAAATCCCAGGTGCACTCGTGGATCAGTCCAGGTATATGCGGGTGCTAGCAATACACTAGGCAATAGAAATAATGAAGGATGGACGGTCGCACACCGGAAAACTCTAGAGTTGTCTTTATTGAAAAAGCGTATGACATCACCAAGTCAGATCTCCCACACGCCCAAGAGGTCGTGTGCATGTCAAGCATCCACAGGGAATAAATCGAAGCCAAGACGTGCGCAAGTGGGGAGGGCGGTCCCACAGACATCAGGACTAGGGATGAGCCGAACATACCCGCGTTTGGTTGGCACCAGAACCGTCGAACAGACCGCGGGTTCACGCGAACATTTAGAACCACATTGAAGTCTATGGGACTCGAACGTTCGATTTCAAAAACACTAATTTTAAAGACCAATATTCAAGTTATTGTTGGAAAACGTCTTTGAGAACCCGGGTCTTGTCCCAGGGAACATGTATCAATGTAAAAAAAAGTTTTAAAAACTGTAGTTTTTTCTTGAGCAGCACTTTTAATCATGCTTAAAGTGAAAAAATAAAAATAAAAAATCCCTTATAAAAAAGGACCTGCTGGGTGTCTATAGTAGTGGCACGTGTTTAGAAATGTCCCTGCACAACATGAGATTACTCTCAGAAAAAAAGTCATTTACAGTAATACTGCTTGCGGCTTCAAAGTAATGTTTGGTCCCTGCAATATGGATACAAATCATGGAAAAAAATAGCATGAGTTTCCCCGCCACCACTCCCCCCCAGGCCTTTACAAGACCCAGTGCCGATCCTGACCTCCCTGGGGCCCTAAGCAAAATCTGACGACAGTGACATGTCACATTAAAGAAAGTTGAGAAGCGGGGGGAGGGGGTGTTCTGCTGTCGTAAATGACTCAGCCAGCGACTTTAGAAGCCGGGTGAGGGTGCGAAAATGACTTCTCGCCAGACGGGGCCTCTAGTAATTTTGGGGGCCCTTTGCAGCTTTGCGGGGCCCTAAGTGGCTTGCATAGTGCACCTATCGGCCCTGACAAGACCCTATGGCCCTATATACTTTGAACAGCAGTATACAGGCGGTGCAAACAAGACAAGGACTGTAGGTTTGTTACGTAGAATCAGAACCGTGTCATACCTTGCTGCTGCATATTGCACAATTTCCTAAAGAGACCCCCAACAAACTACATGACACTTGTGCCTGGTGATGAGGCCACTGATGTTCCAGTGGCCCCCCCAAAGTGCACGTGCTGTGTGGCAACAATATGTCGATTATTTTAGGGGTGGTGGGGGCCATTACAATGCCAGATCTTCGATCAATCAATTATTTCTTTGTGAAAGAAAAATTGTAGAAAAAAGGGGGGTTGCCATCTGGAGCCCCCTTTGAACAAATTCTGTGAAGAACTCCTGTTCTCTGAAAGCCTCCATTATTTCTGCAAGTCAAAATTTAGCAAAAAAAAACGAATGTCAGTCAAGCCTTAGCTTTCTCCCATATCTAACCCACAAACTCACCCACTGATCATAAAGTCTAAAAAAAAAAGTTTCGTATCGTCGTATTGCACGATCGTTTCTCCGACGTTTTCTACCGACTGTAAACGACGTTCTCTATCCCTTAATACACTGCGCATGTGAGAAGCTCCGCACGTTTCCACGCCCATGACGTTTGTCCTAGTGATTGCCACGCCCCTTTTTAGTCGGTCAATGTGGAGAGGAGTCTGAAGACATGATGGAGGAGAGACAGCAAGCTGCAACCAGGCAGGAGACAGGCCAGGCACTCACCAGGAGGAGCAGGAGGTACAAAGTAGGGTTGTCCCGATGCCAATACTAGTATCCGTATCGGGACCGATACAGAGTATTTGCGGGAGTGCTTGTACTCGTGCAAATACTCCCGATGCCTGAATAGAATACTTTTTTTTTTTTTTTCGAGTGCGGGTGGGTGGAGAGGGGGTGGAGTGCGGGTGGAGAGGGGGCGGAGAGCGGAGCAGAGCAGTCCTCGTATGGGAGAGAGGAGAGCTGCTGCCGCCTTAGACAAAAATAAGTCAATCCCCCCCCCTCCTCCCGCCGCTGCTGACATCTACTTACTATGCTCTGGGGGAACACAACAGCTGTCATTTGCATTTTAATAGCTGTGTTTCCCCGCCGCGCCGACAAGTATAGCCCCTCCCCCTCGCCCAGAAACTTTGATAGACAGGTCACCCGTCCGAGGGACATGGCTGAACTTAGAGGGACATGGCTGAACAGAGGGACATGGCTGAACTTAGAGGTACATGGCTGAACAGAGGGACATGGCTAATCAGAGGGCCATGGCTGAACTTAGAGGGACCATGGCTGAACTTAGAGGGACCATGGCTGAACTTAGAGAGACCATGGCTGAACTTAGAGAGACCATGGCTGAACTTAGAGGGACCATGGCTGAACTTAGAGGGAACCATGGACTGAACATGGCTGAACTTAGAGGGACCATGGCTGAACTTAAAGGGACCTGGCTGAACTTAAAGGGACCTGGCTGAACTTAGAGGGACATGGCTAATCAGAGGGACATGGCTGAACTTTGGGACATGGCTGAACAGAGGGACATGGCTTAACAGAGGGACGTGGCTGAACAGAGGGACATGGCTGCATTTGGGGACACAAGGCTGCATTTGGGGACATGTGGCTGCCTTTAAAAAAAAGTATCGGTATTCGGTATCAGCGAGTACATGAAAAAGAGTATCGGTACTTGTACTTGGTCCTAAAAAAGTGGTAACCGGACAACCCTAGTTTCTTCCTAAGTGTTTTCTGTATTGTGTAACACAGTGGGGCCCCTCCCCCACCCCTCAGGGCCAGTGTTCAGTGAACGTGTTGCACCCATGGTGGGGGGACGGCTCTTGTTCTGGGAGGATGTCATATGTCATATGAAGGGTGATCGGTGGTGAGATGTGTTCCTTGGACTCAGCGGATCACCAATCACGGTAAAGAGCCAATGACATAGGATCTTCACCATGTGATCAGCTTCGTCCAATCACAGCTCATCACATGTAAACATCTGTCGGTTATCGACAATTCCTTTCCTTAGTGCTGTCACTGTCTGAGGAGAGGTAAGCCAAGAAGTGTTTTTTCTGTGACACGGGACATTTACATTGATAATCAGTGTCCATCAGTGCAGCCTTGAGGCGGTCAGGCAGCTTTGTCTCTCTTTGAATCTTACAATTCCCCCCTCAGGGTAACTAGTAAATGGGTTCTCTGATCTCCTACCAGATCATTTCTTTATTCATGGACCTTAGTCAGAGAGTGAGGACACAATGAGAACTGTCTTGTATAGGAGTGAGAGTGATGAGGGGATTATAGGACGAGTGTCCCCACCCCCTCTATCACTCATTGCCATCTTCCCAACATAAGAAGTCCTGCACTCCCTGATCCAGTCCATGATTTAGTCATGAATAACAGCGAGGCTGAGACCCACCAGAGGTCAGAGAGTGAGGACGGGGGAAGAACAACCAGTATGAAGACTGGACTGATCCTGAAGACCTCCATCACTGGGACTTTGAGTGAGGTGTAACACGCATGGCCGCTGAATAGAAGGTACCCCATTCTAAAATGTAAAAACAATTCTAATAATTGTACATCATGCAGCAGATTCCATACACGTAGGACACCCAACATTGGAGGTGATTTATTCTTTCAAAGTAAATACACCTTTGTACACTGGTACTGACTAGTATTCCCATGTTTCTCACCTCCCTCACTCAGCTGATGAGACCCTAGTGCCAATGGAGAGGGGCAGGGAAGGGCAAACAAGGATGCTGTGCAGGAACCCGACTTTCTCCTTATCAACCAATGACGTTAGTGGTGCAACGGGTCACCCCCTTCGTATCGGCTCACACTGTGGTACACGGATTGCTGTCGCGTCCATAACATTAGCAAAGCCTGCGGCTTTGGCCTAGCTCCGGAGCCACAACCATCTTGGTACACCCGGTGACAGTCCTCTGCTCGGTTGACACCCACAGAGGAGAAGGAGCCCGCACTCGTGGGACACACAAACTGCTGGGAGTCATACTGATGGTGGGTGTCTATACTACTAGGGGGGTTACTGTCTGTGCTACAGGGGTGTCTGTACTGAGAGAGGGGTCTGTACTGAGAGCGGGGGTGTCTGTACTGATAGAGGGGATACTGTCTGTACTAATAGGGGGGTTACTGTCTGTACTACAGGGGTGTCTGTACTGAGAGGGGGTGTCTGTACTGAGAGCGGGGGTGTCTGTACTGCTAGAGGGGATACTGTCTGTACTAATAGGGGGGTTACTGTCTGTACTACAGGGGTGTCTGTACTGAGAGGGGGTGTCTGTACTGAGAGCGGGGGTGTCTGTACTGCTAGAGGGGATACTGTCTGTACTAATAGGGGGGTTACTGTCTGTACTACAGGGGTGTCTGTACTGAGAGGGGGTGTCTGTATTGAGAGGAGGGGGGTGTCTTTACTGAGAGGGGGTGTCTGTACTGAGAGGGGGTATCTGTACTGAGAGGAGGGGGGTGTCTGTACTGAGAGGGGGTATCTGTACTGAGAGGAGGGTGGGGTGTCTGTACTGAAAGGAGGGGGGATGTCTGTACTGAGGGGGGTATCTGTACTGAGAGGGCGTCTGCACACTGAGGTGGGGGTGTTTGCACCGAGGGGGTGTCTGCACCGGGGGAGGGGGGCCTTTACTGAGGGGGGACTATAGTTGGTGGGGGTGGGTGACACCATTTCCTTTGCACTGGGTGACACAAACCCTAGTGACGCCACTGCAGTGGGGGAGATGTGGATATTACAGTGGGGGAGAATTTTTTATTTTTTTTCCGATCCAAAAAATGATCCGATCCGTGACTCTGATCTGAGGAACGATCCAAACCATACATTTTTTTGATCCGTTGCACCCCTAAATGACATCATCCCCGGTACAAAGGAGGTTGGTGGCTAGAAGGTCATAATGGTGCACAATGAAAACCTGTGGCTTTGTGTAGATAAAAGACAAGCTTAGTCCACCTGTTGGCTTGTATACAATTTTTGACCAATTTTTAGGCATTTTGCTAAGGCACCCCTGAAGAATCCTGAAGACCCCTCCCCCTCCCCTCCCCTGGGGGGTTCCTGGGCACCCTGGGTGAAAAAGTCTTCTCTAAACTGATGATGACGCCTCAGCTATGAGCAATTCTTGGATACTAAAGATCGGTGACATTCCACAGAAACACACAATTTATTT
The DNA here is from genome assembly GCA_029574335.1 of Rana kukunoris. Classification (NCBI taxonomy): domain Eukaryota; kingdom Metazoa; phylum Chordata; class Amphibia; order Anura; family Ranidae; genus Rana; species Rana kukunoris. The sequence goes on along the minus strand of JAJQKJ010002910.1, from coordinate 192,002 downwards.
TTTTGTTCAATAAACTCTTTATTACAATTTTACTAATAAGAAGATTGTAGTCAGAATGTAAGGAAACAGGAAAGGTAGAAAATCCACAGGTCAGGAAAATAACTTGTGTGGAATGTGGAGGCGGAGTCATTACTAATGTGTGTACAATACAATACACAACGTGTTACATTATAACAACAAAGAATTGTAGGAAAGGTTATAACACAGAAAACGGGGAAAAGGTAGAACATAAACCCGGATAGTAAAGGGGTTGTAAAGGTAAAATTTTATTTCCCTAAATATCTTCCTTTCCCTCAGTGCAGTCCTCCTTCACTTACCTCATCCTTCCATTTTGCTTTTAAATGTCCTTATTTCTTCTGAGAAATCCTCACTTCCTGTTCTTCTGTCTGTAACTCCACACAGTAATGCAAGGCCTTTTCCCTGGTGTGGAGTGTCGTGCTCGCCCCCTTACTTGGACTACAGGAGAGTCCCGACGCCCACTAACACAGCTTTTATCTCTATCTGCAACGTAGAGAGCGTCCTGACTCTCCTGTAGTCCAAGGGAGGGGGCGAGAACGACACTCCACACCAGGGAGAAAGCCTTGCATTACTGTGTGGAGTTACAGACAGAAGAACAGGAAGTGAGGATTTCTCAGAAGAAATAAGGACATTTAAAAGCAAAATGGAAGGATGAGGTAAGTGAAGGAGGACTGCACTGAGGGAAAGGAAGATATTTAGGGAAATAAAATTGTACCTTGACACCCCCTTTAAGGTGAAATTTGTCTACGAAGAAAACCTCAACAATTACCACCAAATATTCATCCAGCTGAGACAAATAAGGAGATCTTTTTTCTTGTAATTAACACAGTGATTTCCTATGATTGTCAGCTCCATCTAGTGGCCATAATGAGGTATGTATCTTAAAATGGCTCTATCAGTAAAAATAGTGCAATACTGCATTATGGCCACTAGATGGAGCCAATGGTCATAGGAAATCACTGTACGAAATAATAAAAATTGCCAAAATGTATCAGGGCTGGGTGAATACTTGTCACATTTGTTTTTAAATAGACCACTAAGTGTTTGCAAAGCTTATAAAAAAACATTCCCCAATCAGGGAAAAAACACTGCGCTAACAAATATAAATATAAACCGTAAAAAAATCCCCAAATGATATAGGGAATAAGCTGCCAGTACCAATTACCTAAGATAGACGTCATCGGGGATAGGCTGCTCATCCCCGCCTATCCCAGACAATGTCTTTTGATGACGAAACGCATAGGTGTGGCCTTCCTGAGTGGAACGTCATCACGCTCTGAACACGGAGATACGCAGCTACGGAGCCTAGCAGACAGGAGAGGATCTGAGGAGACGCCGCATTCCCTCCATACTTACACTCACCGCATTATTTTATCAACTTAAGTGTAAGTGTAACTTTATTTACCAATTAAACCCGCTATGGGGTTTATGCTATGGGGTTTTCCTTTGTTTCTCATTTCATGAGTTGCCGAATCATCTACTTACCTCTTGGAGCGAGTTCATTTTGGAGTGATTGCCTCTTTACAAATGCTTGGAGTTAGTCTATCCGGGAAGACTTTATAAAATCCCTGTGTGTATCTAGACGGCTGTAATGACGGCCATCTATCTGTGGTAAGGAGACGACATTACTAATTGGGGGTCCTCTTGGTGGAAGAAGAATTTCTCTTTACTCGCCCATCTTCTATTCTGATGTGAATCACAGTTCATGGACTTTATCATTTTTAGTTTGTAATTTTCTCTTCACAGTGTTTGGTTCCACACATATTATTCACTTTTCTTATCTCTGTTATTAATATCTTAGATTTCTTCTTTATTCATTTTTTCACAATTTGGATTTATTCCCTTAAAGCGCCGTACCTCTGTGTGCAAAGCTTACTTTACAAAATGTACCAACAAAAGGTACGAGGTAGTGACACCATTTTTATACTGCTATCAATGGGCAACACAGTGCAACACTTCATCCATGTCTTTGGTGATCTCCTTATGTACTGCTTCTTATATGTGTGAAGATCAGCCATGGAGTATATCTGAGGGGTATATCAGGGTGTGCTTCTTCCCCACATGAGAGCTGTGATGTCCAGCAACATTCATATACAAGACATTTCCCGCACTCAAACCACTAATACACTTTGTTTTTTAAAGGTGTTTATTTTTGATTTTGCAAGAAAATACAATACAACAGTAACACAGTATAGGCCATAAACACAGCACAGGTCGTGAAAAAAAATGCTCTAGCAAAGCGCGGTGACATACAACACGTACGCCGGCACTATAAAGGGGAAGTTCCATGCGGATGGCGCCACCCTTTGGGCTGCTTTAGCTGATTTTGTGTTAGTAAAAGACATTGTGCGCTTTTCAGCCTGTCACAGCGTGATGAATGTGCGATCTCCATTATAAAAGCTAGTTTTACCAGAACGAGCGCTCCCGTCTCATAACTTGCTTCTGAGCATGCGCATTTTTTTTCACGTCGTTAAAGCCCACACACAAACATTTTTTACAACCTTGAAAACGACAACGTTAAAAACGTTGTGAAAAAATAGAGCATGTTCGAAATTTTTAATGCCCATTTTTCAGATCGTGAAAAAATGCTCTGGAGCCCACACACGATCGTTTTTTAATGACTTTAAAAAAAAAACATCATTTTTTAGAACCCGAAAAAAGGTTGTGTGTATGCGGCATGGAGGTTGTGTTGGACCCTGATGTACAGGATGATAGGACTTTGGCGATGAACATTTCCCTTACTCAGGACAGGAATACGGCTTCTCCCCCGTGTGAGATCTCTGATGTGTGTAAAGACTGGACTTCTGTGAAAAACATTTCCCACACTCAGGACAGGAATACGGCTTCTCCCCCATGTGAGATCTCTGATGTCTGGAAAGATGGGTCTTCCGTGAAAAACATTTCCCACACTCAGGACAGGAATACGGCTTCTCCCCTGTGTGAGATCTCTGATGTGTGTAAAGACTGGACTTCTGTGAAAAACATTTCCCACACTCAGGACAAGAATACGGCTTCTCCCCTGTGTGAGATTTCTGATGTTTGGAAAGATCGGACTTCCTTGAAAAACATTTCCCACACTCAGGACAGGAATACGGCTTCTCACCTGTGTGAGATCTCTGATGTGTGTAAAGACTGGACTTCTGTGAAAAACATTTCCCACACTCAGGACAGGAATACAGCTTATCACCCGTGTGAGATCTCTGATGTCTGGAAAGATTGGACTTGTCTGAAAAACATTTCCCACACTCAGGACAGGAATACGACTTTTCCCCTGTGTGAGATCTCTGATGTGTGTAAAGACTGGACTTCTCTGAAAAACATTTCCCACACTCAGGACAGGAATACGACTTCTCCCCCGTGTGAGATCTCTGATGTGTGTAAAGACTGGACTTCTGTGAAAAACATTTCCCACACTCAGGACAGGAATACGGCTTTTCCCCCGTGTGAGATCTCTGATGTTTGCAAAGATCGGACTGTGCTGAAAAACATTTCCCGCACTCAGGACAGGAATGCGGCTTCTCCCCCGTGTGAGATCTCTGATGTGTGTAAAGACTGGACTTCTGTGAAAAACATTTCCCACACTCAGGACAGGAATACGGCTTCTCCCCTGTGTGAGATCTCTGATGTGTGTAAAGATGGGACTTCTGTGAAAAACATTTTCCGCACTCAGGACAGGAGTACGGCTTCTCCCCCGTGTGAGATCTTATATGCACATTAAGACGGGATTTAGAAGGGAAACATTTCCCGCACTCAAGACAGGAAAGCCTCCTATGAGTTGGAAGGACAGCACCATCCCGCACAGTCTGAGGTTCCTCAGGATAAGAGGAATACGATGGTCCGGCACCGTCCCGCACAGTCTGAGGTTCCTCAGGATAAGAGGAATACGATGGTCCATCTACACTGTGTGGTGCCGGATGGACATTTGAGGTAGTCGGGTTTTCTCCTGGACTATACTGTGTGATGTCCTCATCTTCTACTTCACAGTCTGGAGACAAAGTGAGACAATCCTCTGAGGGTTTTCCTCATCTCCCGTCCATCTACTAAAATAGAGATACAAAGATTATTACTAGACATGAGCTGATTGGTTCCCTAAACCAGGACTCCGCCCACATCAGGCAGCTTTATCTCTGAAGATCTTACAATCCCCCCCTCAGGGTAACTAGTAAATGGTTCCTCTGATCTCCTACCAGATCATTTCTTTATTCATGGACCTTAGTCAGAGAGTGAGGACACAATGAAGCCCTGTACACACGATCGGATATCTGATGGAATCTAATCCGATGACGCTGACTTTCATCAGTGATGCCTACACACCATCGGTCAAAAATCAGTTCATGTCCAATGCATTGACGTAAAACACTACGATGTATAGAGAAAAAAGAAGTTCAATGTTTCCGAGCATGTGTCGACTTGATTCTGAGCATGTGTGGATTTTTGACTGATGGACTTACCCACAGACGATCATTTTTTTCTATCGGTTTTTTATCCATAAGAAAAATTTAAAACAGGTTCTACATTTATTCACAGATGGATAAAAAAACGCTGGGGGCCACACACGATCGGTTCGTCCGATAAAAAATTAGTCCATCGGTCCGTTTTCATCAGACGAACCGATCGTGTGTACAGGGCTGTCATTTAAAGGAGTGAGAGTGATGAGGAGATTATAAGACGAGTGTCTCCTCCCCCTCTATCACTCATTGCCATCTTCCCAACACAAGAAGTCCTGCACTCCCTGATCTAGTCCATGATTTAGTCATGAATAACAGCGGGGCTGAGCCCCACCAGAGGTCAGAGAGTGAGGATGGGGGAGAACAACCAAGATGAAGACTGGACTGATCCTGAAGACCTCCATCATTGGGTTAAAGTAAAAGTTTGTGCTCCAATCAAATCATCAGATATAAAATCAAACCACTATGAAATAAGTAAATAGGAAATTTCTCATATAATCCCCAGATATGAGATATAACAGAACTGCTCTGATATTGGTTAATGAACGAAAACAGAATAGAAATGTGAGAGAGAGACTGAAGTTCTGCTTTCCTTGGAGCTCCGCCTGTCTCTTAAAGCCCAGCCCCCTGACTCTATCGGCAAGCTGTATTGGCTGAGAGAAGCAGGCTCCCATTAATCCTTTCCCTTTCCTATGCAGTTCCACACACTGCACTCATTCACATTATCTCTTTGGTGCCCTCTGCTGGCCTCTTCTAAATCGGCAAACACAATTCCATCCCCAGCCTATAATAATAGTACATTAACCACCTGCCGACCAGCAGGCCCGGACTGGGGGGGGGGGGGGGAGAAAGAAAGATAGATAAAGATAGAAAGCAAGAAGGGAAGAAAGGAAGATAGATAAAAGAGGATTTTTAATAACAGCTTACCTGTAAAATCCTTTTCTTGAAGTACATCACGGGACACAGAGCGCATAGCCATTACATATGGGTTATATGGGTACCTTCAGGTGTGGACACTGGTGTAATCAACTTCACAGGAAGTTCCTCCCTATATAACCCCCTCCCACTGAGAGTGCTTCAGTTTTGTAGCAAGCAATTTCTCTGAGGTTACACAATGTTCCCCAAAAAGAGGGGTGGGAGCTCTGTGTCCCGTGATGTACTCCAAGAAAAGGATTTTACAGGTAAGCTGTTATTAAAAATCCTTTTTTCTTTATCGTACATCACGGGACACAGAGCGCATAGCCATTACATATGGGATGTCCCAAAGCAATGCTCCATGAAGGGAGGGAGACCGTAAGGCCAAAAAATAGCCAAACAGAACATATATCAGGAGGTAAAATAGCTCCACCAACAGAAAAAAAGGGGGCGTGAACCGGGCCAGAGGATTCTATACTGCTGCCCGTAGGACCGCCTGCCCAAATGCTGCGTCCGTAGCCTTTGCGACGTCCAACTTATAAAATTTAGTAAACGTATGTACGGAAGACCAGGTTGCCGCTTTGCAAACCTGTGCCATAGAGATCTGATGGTGTGCCGCCCAGGAGGCACTCATGGCCCTCGTAGAATGGGCTTTAACTGATAAGGGAGGTGGAACGCGCTTCAGACCATAGGCCTGAAAAATCAGCTGCTTAATCCACCTAGCCAAGGAAGACTTGGCAGCCGGCTGACCCTTCTTGGGGCCATCCGGGAGAACGAAAAGCACATCTGTTTTCCGAATCTTCTCTGTAGCCTTGAGATAGACCCTCATGGCTCGGACCACGTCCAAAGTATGAAGCAGTCTTTCCTCTCTGGACTGGGGAGTAGGAAAGAAGGATGGTAGGACTAGGTCCTGATTCAAGTGAAAACTGGATATGACCTTAGGAAGGAAGGAAGGCTGAGGCCGCAGAACCACTCTGTCCTTATGCAGAATCAGGTACGGTTCCCTGCAAGACAAGGCTGCCAGCTCGGAGACCCTTCTGGCCGAAGCCATAGCCACCAAGAAAACCAACTTTCGGGTTAGCAGCACAAGAGGGATTTCTGTCAGAGGTTCAAACGGCTGCTTTTGTAAAGCTGACAAGACCAGATTTAAATTCCAGGGGCAGAGGGGAGCTCTAATAGGGGGATTTACATGCAAGACCCCCTGCAAAAAGGTTTTTACAAGCGAATGCGTGGCCAAAGGCCTTTGAAACCATATCGATAAGGCAGACACCTGCCCCTTTAGAGTACTAAGAGCCAACCCCTTGTCAACGCCAACCTGGAGGAATCGCAAGATCCTGTCAATAAAAAACTTGCGAGGATGCCCTCCTTGAGACTCGCACCACTCCACATAGGTTCTCCAGACTCTGTAATAGATATTTCTAGAGACTGGCTTTCTAGCCTGAATTAACGTAGATATGACTTGGGCTGAGAGGCCTCTGCCCTTAAGAATTAGGGATTCAGCCGCCAAGCCATCAAATTTAGCTGCTGTGAAGCAGGGTGGTAGATCGGGCCCTGAGACAGCAGGTCTGGGCGCAGGGGGAGTGGCCACGGTGCCCCTGCTGACATCCTTACGATGAGTGCGTACCAAGCCCTTCTGGGCCAGGCTGGGGCCACCAGGATCACCGGCCTGCGCTCCACCCTGATCCTTCGTAGAAGGCGGGGAATCATCTGTAGTGGAGGGAACGCATACAGGAGAGAAAACTGGTGCCAGGGGCAAACCAACGCATCGGTCCCGTAGGCCGAGGGGTCCCTGGCTCGGGATACGAATTTGTCCAATTTCTTGTTGAATCTTGTTGCCATGATGTCCACATCGGGAACTCCGAATCTTTGGCAAATCTCTTGGAATACCTGGGGGTGAAGAGACCACTCTCCCGGGAGTAACTGTTGACGACTCAAAAAATCTGCTTGAGAATTGTCTATCCCTGGGATGAACACTGCTGAGATGCAGGGTACATGGGCTTCGGCCCATGAAAAAATCAGGTTTACTTCCCTTTGAGCCGCTAGGCTCCTTGTGTCCCCCTGGTGGTTTATGTATGCCACCGCGGTGGCATTGTCGGACTGTATCCTTACTGGCAGACCCTGCAGGGGGAGAGTCCAGGCGACCAGGGCCAACCGAGCAGCTCTGATCTCTAGGACATTGATGGGAAGCAGACTTTCTGCCTCTGACCACTGTCCCTGCTGGGTCCGTTTTCCTAAGATTGCCCCCCAACCTGTTAGGCTGGCATCTGTGGTTACTATTTTCCACGTGATGGGGCAAAAGGTTTTCCCTTTTGATAATTTTTGAGGGATCAGCCACCAGTACAGGCTGCGCCTGACTCCTGGGGAAAAACGAATGGACGGTCTAATGCCTGTATGGACTTGTTCCAAGCAGAGAGAATAGCTGCTTGCAGAATTCTGGTATGGATCTGGGCATAGGGCGCTGCTTCGAAGGCGGCCACCATCTTTCCCAGCAGTCGCATGCATAGGCGAATAGTCGGCTTCTTTTTGCCTAAGACTATTTGAATCGTTTGAATCAACGACCTGATCTTCCCTTGAGGTAAAATTACCCTCTGGCATTCTGTATCTAACCGAAAGCCTAGATATTCCAACTGTCTTGTGGGTTGTAACCTTGATTTTTCTTGGTTCACAATCCACCCAAATTCTTCTAGATGCCGCACTGTGCGGACTACTGCATGATTGAGGTTGGAAGCTGATCTGTCGATAACCAGGAGATCGTCCAGGTATGCCAGGACCAAGATGCCTTCTGTCCTTAGGACGGCTAGCACCGGGGCTAACACCTTTGTGAATACCCGCGGAGCTGTTGCCAACCCGAAAGGGAGGGCTACGAACTGGTAATGACTTTGATTTATCGTAAAACGAAGAAACTTGTGATGTGCTGGGTAAATCGGCACATGCAGATATGCATCCTTTATGTCTATAGATGCTAGAAAGTCGCCCTGATGCAGGCTGGCTGTCACTGAACGTATGGAGTCCATACGAAAGGTCTGAATCCTTAGAAAGCGATTTGGGCGTTTGAGGTCTAATATAGGCCTGACGTCGCCACTGGGTTTTGGTATAACAAAAAGGTTGGAGTAGAATCCCATACCCCTTTCTTGGGTTGGTACTTCTACAATTACTCCTTGGAGCAAGAGGCGATCCAACGCCTTTACGAGAGAGGCCCTCTTTAACGGGTCGCTTGGAAGACTTGACCCCTGAAAATGAGGAGGGGGGATTTCTCGAAACTCTAGTTTGTAGCCTGTGGCTACCACGGACCGAACCCAAGAGTCGGGAATTCTGGCCTTCCAGACTTCGGAGAAAAACTGAAGCCTCCCCCCCACCCAAGAGAGTGGGGGCGCCCCTTCATGAATCTGACTTGATGACTGGTTTAGCCGGCTTGCGAGACCAGGGCCTCTTGTTTGCCGCGGCTTGTCCCTGTGGGCGGCTATTAACTGCTGAACGCCCGGGAGGCCGTCGATACTGACGGGAAGTCGAAGGGGCCGAGCCTGCAATGGCCTGTCGTTTAAACGTGGGCCCACGCGGTCTTTTCTTGACCGGTAAGGAAGTACTTTTTCCACTTGATATGGTGTGGATATATTTATCTAGGTCTTCCCCGAATAGTCTTCCCCCATGAAAGGGAAACCCTGCTAGAAGCTTTTTGCAGGGTGCCTCTGCTGACCAGTTCTTTAGCCACAAAAGGCGACGCATGTGAACCATCAGTAGAGATGAACGGGATGCCTGTTGGATGGAGTCCTTAATAGCATCTACTGCAAAGCAGAGAGCCCTAGGGAATTCTGCTAATTCATGAGTATGCTGAGCCGGCATGTCCTTCAATATATGTTTTGCCTGATCCTTCAGGGCCTGACAAACACCAATGGCTGCTACTGCTGGCTGAACCATGGCACCTACTGAGGTGAAAGCTGCTTTCAGTAGGGTCTCGAATTTTTTGTCGACCGGATCCTTGAACATATGGACATTTTCAACCGGACAAGTCAGGGATTTATTCACGCAGGAAATGGCTGCGTCCACTGTGGGGAGTGCCCATTTCTTTACATATTCCTCTTCCATAGGGTAGAGAATAGAGAATCTTTTAGGAGGGACAAAGATTCTATCAGGTCGAGCCCAATCCTGGTAAATCACGTTCCGCAGAAGGGGGTGCATTGGAAAAGACGCACAAGTTAATGGAGCCTTTAAAGAACCCAATGAGGATACCTCCGGGGCTACTAGTTCTGGCACTGAAAGTTTAAAGGCAGTGCGAACCATATCTGTCAAAGACTGGATCCACAGGCTCTCCGCTTGAGAGGCCGAAAAATATTCATCTATAGTGGAATTTTCCCTGTCTGAACCGTCGGGACTTGGGTCTGCCTGATCCCCTTGTGGGTCCCGTTCCTCTGAAGAGGAGACCTCCGCATCTGAAAACCCCACACTGGGTGAGGGGGATCTAGCCCGCTTGCTACTTGGGCAAGGACGGGAAAACAACGCAGTTAACCTTTACTCTAGCCCACTCATGGTGGCTGCTAGCATTTCTTCCGTCACGTAAACGGGAATGGGTGGATCGGGGGCCGCCTCTGCCCCCAGCACCCCCAATGGCTCTTGTACTATGCCACTCGGTGTTCTAACTGGCGAGGGTGGGCCCGTAGAAGCCTGGCCCAAATCCTCTGACCCCGATGGAGACCCCTTTTGCTTTTTGGCACCTTTAGCAGCCTTGGCTGGTCCAGATCCCTTTGGAGCCATTGTACAACCTTGGGTCACCCCTATAGCCAACACCTGACTGTTGCAGCTAGGAGTAACCAATATGAGGGCAGGTATGAGGAAAAATGAAAAAGAACTAATTTCTCTCTTTTTCTCATTTTTTTTTTTTTTTTCAAAAAAAATTTTTTTTTTTTTTTTTTTTACCCGCCTGGGAGGTGGCAATACCGAGGAAACCTGTAAGTATTGACACACCAATGCCCGTTAGCCGGAGTCCAAGGTAGACTCAGATACTGCTGGATCTAAGGCTGAGTCCCTTTAAGCAAAAAAACTTTATTTTTTTTATTTTTTTTTCTGGTCAATAGTGGACCTAAGTCCTAGACCTGAAGATCCACAAAACCGCCACTAGGTGTCCCTGTGTGGCCAAAAGACCCAGCTGCACGCTCTGTATCCTTTCTTCCTCTGCCTCCAGGAGGGAAAGACCAGCCAGAGAAAAAGTTTTCCCTTTAAACAGACCCTGACGCTGCTGGCCCGCCCCCCCGACGCACGCCGACGCTATAAAAGGCGGCGTGCACGCGCGCGCACACACGCGCGCACGATCGCGCGCACGATCACGCGCACCACGCTGAACCCACACGGAGGAAGCAGAGCAGAGGAACAACATGGACCAGCGTTATGCAGCACCAACAGACACCAGGTAAGCACTAATCTTATTGTAGTGCACACACAGCGAGGAAGCTGTCCCCATGGGCTTCCTAAGAAACAGGAGTTTTTTACCAGCAATTTCCTCATTAAAACATGTGGGGTTGCAGTATCAGTGTTAACAGGCAGACCTGGGGTGAGTAGCAAATATATAACTTACACAAGTATACATATATTTACATATTATCTGGGTAAACATTAGAATCCCATCCTGCCTCAACAGACATAGTGGAGATAGTGGCTGATGCACCAGCATACTGTTAGCCAACCCAGAACCCCCAGGGGGATACCTACTGTCGAACCAAGTCCCGCAGGTTCCCTCTTACCTGCTCCACGCCGCAGGGTATTGCAAAATGCAAGAGGCCCAATCTTCCCCCATCTCCGTGGGTATTGTCTTGGACCTTCAGGGACCGGGGTCCTGTGTTAAGGAACCCACACCCCTGGACCTATATAGCATCCTGGCATCAGTAGCGTTCAGTTCTTGGAAGAGACTAAGGCACTGGAGCCCAGAATCCAGCCCTCCAAGGAGAGGCATTATAGGCACAACCCCACTCCAGCAGGGCCCGGGTACCGTACATCTTGGCTCTGAAGCACTTCGGACGGATCCGGCTAGCTATCCTGGGTCCCGAGACCTCCGAGGGACAGCTAGACGTGACCAACACCTAAGACACTGGCGAAAAAACTAAAGCACTCTCAGTGGGAGGGGGTTATATAGGGAGGAACTTCCTGTGAAGTTGATTACACCAGTGTCCACACCTGAAGGTACTCCATATAACCCATATGTAATGACTATGCGCTCTGTGTCCCGTGATGTACGATCAAGAAAACGTGTTTTTTACAACCTCATCATTAAAACGTCGTTGCCCACACACCATCGTTTTTAAAAAATGCTCTAGCAAAGCGCGGTGACGTACAACACGTACAACGGTACTATAAAGGGGAAGTTCCATGCGGATGACACCACCCTTAGGACTGCTTTAGCTGATTTCCTGTTAGTAAAAGACGATTCACGCTTTTCTGTCGGTTACAGCGTGATGAATGTGCTTGTTGAATGGTAGTTGAATGAATGGTAGTTTTACCAGAACGAGCGCTCCCGTTTCATAACTTGCTTCTGAGCATGCGCAGGTTTTTGAAGACTCTACATAGACATGAGGACACACAAGACATGGAAGACTCTCCATAGACATGAGGACACACGAGACATGGAAGACTCTCCATAGACATGAGGACACACGAGACATGGAAGACTCTCCATAGACATGAGGACACACGAGACATGGAAGACTCTCCATAGACATGAGGACACACGAGACACGGAAGACTCTCCATAGACATGAGGACACACGAGACATGGAAGACTCTCCATAGACATGAGGAGACATGAGACATCGAAGACTCTCCATAGACATGAGGACACACGAGACATGGAAGACTCTCCATAGACATGAGGACACACGAGACATGGAAGACTCTCCATAGACATGAGGACACACGAGACACGGAAGACTCTCCATAGACATGAGGACACACGAGACATGGAAGACTCTCCATAGACATGAGGACACACGAGACATGGAAGACTCTCCATAGACATGAGGACACACGAGACATGGAAGACTCTCCATAGACAGGAGGACACACGAGACATGGAAGACTCTCCATAGACATGAGGACACACGAGACATGGAAGACTCTCCATAGACATGAGGACACACGAGACACGGAAGACTCTCCATAGACATGAGGACACACGAGACATGGAAGACTCTCCATAGACATGAGGACACACGAGACATGGAAGACTCTCCATAGACATGAGGACACACGAGACATGGAAGACTCTCCATAGACATGAGGACACACAAGACATGGAAGACTCTCCATAGACATGAGGACACACAAGACATGGAAGACTCTCCATAGACATGAGGACACATGAGACACGGAAGACTCTCCATAGACATGAGGACACACGAGACATGGAAGACTCTCCATAGACATGAGGAGACACGAGACATGGAAGACTCTCCATAGACATAAGGACACACAAGACATGGAAGACTCTCCATACACATGAGGACACATGAGACATGGAAGACTCTCCATAGACATGAGGACACAAGAGACATGGAAGACTCTCCATAGACATGAGGACACACGAGACATGGAAGACTCTCCATAGACATGAGGACACACGAGACATGGAAGACTCTCCATAGACATGAGGACACACGAGACATGGAAGACTCTCCATAGACATGAGGACACACGAGACATGGAAGACTCTCCATAGACATGAGGACTCTCTCTTCCATCGTATTTCTTATATTTGTTTTTCCCTCCACTGAACTGTCACACTTGTTACATTGTTTCTATGGTGACAATTGTGTGACAATAAAATGTCCCTTTGGTGGAAGTCATCCTGACTATTCAACTATCAAACGTCTCAAGATACTGAAATATGAATTGTATCTTCCGATATTTTACACTCACCTGGCGGCACTTTTATTGGGTGTTCCTGGAAAGAGACATCTTTGTGTTCAGAGGGGAAATCCTCCCTCCACTGCTGTCTGCACATCACCAAGAGACCCCCCTCCCCCGTCCTCCCTCCACTGGACACCCCCCCCCCCCGACCAACACACCAATCAGGAAGAGTCCTCCACCTTCTTCTACATTTCACAGAGAAGTCTGACTCCCCGAGATAAGGAAAAGCTTCTCCTAGGACAGCGCCCTCTCCAGATAACACCCTCCATGGGGGAGGGGCACCTTCATACACACCGGGGGGGGGGGGGGGGGACAGACAAGACTCACCTCTACTCTATAATATACAATGTATACAGGACATGCTGGGACTTGTAGTCCTTCACTCTATAATATACAATGTATACAGGACATGCTGGGACTTGTAGTCCTCCACTCTATAATATACAATGTATACAGGGCATATATATATACTGTATATATTACACAGTGGTGTTGCTAGGGGGTGGCTTCTTGGGCTATAGCCCAGGGTCTATTACCGGGTAGGTGCAGTCCAACAATTAGCAGGTATGTCCCGGTCCCGGGTCCCTTCATTCTGGGACACTGCATTGTGCCTGGATGAAACTCCCCTCTCTATTTCATTCCCTCTCACCCGCCCCCCCTCTATCACCTGTCCTTTCCCCCTTTTTTCTCACCCCCTTCCCTCCTCACCCCCTCTCTCAACTTCCCTCAACCTCCTGTCTCTGTGGACCCTGATGAAAGAGGGGACCCTGATGAAAGAGGGGATCTCTGGGAACCCTGATGTAAGTGGTCTCTCTGGGAACCCTGATGCAAGGGGGAGGCTATATGGGCACCCTGATGTAATGGGGAGGCTATCTGGGGGACCCTGATGTGGGAAAGGGTCTCTCTGGGGACCCTGATGTAAGGGGGGCTCTCTGTGGACTCTGATGTAAGGGGGTCTCTCTGGGAAGCCTGATGTAAGGGGGTCTCTCTGGGTCCCTGATGTAAGAGGCTCTCTGGGGACTCTGATGTAAGGGGGGCTATCTGGGGACCCTAATGCAAGGGGAGGCTATCTTGGGAACCCTAATGTAAGGGGTCTCTCTGGGAACCCTGAAGTAAGGGGGCTCTCTCGGGAACCCTGATGTAAGGGGTCTCTCTGGGAACCCTGAAGTAAGGGGGCTCTCTCGGGAACCCTGATGTAAGGGGTCTCTCTGGGGACCCTGAAGTAAGGGGGCTCTCTCGGGAACCCTGATGTAATGGGTCTCTCTGGGTCCCTGATGTAAGGGGGGGGGCTCTCTGGGGACCCTGATGTAAGGGGTCTCTCTGGGGACACTGATGTAAGGGGTCACTCTTGGTACCCTGATGTAATGTGGAGGCTATCTGGAGACCCTGATGTAAGGAAGGGTATCTCTGGGAACTCTGGGTCCCTGATGTAAGGGGGAGGCTCTCTGGGGACCCTGATGTAAGGAAGGGTCTCTCTGGGGACCCTGATGTAATGGGTCTCTCTGGGTCCCTGATGTAAGGGGGAGGCTCTCTGGGGACCCTGATGTAAGTGGAGATCCGCACTCAGATATGTAACGGTATTTATATACACGATGGGCCAGATTAACAAAAGAATTACGCCGGTGTATCTACAAAAAAAATCCTTCCTGACCCCCTGAGGGCGATTGGATGTGTCCCTGGATCAAATACAAATGGGAACAGTGGGGGGAGGGTGGTACACAATTGGCAGTTGGGTGGGGTGAGGGGTCTGTGGTAGGGGGGTGCCCCCAATTACAGGGAGTGTACCTAGATGAATGTACCAGCAAGGATTCAGTGCCCCAGCCAGGGGTGTGTGGCTGGGAGGCCCGATCCCTGTGGGCTAAGGTGTCACAGGTATGCCAGGTGGTGGATGGGGGAAACCTGCTGGGGTATGGGTAGGTTTTTTTTTCTGTTTGAGGTTAACTGGGGACAATCGTGCCGCTAGGCCGCGGGTGGAAGAGAGTGGCCCTGTGTCAGGGGCTTATCTTAGACTCCGGTGGGTGATGTTTGGAGGAGAGATCCCTGAGAGATTCAGGTGGGGCGGATCGTGGGTCAGAAACAAGTCTGACAGCAGAGGCTGGGGGTGAAAAGCCCTACCTGTCTAGCTCCAGGAGTCGTGCGTCCGACTGTTAGGAGCCGCACGCCGGTTACTGCTGGAGCTTCCTTCCGTCTGCCTAAGATCTGATGATCATGCGGCCGCTGTGAGTTCAGGGGCCTTGCCTGCCTCTATCTCTGGCAGCAGGTGATACAACCTCACTGCACAGTCTCTAGAGAAGAATGCTCTTGTACTTGTAGTCCTCCTGTGTATAATATACAATGTATACAGGACATGCTGGGACTTGTAGTCCTCCTGTGTATAATATACAATGTATACAGGACATGCTGGGACTTGTAGTCCTCCTGTGTATAATATACAATGTATACAGGACATGCTGGGACTTGTAGTCCTCTGGTGTATAATATACAATGTATACAGGACATGCTGGGACTTGTAGTCCTCTGGTGTATAATATACAATGTATACAGGACATGCTGGGACTTGTAGTCCTCCTGTGTATAATATACAATGTATACAGGACATGTTGCAACTTGTAGTCCTCCTGTGTATAATATACAATGTATGCAGGACATGCTGGGACTTGTAGTCCTCCTGTGTATAATATACAATGTATACAGGACATGTTGCAACTTGTAGTCCTCCTGTGTATAATATACAATGTATACAGGACATGCTGGGACTTGTAGTCCTCCTGTGTATAATATACAATGTATACAGGACATGTTGCAACTTGTAGTCCTCCTGTGTATAATATACAATGTATGCAGGACATGCTGGGACTTGTAGTCCTCCTGTGTATAATATACAATGTATACAGGACATGTTGCAACTTGTAGTCCTCCTGTGTATAATATACAATGTATACAGGACATGCTGGGACTTGTAGTCCTCCTGTGTATAATATACATTGTATACAGGACATGCTGGGACTTGTAGTCCTCCGGTGTATAATATACAATGTATACAGGACATGCTGGGACTTGTAGTCCTCCTGTGTGTATATTATACAATGTATACAGAACATGCTGGGACTTGTAGTCCTCCTGTGTATAATATACAATGTATACAGAACATGCTGGGACTTGTAGTCCTCCTGTGTATAATATACAATGTATACAGAACATGCTGGGACTTGTAGTCCTCCTGTGTATAATATACAATGTATACAGGACATGCTGGGACTTGTAGTCCTCCTGTGTATAATATACAATGTATACAGAACATTCTGGGACTTGTAGTCCTCCTGTGTATAATATACAATGTATACAGGACATGCTGGGACTTGTAGTCCTCCTGTGTATAATATATACAGGACATCCTTCTATGGTCCCCCCACAAGATGCATACCAGACCCTCTGAGTGTGATTTGCTAAAACTGGAGCACTCAGAATCTGCAGCTGCACTTGTTGGCCAATCATCTTGTTCAATTAACCCCTTGCCTACCGACCACTTTCACCCCCTTCCTGCCCAAACCAATTCTCATCTTTCAGCACTCTAATGGCGCTCACACACGACCGCTTTTCATGACGAGAAAAAATTGTAATCTGTCGTGTGTGGGCTCCAGAGCATTTTTCTCGATGGGCATAAAAAAATAAGAATCTGCTCTATTTTTTCTCGTTTTTTTTTACATCGTTCTATTTCACATCATGAAAAACGATCGTGTGTGGGCTTTAATGAGGGGGAAAAAACACACATGCTCAGAAGCAAGTCATGAGACGGGAGCGCTCGTTCTGGTAAAACCAGCGTTCGGAATGGAGATCGCACATTCATCGCGCTGTAACAGACAGAAAAGCACAAAGACTGAAAAGCACGAATCTTCCCTCGCCAATCTTTTACTAACACAAAATCAGCAAAAGCAGCCCAAAGGGCGGCGCCATCCGCATGGAACTTACCCTTTATGGTGCCATCGTACGCGTTGTACGTCACCGCGCTTTGCTCCAGCATTTTTTTTCACGATCGTTGTGTAGGTAAGGCCGACTTGAGAGGAATCACGTCTAGAAAAACGTTGTTTTTTTCAATGACATGAATACCGGCCGTGTGTACGCGGCGTCACACTTTAAATGACAATTACTCGATAGCGTCTACAAGCTATGGTGCTAATCACTGAAAATTGATCCCATCTGATTAGAGATGGCCTGGCGCTTCGCCCGGCGGTCGTTTTGCGGCAAACTTTGCTCTTTCTCGGTCCGCCGAACAGGCAGACATCTGGCGATGTTTGCAGCGGTTCGCAATGTTACATGGGTAAGAACTTTGACCTGAGACACATCCATCAGGTGGTGCAGGACAGCCAATTGAGACATTTCAGCACATGGACACACCCCCTACCATAAATAGACCTGATATGGCGGCCATCTTATATTCTGCTGTTTGTCAGTGTAGGGAGAGGGTGCTGTGCTGTGTGGAGCAGGGACAGGCTGTAGTACTAGTGACACAAATCGTTAGCTAACAGGTCCACAAAAGTCCTTCCAAGCACTGGTATAAGTGTACTACTTGCTGTGCAGTACATAGGGGTGTAATACACTTACAATATACTTATTCTCAGTGTAGGGAGAGGTTGCTGTGTGCGGAGCAGGGACAGACTGTAGTGACACAAATCGTTACCTAACAGGTACACAAAAGTCCTTTCAAGGACTGGTATAGGTGTACTATTGTTTGGTGTGCAGTATATAGGGGTGTAATACACTTATAATACACTTTTGAATATAGGAAGCATATTGTAATGGATTTGTATTGTGCAGCATTGTGACTGGTGGTGTATTTGGGTATTGCAGAATTGTTGCCTCTTTCGCTGCGTTTCCTCTGCTACACACAGTGACAACATTTCCTGAAACAAAAGTTTCATAACTGGTGCGATAAACCAGCGGCTCCCCAAAACGACAGATGGAAGCGGGGTGTTATATACCTTCTTCCACATATACTGCGCTTCTCTAGAGACTTTTGTCACAGGGTCATTTAAAAAATGACAGGCAGAGGAAGAGGCAGGCCCTTCCGCAGGGGTGGTAGGGGTAGAGCACCAGGCCGGAGCCACAGTGGGAATTGGCACAATGTTTGTTCGATTATGTCAAAGGATGCACGAGAATTGGTTGAGTGGCTCGCCACCAACACCACCACCACCACCACCATATACCCTCCGCTTGAGTCACAGGAATTATTTTCCGATCCATCATAAGACATTTCCGATGTGCAGCCATTCTTGGCATTGGATCAGGAAGAGGAGGCAGCAACAACCGGCACTCAGCAGTATGACGACAGTACTCAGATCAGCCCAGGGAGGTTGGTGCCCGCTGTTGCTGCCTACTCCGAGATCTCTATTGTTAGTGATGGGGAAGGTGACGTCAATGATGACGTGTCTACAGACGTCAGGTGGGTGCCCACAAGAGAGGAAGAGGAGGGGAGTTCAGAAGGAGAGATGGACCAGCAGATAGGGAGGAGAAGCAGGCTGAACTTACATTGCACAGGAGGGACAAACCAGACTCCTAATGTATCAGGAGCGAGCCATCAACCATGTACAGTCACATCTGGCGCTTCCAGGACTCCGGTCTATGGCTCCACAGTGTGGGCTTTTTTTTACGTGTCCGCTGCAGACAATAGTGTTGCCATCTGCAGCCTTTGCAGTCAACGCAGCGCAGCACGGCGATCGTTGATGCGGGGTGTTAGTCTGACACCCTGCATCACCGATCTCGGTAACGAGTCTCCGGCGGAGGCTCGCTACCACGTGATCAGCCGTGTCCAATCATGGCTGATCACGATGTAAACAGGAAGAGCCATTGATGGCTCTTCCTCACTCATGTCTGACAGACGCGAGTAGAGGAGAGCCGATCGGCGGCTCTCCTGACAGGGGGGGTTCACGCTGATTGTTTATCAGCGCAGCCCCCCCTCGTATGCCCATACTAGACCACCAGGGATGCCCACACTGGCAGGGCAAAAAAAATAAAAAAAAACGTAAAAAAAATTAAAAAAACATAGGATAAAAAAAAAATACAGGGAAAAAAAAAAAAAAAGATGCAACATATACATCAGTGCCACCCCTCAAAGTCCATCAGTGCCACCCCACAGTGTGCTTCAGTGCCACCCCCAATACATGCCCAGTGCCCACCTATCAGTGCCCATCTGTGCCACCCATAAGTACCCATCAGTGCCACCCATAAGTACCCATCAGTGCCACCCATAAGTACCCATCAGTGCCACTCTGTGCCGCCTATGAGTGCCCATCAGTGCCGCCAATGAGTGCCCATCAGTGCCGCCTATGAGTTCCCAGTGCCGCCTATGAGTTCCCAGTGCCGCCTATGAGTGCCCATCATTGCCGCCTATGAGTGCTCATCATTGCCACCTATGAGTGCCCATCAGTGCCGCATACCAGCGCCGCCTATCAGTGCCCATCAATGCCACCTCATCGGTGCCCATCAGTACTACCTCATCAGTGCCCATCAGTGCCGCCATATAAGTGCCCGTAATTGAAAGAGAAAACATACTAATTTACAAAAAAGTTGACAGAAAAAAAAAATGTATTTTTTTTCTAAATTTTCAGTCTTTTATTAGTTGTTGCGCAAAAAATAAAAACCGCAGAGGTGATCAAATACCACCAAAAGAAAGCTCTATTTGTGGGGAAAAAAGGACGCCAATTTTGTTTGGGTACAGTGTAGCATGACCGCGCAATTGTCATTCAAAGTGCGACAGTGCTGAAAGCTGAAAATTGGCTTGGGCGGGAAGGTGCGTAAGTGCCCGGTATGGAAGTGGTTAAGAAGGCACCTGCCCTTCCAATCACCGAGCCCAGTGGGAGCAACATCATCAGAACCCACAAAGCCACACTCCAGGCTCTCACCATCCAGCCTCTTCTCCTTCTCCTTCCCCTCTATGCTCACAATTGTCCTCCACTTCACCTTCCATCATGCCGTCCTCACGTTTTTCTGCAAAAAGTCAGGCTTCGATAGCCCAAATGTTCGATCTGAAAAAAACGATGACACCGGATATCCCTCTTGCCCAACGGTTGACCGCTGGCTTGTCGGAACTGATAGCATCCAAACTACTGCCATATAAATGGGTGGAGTCGGAGGCCTTTCGAAAATTTGTGGCCATTGGAACACCACAATGAAAGGTCCCAGGAAGGAAATATTTTTCACAGAATGGTATCCCAGAGCTATATGGCCATGTTCAGTGTTCAGCGGCAAGTGAATGTATCTCTGGCACACAGTGTCGGTGCCAAGATACATCTGACCACAGACACGTGGTCTAGCAAACATGGGCAGGGAAGATATAGAACTTTTACTGCACACTGGGTGAACCTTCTGACGACTGTCAAGCATGTTACCGGTGGCACCCATGTAGATTTGGTTTTACCGCCACGGATTGCATGCAGGCCTGCCTCTTCTTCTACTCCTCCTACTCCTGCTCTACTGTTGTGCCTGGAAGACAAGAGCCACACTGGTCCTGCACTCATTTCAGCTTTGCGTTCACAGGCAGATCAGTGGCTAACACCGCTCAATTTGACAGTTGGTAAAGTGGTGTGCGACAACGGTGCCAATCTGCTGAGCGCGCTGAAACAGGGCAAAATTACACAGGTCCTGAACATGGTTGTGCAGCGATTTGTTGCCAAATACCCTGGGCTCCAGGACATCTTGCGGCAGGCCGGGAAAATCTTGCCCCATTTCAGAAGATCTTACACGGCCATGGCTCGACTTGCTGACATTCAGTGGTGACACAACCTGCCCATCAGACGTCTTATTTGTGACTGCCTGACACGATGGAACTCAACATTGTATATGCTTGATAGGCTGCTCCAGCAGAAATGTGAAGTTAACGACTACCTGTATGAACTCTGTGGCAGGACAGGTTCTGGGGAGCTTGTTTTTTTTTTCACTGCGCCAGTGGCTGCTCATGCGCGACTCATGCAGACTTCTGCGGCCCATTTGATGAGATCACCAAACTGGTCAGTCGAAGCCAGGGCGCCATCAGTGACATCGTACCTTACACCTTCTTTCTGGAGCGTGCAATGCGTTGTGTCATTGATCAAGCCATCGAGTAGCGGGAGAAGGAAGATGAGGAAGTCGCAATGCTGGATGAATTCCCAGGGGGGCTACTCCACCTGAGACAAGTCAACAACGGGAGTCTAAAGAGGAGTCAGAGGAGTATGGTGTCAGGGGGGAAGGGGAGGAGCAAGAAGGGCTTCAAACCTTTCTGGGATCCCTGGTGTTGTCCGTGGATGGGGGAGGAGAACGAGGACGACATTATCCTGGATTAGAATATTGGAAAAAAAACTTTAAATGTCAGTCTTTTTTTCTGTATATAGTAAATTATAAAAACCCAATGATGATTAAATACCAGCAATGGAAAGCTCAATCTTACTCTATAAAAATCAAGTGTCGCATGATTGTTCAGCTCTCCGCACTGCGATGTTCTGACAATGTCCTGGTAATGAAGGGAGTGACACGGGATGGCACTGAAGTGGTTGAGCCAACATGCCCTGTGTATGTGGATGGAGAAGAGACTCATCCCGGGAGATCTGATGAAGTGTCTGCCATGCTGTAACATAAAGGCGGTAGGTAAAAAGGTCCAACTGGTGGTGGAATGAGGCATCCATAGGGATGGATCCAAGATCTCTGGCTTGCATTTAGTCCATGCTTTGAAGGATAGTCCATGAAGGTTTTGTTGGGACAATAAATGGCAAAATCTACCACAGGAACTGTGAGGAGGAGAGTTGTCTCAATAAGATTTTGCCAAGTGAAGACTTTTTTGAGAAGTAAACATCTTTTCCAAATGAGGCCGGTCCCCATAGAGGACAGACTCCACCAGTGAGTGAAACACGGATATCTTTGTTGGTTTAGACCAGGGGTCTCCAGACTTTCTAAACAAAGGGCCAACTTACGATCCTTCAGACTTTAGGAGGCCGAACGTTGGTATCAGTGGGAGGAATAGTGTCCCATCATTGGTGTCAGTGGGAGGAATAGTGTCCCATCATTGGTGTCAGTGGGAGGAATAGTGTCCCATCATTGGTGTCAGTGGGAGGAATAGTGTCCCATCATTGGTGTCAGTGGGAGCAATAGTGACCCATCATTGGTGTCAGTGGGAGCAATAGTGACCCATCATTGGTGTCAGTGGGAGCAATAATGACCCATCATTAGTGTCAGTGGGAGCAATGGTGACCCATCATTGGTGTCAGTGGGAGGAATAGTGTCCCATCATTGGTGTCAGTGGGAGGAATAGTGTCCCATCATTGGTGTCAGTGGGAGGAATAGTGTCCCATCATTGGTGTCAGCGGGAGGAATATAGTCTTGTATCAGTGAGAGGAACACAGCCCTGCGGGTCAGATAAAAGCAAGCAAAGACCCACATCTGGCCCCCAGGCCGCAGTTTGGAGATCCCTGGTTTAGACAATTGGAGGGACCCCATGCTGGATCTCTTGGGCTAAACAGACTCAGGATTGATCTACCACTACAAATGAGTATAAACCAGCAATGAGGTCAGCAATGGTATCCTAAAGCCAGGCTTTGCATTACTTTAAATAGTTGGTCCAAACAGGGGCGGACTGACCATTGAGGAACTCGGGCACTGCCCGAGGGCCCCATGCCACCAGGGGGCCCCATCAGGGTTGCCAGGCTCATTAAAACCAGGGACAGAATGTAAAAATCTGTGTTTTTTTTTTTACATCTGTCCCTGATATGTCCAAAACCTACATGCTTTTGATGTGAAAATCCCGAGATTTTAGCTGCCCCGCCTCTGCACTGCCACCTGGCTTGGTGGCCATCTGTAAGCCTGGGGGCCCCATAATCTTCTATTGCCCGGGGGCCCCATGAGTTGTCAGTCCACCCCTGGGTCCAAAGAAGCTATTTATATTAGAGTTCAGAAAAAAGTCTGGGTTTGGGACCCGAACTTGACCCCGAACCTGAACCCCATTGAAGTCAACGGGGACCTGGACTTTTGACTACTAAAATGTCTCTAAAAAACGAATGGAAAGGGCTGGAGAGTTGCAAATGGCAGCAAAATGTCGGGAAGAGCATGGCAAGTACTCTGCAAACACAGGTGGATAGGGAAATAACTTAAAATACATAAAAATAAACTTAAAACTGTCCCTGCACAAAGTGTAATTTCTGAAAGGAACAAAAAGTCATTTAAAACCGGCTTTGCGTCTATAATGGATTGTCGGCTCCGGCAATTCAGAGAGGATTCATTCATAAAAAAAAAAAAGCATGGGGGTCCCCCCAAATTCAATTACCAGGCCCTTCAGGTCGGGTATAGAAATTAAGGGGAACCCCGCCGTCAATTTAAAAAAAAAAAAATGAAAGGAACTTGGACAGCCGCACTCCAAAAATGTTCCTTTAACGACTTAAGGACCGGACCAATATGCTGCTAAATGACCAAAGGTGTTTTTGCAATTCGGCACTGCGTCGCTTTAACTGACAATTGCGCGGTCGTGCGACGTGGCTCCCAAACAAAATTTGCGTCCTTTTCTTCCCACAAATAGAGCTTTCTTTTAATGGTATTTGATTGTCTCTGCGATTTAAATTTTTTGCGATATAAATGGAAAAATACAGAAATTTTAGTAAAAAAAATATATTTTCTACTATTTGTTATAAGAAAAATCTAATAAACTAAATTTTAGTCAAACATTTAGGCCAAAATGTATTCAGCCACACGTCTTTAGTAAAAAAAAAAAAAAAAAATCGCAATAAAAAAAAAAATAGCTACCTAGCGGCAACAGTGACACTAATACAGCGATCAGAAAACCGATCGCTTAGTGACGCTGGCAATAGGGGGTGAAGGGTTAACTAGGGCAGTGATCAAGGGGTTAAAACCTTTATTAGGGGGGTACGGGGGCTACCCTGGACCTAACACTAACTGCCTGTCACACTGACACTAAATGCAGTGATCAGTAAATATATGATCACTGCAATCAGTGACAGTGTGACAGGGGGCTGGGGGAGGGGGTGACCGGAATGGGTTAATGTGCCTATGTGTGTGGTGTCAGTATAGTGTTTGTGCGACTTACTTGTGATGTCTTCTCTCCTCTCGGTGGATTGAAAATACCACCAAGAGGAGAGCTGACATCACTTCCTCTGCCTGTGTTTACATTATACAGGCAGATGAAGTGCACGCAGAGAGGGAGCGGATTGGCTGGGAGCGATCCGGAGGGAACGGACAAAAATGAACAGCCGCCCCCTCATCCCAGATCGCTCCCAGAGCCACAGGGACCGCCGCAAGTACAGGTGTCAATGTGCCTGTCTGTGCCATTCTGCCGACGTAAATGTACATGCATCGGTCCTTAACCACTTCCAGCCCAAAGACGTCATATGACGTCCTGGACTTTCAGTGGGGATATCTGAATGATGGGGGCAGCCACAGGCATCATTCAGATATCTATCTCTTCAGCTGGCGAATCCCTGCACCATAAGAACCATCATAACGACGGTTCCGCCGCTTGATCGTTCTTATAGGCGGCGGGAGGAGACGCCCCCCCCCCTCCCGCCGCCATCCAGTGCTTCTCCGGGTTCTCCTTTGCCATCGGAGACCCAGAGAAACGATCCGCCAGCGTCCGATGGAAACCATAGAGTAGACTGGTGACCAGATGGTCACCAGTCATCTCTATGATCGTCGGAGGCCCAGGCGCGATGTTATGACGTCACGCCCGGGTCCTGGAATGTAAACACAACCGCAATTGCAGCTGAACGCATTAGATCTGTGAATTTTTTTTCACAATCTAATGCTTTCCAGCCTGGAGGAGAGATGTAGGGGGAGGGGGTGGTCTCATTGACCCTGCATCTCTCTATAAAGAGGACCTGTCACAAACTATTCCTATTACATAGGATGTTTACATTCCTTGTAATAGGAATAAAAGTGATCAAAAAAATGTCAAAAAAGTATAAAAATAAAAGAAATGGAGTAAAAAAAAATAAACGCCCCTGTCCCCAGTAGCTCGCGCTCAGAAGTCAATGTACACGCAAGTCCCGCCCACATACATAAACGCCATTCAAACCGCACATGTGAGGTATCGCCACGTGCGTTAGAGCACCAGCAACAATTCTAACACTAGACCTCCTCTGTAACTCTAAATGTGTTACTTGTAAAAAAAGATTTTTAAGTACTGACGTTTGGCGCCATTCCATGAGTGGGCGCAATTTTGAAGGGTGACATGTTGGGTATCTATTTACTCGGTGTAAATTCATCTTTCACATTATACAAAAAAATTGGGCTAACTTTACTGTTTTGTTATTTTTTAATTCACAAAACCGTTTTTCCCCCCAAAAAAAGGCGTTTGAAAAATTATTGCGCAAATACTGTGCAAGATAAAAAGTTGCATTTTATTCCCTAGGGTGTCTGCTAAAAAAAAACATATATAATGTTTGGGGGTTCTGAGTAATTTTCTAACAAAAAAATATGATTTATGCATGTAGGAGAGAAGTGCCAGAATAGGCCCCCCGGTATGGAAGTGGTTAAGGACTTAATTAAAATAAATCCCAAAAATAGACATCCCACAGCAAAACTGGAACAAAAAGTTTTTTGTGATTCATTTTAATTAAAGAAACGTTTTTTTTGGAGTGCGGCTGTCCAAGTTCCTTTTGTATTTTTGCATTTCCATTGCATTGCCGGCTCCCAAGGTTTGGATCCAGTGAAGGAGCTTTCTGATTGCTATTGAGCCGTATTTTCTCTCTTTAAAAAAAAAAATGAAGTAGGGTTCCCCCCCCCCCCCAAATATCCATTCTAGACCCTTCAGGGGACAAAGGGAACCCCCAGATCCTGGCCCCCCCTATGTGAATTGGTAATGGGGTACACTGTACCCCTACCATTTCACAAAGGAAGTGTAAATTCTTGTAAAAAAAAAAAAAACACACACACACACACCGTAGAAAAAAGTCCTTTATTATTAAGGAAAAAAATCCAGCGGTGGTAATCCACTCGGTCCTGGCTCCCCGCTCCAATGTTGTCTGTATCCAGTGACGCGTGATCTCCTCTCCGGTCCAGCGATGAGAAATCCATCCATCCAGAGCAGCATCGCCGACCTTCTCTCTCTGCTGGACACAGCCCAGCACAATGACACGGCCGGAGCTGTGACATTTCTTATATAGGGGAGGCGGGGCCACCCATCAGGTGACCCCACCCCCTCTGATGCAAGGGGGATGTCTGGGCTTTCCCAGTGACGTAGCAGTGTGCGTCAGTAGGGGAAAGGGGTCACGTGACGTTTGGCCCCACCTCCCCTATATAGGAAATGTCAAAGATCCGACCGCATCATTCCACTGGGCTGTGTCCAGCGGAGAGAGAAGGTCGGCGATGCTGCTCTGGATGGATGAATTTCTCATCGCTGGACCAGAGATCACCCATCGCTGGATACAGACAACATTGGAGCGGGGAGCTGGGACCGAGTAGATTACCACCGCTGGATTTTTTTTATTAATTAAGGACTTTTTTCTACGGTCTGTGTGTTTTTTTAACAAAAATGTACACTTCCTTTGTGAAATGGTAGATGTACCCCATTACCAATTCACATAGGGGGGCCAGGATCTGGGGGTCCCCTTTGTTAAAGGGGCTTCCAGATTCCGACAAGCCCCCTGCTTGCAGACCCCCACAACCACTGGACAAGGGTTGTGGGGATGAGGCCCTTGTCCCCCATCAACATTGGGACAACCTCCCCATGTTGAGGGCATGTGGCCTGGTATGGTTCAGGAGAGGGGGGCCACACTCTGTCCCCCCTCTTTTCTGCGGCCGGCCAGGTTGCGTGCTCGGATAAGGGTCTGGAATGGATATTTGGGGGGAACCCCACGCCATTTTTTTTAAATTGACGGCGGGGTTCCCCTTAATATCCATACCAGACCTAGAGGGCCTGGTAAGTGAATTTGGGGGAACCAGTCCAACGCTGTCTTCCACTCAAACTTGTCTCCTCAGAAGGAAAGGGATCGTCCATAACTACCCCATTATCCTCAGGCAAAGTATCTGGCTCAAGGACAAAGTCTATGACTGAGTCAGGAAAAAAAAAAGGCTGAAGATACACAGGTGTGAAAACTGATATTTATGGCCTCAAGAAGACCTGAAATATGAGTGTAGCACATCCCCGGGGAGCTGCTTTTGTTTGTTCAGTTCTTTACTTCGCCTTTCAACCCCAATGAACTGTCCCAGCCCGTCTGGAATACCTATGCCTCGTTTTCACTAAGCGGATCGATTCGGTACGCTATTTTGGGTGTTTCCATTATGAAAGTGTGCCATAAAACCGTACCGCAACATTCTGGGTCCTGCTTCAGATGTGGGGCCATATAAAATGGTTCGTTTAGGACAGAGCTACAATACAATCCACTGACTGGTGGACGCGCTAGGCATTTTTTCTAAACCCTGTATGGTCCCCGACGGTCCAATTTGCAGTGGAAACGCTCACCAGAATAGACCGGACCATTCTAACCGTTCCAAATTTACTGACCCAAACCATTCCGATCAGTGGAAACGAGGCACTAGCAATGTGATTAATGGAATAACTCCGGAGGAGGAATACACAACACAGTTCTTCTGGTAGTTTATTTGAAGAAAAGTACAATTCAGGTTAACATTATTCAGACAGGACCTGTGTAAGTACCCCGGACTTGGTTGAAACAGTTTAAAGAAAACAAGTCAGGAACACTATGCAACCAACAAAAGCAATAGGTAACAATATGTACAGAGGAAGTAGACTCCCCAATAACTTTTGGTGTGTGTGGGATGATGTGGCTAAAGGGGAACCCCAGACCAGCCTACAATACCTCTAGTACACACCCAGTCAAATATCAATACCCGTGGTGTGTCCCCTTTAAGAACAACCACGGTAATGTCCTGGAGGCAAATCTTTGCATTTTATTATCCTCACCGGCAATGTAGGAGCTCTGTGGACAATATTTCAATCTGGTATTCTATGAAACACATTAACCACTTCCCGACCGCCGCATGTTGATTTACGTCGGCAACCTGGCACGTTAAGGCAGATCCACGTATATATATACGTGGCTGCCTTTGCGTGGGTCCGATCGGGACCCCCCCACCCCCCCCCCGCTACATGCGGTGGTCGGTAACCCGCGGGGAGCAATCCGGGACGAGGGTGTGATCGCTCCCCGGAGCTGAAGAACGGGGAGAGCCGTATGTAAAAACGGCTTCCCCGTGCTTCACTGTGGCGGCTGCATCGATCGAGTGATTCCTTTTATAGGGAGACTCAATCGATGACCTCAGACTTACAGCCACACCCCCCTACAGTTGTAAACACACAAAATCCTACAGCGCCCCCTTGTGGTTAACTCCCAAACTGCAACTGTCATTTTCACAATAAACAATGCAATTTAAATGCATTTTTTGCTGTGAAAATGACAATGGTCCCAAAAATGTGTCAAAATTGTCCGATGTGTCCGCCGTAATGTCGCAGTCATGAAAAAAAAAAGAAGCTGATCGGCGCCATTAGTAGTAAAAAAAAAAAAAAAAAAAATGCAATAAAACTATCCCCTATTTTGTAAACACTATAAATTTTGCACAAACCAATCGATAAACGCTTATTGCGATTTTTTTTACCAAAAATAGGCAGAAGAATACGTATCGGCCTAAACTGAGGAAATTTTTTTATATATATGTTTTTGGGGGATATTTATTATAGCAAAAAGTAAAAAAATATTGCATTTTTTTCAAAATTGTCGCTGTATTTTTATTTATAGCGCAACAAACAAAAACCGCAGAGGTGATCAAATACCACCAAAAGAAAGCTCTATTTGTGAGGAAAAAGGACGCCAATTTTGTTTGGGAGCCGCGTCGCACGACCGCGCAATTGTCTGTTAAAGCGACGCAGTGCCGAATTGTAAAAACGCCTCTGGGCATTTAGCAGCATATTGGTCCGGGGCTTAAGTGGTTAAAAGGTTCCTGGGCAAAGCCCCCTAACCAAATCCTGTACAGTCAGCGGTCCTCACCTGAGCGATCGATCAATCTTAGATGCAGGTGTGGCATTCAGTCCTTGAGTTGTTGCAGGATGTCCTTCTTTAGCATGGACAGTATGTTCCTCTGGGCTGGAGCTGCATGAACAATCTGTTCCTCTGGGCTGAAGTTGCAGGCTGTGTGTACCTTGGTAGGCCGCAATTATACACACACACACACACACAGGGCCAGATTCAGGTAGATGGGAGCATCTTTAATCTGGAGTAACGTTTCTCATTTACGTTACTCTGGCGAAATTTTAGGAGCAAGTGCGGTTATTCATGAAGCACTTGCTCCTAAAGTTGCGGCAGCGTATCGAAAATGAGCCGGTGGAATTCAAATTGGGCGGGTACGGGGCGTGTATTATTTAAACTAAGCGCGATCCCGCGGCGAACGTACTGCGCATGCGTCGAGTGTCAATGCATTCCAGTGCGCATGCTCCAAATTCTGTCAGTGAACGTCAATGACGTCAAATCCCCATTCATGGACGTTTTACGCAAGTGACGCAAATGTATTTTTTTCGACGCGATGACGACGGCTATACTTAACATAGGATACTCCACTAGGGGGCTGCTTTATCTTTACGCCGCGTATCTCTTATGGAAAGTCACTGCGTCGCGCCCGAATACGATCGTGAATTGCCGATTCCCGCTGATTAACATATTTTTTCGGCGTAAATCAGCGGGAACGCCCCCAGCGCCATTTTTAAATTAAAGTTGCGATGCGATGGCGAAATTCAATTACGCCGCTCGCATCGGAATCACTGATACTCCAGCCTAACTCTACCTGAATCTGGCCCATAGAATGCAGTGGTTCTTATGGGGTGCAGGCAAAAAGTGGTTCTGGCCTAGTACTTCTAGCTTTTTATCTCCTCTACCACAGTCCTTCGCTGCTGTCTCATGATTGGCTCAGGTTCTTCCAATAGGGAGTTTACAAACAAATCATTTCTGAGTGTCCGTGTGTGAAGAGAGAAAGGGGGGGGGGGGTGAAAAAGCCCACACTGCTGCAGCAGACAGCTGTCCCCTAATAGATTAGATGAGTCTGGAGAAGTACCTGCTACATGAGTTTGTGCCAGAACATTCCTCTCTGGATAGAAAATAGGAAGCTTGGGTGGCAGACTGGCTAGCAGAATGATCAGAGGAAGGTAGGGAGTCAGATTGGGGGCAACCATCATAGGAAAGGCTACTAGGATCCTCAGTTGATAGACTACCAGCCCCATTGGAGCCAAGTGCTAAACATGAGCTGGCAACTTCATCTGATCTTTTATTTATGCATTTGTGACCTGCCACACTTTTAAATATTGTCCCCAGAGAAATACTTATTACCTCCTCTGCTGTGGAAAAGGAGGGGGGAAGGCCTTGGAGCCAAGAACTTGTATTTTACTGTGAACCCGGGTAGTGCGGTGAATACTGCACTTCCTTGTTACAATCGAGCATTGTGACATCAACCAAGCTCCGCCTCTACACATTTCATCTCACACACACACCATGTGACTTCCTCGGGGGGGGGGGGGGGGGGGCTATGCGAATGATGGAGAGCCAGAAGGTGCAGCTAGAAAGATGTAGGATGTGCGAGTGCAATAACCCAAATGAGAGTCAGGTAGAACAGGTGCAAGGACCGCCAGTAAGGATGTGTAGGTGCAGTAGCACCAGGCAGACGTGCCAGTTTCAGGAAAGGGTACAAACATTTAAATGCTCCCAGCTTGCTTCTGTGACCACTGAAAGGGTGATCAATGGCCCCCATACACGCCTGGGGGTTCAAGAACTAAAAAGGCACCCTTGTGCATGAACATTTTTCTGGGTTGTGGCCCTGTAGGGTTCATTTATATGGGCAAAGAAGCCCATAGAGTGTGCAAGAGCTGTTTGGTTATGCTTGCGGAGATGCATGCAGGCAGCACATTTATTGGAAGAATTAACAGGAGATACCCAATCCTAGCTTTTCCCAGAATGGTGGTCATAGCCCCACAGGGGTCTATATGGACAGCACTCTGCTGCTGGCAGACCATGGCTCTGGACCACACTGCAGAAAACTTCTTCTTTCTACAAGTCAAGGGGAGTGCCTACGGCAGGATTTAGTGCATGGCAGAAACATTACAAGCCAGATCTTATATCTGATGGGGTGCAGTTATGGTTCCCCCTGGCTCTACTAAGGAATTAACATTCCGGAAGCAGCAGTAGGAACTGCAATGTCTACGGTACAGCAGGAACCGTGATAAGGAAACCAACTTGGTAGAAAAAAATATATATATCAAAAGAAAAAATAACCAAACCAAAGTGAAACTGCAGGCACATTATATGATTGATTTTTATCTATTTTTAATCATTTTTTAAAAGGAATCAGTTAAAGGGTCACTAAAGGAAAAATATGTTTTTTGCTGAAATGACTGTTTACAGGGTATAGAGATATAAACGTTAACTGATTCCTTTTAAAAATGATTTAAAACAGATACAAAATCAATCATATAATGTGCCTCTAGTTTTTAAATTGGTTTCATGTTTCTGTGAAGAAAAGAGACACACAGAACAAAAACAAACAAATCCAGGGCAGTGTTTTGTTTTTAAAATGAATCTGATTGGTTCTGAGGAGTTTTAGACACACAGCTTGGACCACAGTGAAAAGCTGCCATGAGATTTTTCATAAGGAGCCAGACAAGCAGGAAGTGTGGAGATCAGAGCAGAATTACAGCAACTTCAAATCAAAAACAAACAATGAGGACATAAAACCAGGACTGCAGTAAGGTAAAATAAGCTATTTAGCTAAAAAATCCTTTACTGATCCTTTAACTATTATGTCTCTATACCCTGCAAACAGTCATTTCAGCAAAAAAAAAAAAAATTCCCTTAGTGACCCTTTAACCACTTCAGACCCGCGCTACCGTCGAATGACGGCAACAGCGTGGGTCTGAATATCCAACATGCCGTCATTTGACGGCGTCTCCTTCGGGCGTTCTCAGCGCGCGCTGTAGAGCGCACTGCGGGGAAGCCCTGTGTTGTCCGTGTCCCTTGGACACAGCCAATCACAGATCGCGGCGAACGGCCAATCAGAGTGGCCGTTTGCGATGCGATCTGTGGGTGAATGAGAGATGATCTCATAGATCATCTCTCATTGCCGTTTTACACAGAGACAGCGTCCTGTCTCTGGAGAGGAGGAGCCCGATCTGTGTTCCTTCCTACATAGGGACACATATCGGTCACCCCCCCCAGTCACCCCCCCTCCCCCCACAGTTAGAACACACCTAGGATACACATTTAACCCCTTCCTCACCCCCTAGTGTTAACCGCTTCAATGCCAGTCACATTTATACTGTAATTAGTGCATATTTATAGCACTGATCGCAGTATAAATGTGAATGGCGCCAAAAATGTGTCAAAAGTGTCCGATGTGTCCGCCATAATGTCGCAGTACCAATAAAAATCGCAAATCGCCGCCATTTCTAGAAAAAAAAAAAAAACACACACACACAATATAATAATTATTTCCCCTATTTTGTAAGCGCTATTACTTTTGCGCAAACCAGTCGCTTATTGCGATTTTTTTTTTTTAACAAAAATATGTAGAAGAATACGTATCACCCTAAACTGAGAAAAAAAACGTTTTTTTTTTTTTTTTAAATTGGGCTATTTATTATAGCAACAAGTAAAAAATATTATATTTTTCTTCAAAATTGTCGCTCTTTTTTGTTTATAGCGCAAAAAATAAAAACCGCACAGGCGATCAAATACCACCAAAAGAAAGCTCTACTTGTGGGGAAAAAAGGACGTAGATTTTGTTTGGGAGCCACGTTGCACGACCGCGCAATTGTCAGTTAAAGCGACGCAGTGCCGGAAGCTGAAATTTCACCTGGGCAGGAGGGGGGTGTATGTGCCCAGTAAGCAAGTGGTTAAGTAAGGAGAGGCATATCTTGGCTCTGCTGCATTCACCATCCGATGTGCTGCCATAAGATATATGAGGAGTAACGAGTTTCCAACTGTATTTTATATTGGCTGATGTGACCTCTGTGATGGGGGTCCATTAAGTGGGGTAAGAGACTGTATTATTGGGTGCTGGTGAGGGGTCTCTCTATCTTGTGCCTATCGCAGATCGAACCATCATTTGAACATTTGTTCCCGGTTAATTCTTTGGGACTAATATTTAATGCTGCAAATTTACTGCAAGTGACTGATTAGCTGCAGGAGTTGGCCGCCTCCATCTGCTAATCACAGGAGCCCCTTGCTAGGGTTCTCACTTTGTGATCAGAGGCAGAATGCATTCACAGGTGCTGAAATGACTGTTTACAGGGTATAGAGACATAAAAGTTAACGGATTCCTTTTAAAAATGATTAAACAATAAATAAATCAATCATATAATGTGCCTGTAGTTTCATTTTCGTTTTTAAAATGATTTCATGTTTCTGTGAAGTAGAGAAGACACACAGAACAAAAAAAACAAATCCAGGGCAGTGTTTTGTTTTTAAAATTAATCCGATTGGTTCTGAGGAGTTTTAGACACACAGCTTGGACCACAGGGAAAATCAGAGAAGTATTACAGCTACTTCAAAGCAAAAAAAACAACAACAACCGAACAATGAGAACATGAAAACAGCACTGCATTAAGGTAAAGGAAGCTATTTCGCTTAGGATATGGCAAACAAGAAACCAATAGGGGAATACCTGTCAAATGTACAATGCAAAAAAAAAATGGTTTTACACAGGCTCAGTCAAAGCTCCATAAGCAGGAAGAAGAAAATAACCATGAAGAAAACAGTTCAGTCATTGGTGCTTGTCCAAAAAATTTAATGCATTCACAGGCCTTCTAATTGTGACTCTAACGGACAGAAGCAGTAAAGTCGATGCATCTATCCTTTTTATTATGGTTTGGTCTAATCGCAGCAATTTTTTTTTTCAGTAGATACGCCGTCATAACTCAGAATCTGCACCGTCGTATCTTTAAGCGTATTCTCAAAGTGAGATACGCTTAAATGTTGCTAAGATACGACCGGCATAAGTCTCCTACACCGTCGTATCTTAGCTGCCTATTTACGCTGGCCGCTAGGGGCGTGTACGCCGATGTACACCTAGAATATGTAAATCAGCGAGATACGCCTATTCACGAACATACGCCCGGCCGTCGCAGTACAGATACGCTGTTTACGTAAGGCGTTTTCAGGCGTAAAGATATTCCAACAAAAAGATGGCACAGCCAATGTTAAGTATCGACGTCGGGACCGCGTCAAATTTTTAAACTGTTACGTAATTTGCATAACTCGTCCGTGAATGGGGCTGGACGTAAATTACGTTCAGGTTGAAACCAATGAGTCATAGCGGCGTCATTTGGAGCATGCACACTGGGATACGTCCATGGACGTCAATTACGTGGGGTCACACTTAATTTAAATAAAACACGCCCACATCAAACATTTGAATTTGGCGGGCTTACACCGGCCCATTTACGCCGCCGTAATTTAGCTTGGTGAATACAGCACTTGCCTCTCTAATTTACGGTGGTATAGCGTATCAGATACGTTACGCCCGCATAAAATTACGCTGCTCTACGTGAATCTAGCCCTATATCTTTTCACCTCTCATTAGCTTGTGGAATCACATTGGTGAGGCAACGGTTGAGACACCCCCAACTCTTTCACAGTGGAGAAGATGCTACATCTTTAATACCCCACTACTCTAAAAGTTTCCCCTCTTCAGCTAAAGATGAAGACATGGAACTTCTGGAGACTAGTAAGCTTTACTTCAGAGAACTGATACTATTTCTTTCTAAAGTGAATCTTCTGGTGTGAAATAAGGTGTGGCTTCATTGCAAACGCTTTATCACATTCAGAACACTGATGTGGCTTCTCCCCAGTGTGAACCCTCTGATGTACGATAAGATTTGTTTTGAGCGTGTAACCTTTATCACATTCAGAACACTGATATAATGTTGGTCTAGTGTGAACCCTGTGGTGTGAGATAAGCTCTGTCTTGGATTTAAAAGCTTTGTCACATTCAGAACATTCATGTGGCTTCGCCCCAGTGTGGACCATTTGGTGTCTCATAAGGTTTGGTCGCAATGTAAAAGCTTTGTCACATTCAGAGCATTGATATGGCTTCTCTCCAGTATGGACAACCTGGTGTCTGATGAGGTTTCCCTTTATTGTAAAAGCTTTATTACATTCAGAACACTGATATGCCCTCTCTCCAGTGTGGACTATTTGGTGTGAGAAAAGCTCTTTCTTCGTTATGAAAGCATTGTCACATTCAGAACACCCAAAGGGCTTCTCCCCAGTGTGAATCTTCTGGTGTCTGATAAGGCTCACCTCTACTGTAAAAGCTTTATTACATTCTGGACACCTATATGGCTTCTCTCCAGTGTGGATCCTCTTGTGTTGGATAAGGCCCAGCGCTAATGTAAAAACTTTATTACATTCTGGACACTGATGTGGCTTCTCTCCAGTGTGAAGCCTCTGGTGCGTAATAAAGCCGTACCTGTGTGTAAAAGCTTTGTCACATTCAGAACACTGATACAACTTCTCTCCAGTGTGAATTCTCTGGTGTGCGGTAAGTCTTGACTTCTGTGCAAAAGCTTTGTCACATTCAGAACATTGATATGGCTTCTCTCCAGTGTGAATTTTCTGGTGTCTGGTAAATCTCTTCTTCACTTCAAAAGCTTTGTCACATATGGAACAATAAAAGGACTTCTCTCCAGTGCAAACCTTCTGGTGTCTGAGACGCTTCGATGCCATTGTAAAAGACGTGTCACCTTCCAAAACAAGATATATCTTCTTTTCTCTGGGATGTCCTTTGAGTATTAAAGTAGTAAAGCCGTTGTTCACTTCCAGAACACTGAACTTACTTCACTCCTGTTGTCCTCTGGAGGTTCGATCAATGTTGAAGAGGATCCAAAAAAATAAAAAAATAATGGCATTTAAAACACGGATATTGCTTGTGTCCTGTGTGAATCCTTCAGTGATCGGTAGTGAAACTTTGTAGAACACCAACGTGAATTGTCTCCAGTGTGACTTGTGCTCATGAAGACCAACTTAACCAAAAACTTAGCTCATCAGTCCACCTGTACAGAGATAAACAAAGTCAGTTTTTTTTTTTATATATAAAATGAAATACAAACATGATTCTCAGTATTTCCACGTGCTGGTACAATTGATATTTAATAATAATAATAATAATAATCTTTCCTCGGATCCCATTCAGAGCATTGTGCAGAATTTCTAGGATCATTCCCCCCGGAAGATAATCAGAGGCGGGATATTCAGCTTCTTCAGAATTCAGCACAGCAGTCCCCCCTCCCCACAGCCTTTTTTTGGCTGTACATACCTTATTATGGTTACTTTCCACCTGGCTTCCGGGTACTGACTCCCGCAGGAGTAGGCGTTTCTATGCAGAGGCAAAATGTGTTCTGGGACTTCGCCCAGATGATTGATGTCCTTGGGAAAAAGTCCCCACGCGCCCCCTATTGCGTAGGCGCGTCACAGAGTTCCCGAAAGTAGCCGAACTGCGAGTCAGCTCTATACAAAACCTTCCTGTATTTTAGGAGGTGAAATCTTTTTCCCCTCTTTAGATGTAAAGAGTGTCCCAGTGTCCTCTGTGATAACCTTAAAGTTCACTATATGGACCACTAGTGTGAACCTAGCCTTATACTACAAGGACTCATTTGGACCCTCCACAGTCGACAGGTGATACTCTACACCTAGTCCTTGATTTATAAAGGCCCGTACACACGAATCAGACAAAATGTCCAATGGACCTGTTTTAGCGGACAATCCGACTGTGTGCGCGCTCCATCGGACAAACTTTGCTGCTTTTTCTTCAGACAAGTGTTCGCTGTGAGAACGGACAAACTTTCCAGCAACAAAATGTCCTACGTCAGCTAATTGTACACAAGATCATCAGACCAAAGTATAAACATGCATACACGCATGCTCAGAACCAAAGCACCACACACCTCGCACAGTAGGAAACAGGCTGCAAAGCCGCTAAGGATGTTGGGGTTTGCACCCAGAGTCAATCAACGGGTCGGCTTCAGGTGCCGACATTGCGGGCTCCCTGGACAGGTACGTGTCCTTATATTAAAAGTCAGTAGCTACATTATTTCCCCATATATGGGAAATGATTATCAACACTGACACACGTACCCCTACACAGGATGGAATGTTGTCTTTATTCAACCTTACCTACTATATACCTATATTTAATAACCACTGGGGTTTTTATTTTTTGCGCTACAAATGGAAGAATAAAAAATCTGAAATGTTGACCAACATTTATACTGTTACATTTATTTGGTAAAAAAAAATAACCCAAATTGGTGGATATTATTTGGTCTTTGTGAAGGTTATAGTGAGTGTGCAAGCTATGGTACCAATCATTGAAAATTGATCACACCTGATGTGTCCAATCACAGCCATGAAAATAGAGAGCTGTTGCTCAGCCTCCTCTCCTCACATGGACCCCGTCAGTGAGACGGAGAGCAGATCTGTGCTGCGAGCTGAGGGGGGGGGGGGGGGTTGGGTCATAAATCTAGTGTCCATAAAACAGTGTCCCACAGGGTAAAGACACCTGCCACACATCTCTCCCACTAAAAACATCTGTCCCAATGATTTGGGGTTTATCTGTCTGATCATTTGCCAGTACACAACAGAACTACAGCCCAGGGTTGTAGGGAAGAGATCTTTGTCCCCATCAACATGGGGACAAGGTGCATTGGGGTAAGGGGCCAGATGTGTTGGGGACAAGGTGAATTGGGGTAAGGGGGCAGATGTGTGACACATCTGCCCCCCTTACCCCAAAGCACCTTGTCCCCACGTTGATGGGGACAAAAGGTCTATTCCCTACAACCCTGGGCTGTAGTTGTGAGGGTCTACAGGTGGGGGGGGGGGGGGGGGGGGGGGCTTATTGGAACCTGGAATGCCCCATTGTGAATGAGTATGGGGTACATACTAACCCTACCCATTCACAAAACCAAGTGTAAAAAAATAAAACATAAGACAGTTTAATACTTTTACTAAAAATAATGTCCCCTGATATAAAGCCATCATCATCATGACGCATGCTGCACCCCACCCCCCCCAAAAAAAAAAAATCACTCCGCCCACCATGAAGGCAATGTGCCCAATAGTTGGCTTGCCAGTTCTTATATAAGGAAGGGCAGGGCCATCTGGCAACATCACCTGGTGGCACTGCCCCTTGTGACATCACCAGCACATCATGCACCTCTCGCTTGCCCACCCCCCCCCCCCCCTTTCCTGACCTGCCAGGCTGCATGCTCGAATAAGGGTCTGGTATGTATTTTTTTTTATCTGAATTTTTTTTTCTTTTCAGCTGTCACCGGAAAAGCCAATTGACAGCCGATGACTCATTGGTTAAGGGTGTCGTGGTCGGCTTTCCGGGCCTACTCCTTAACAGCCAGCTTTTACTGCACCTCTGTGGGGCAAAGCTTTGCCCAATCGGGGCTTAGAATGCACTGTGCAGCACACCCTGCAAATTTGGGTGCTTGAGCTGAACCACTTGCCCAACACTTATTATTATTTTTCAGCATTAACTAGCGGGCCAAATGATAAGCCTCGTACACACGCACGGTTTTCCGAGCAAGAAAACTGCTGGCAGAGCTTTCTTGCAGAGTAAACCGAGCGTGTGTACGAGGCTTTCAGGTTTCTCGTCAAGAAAACTGCCCAGACGTCCTTAATTTGGTGGCACAGTGGTTCTTGGGCAGATATACAGGATGTCCTAAGGCAGGCCAGGAAAGTCTGTCAGCATTTCCGCCAGTCATATAATGCCAGTGCTTGGCTGGCAGACCTCCAAAAAGGGAATACAACCCGCACAAGAACCACCTAATCTGTGACATGCCCACCAGGTAAAACTCAATGTTACCAATGCTGCAGTGGCTGCACACGCAGCAGGGGGCCCATCAACTAGTACCTGTGCGAGTATGGCACCAGGACAGGGTCAGGGGAGACTGGCTTATGATCAAGGATCGCATGAACTGTACTGTCAGCATTTGAGGAGGCCACAAGGATGGTGAGCAGTGACAGTGCATGCATCAGTGACACTGTCCCTCTTGTCCACCTGTTGGAGCACACGCTGCCTAGAATAATAGATATGGCACTTGTGGCAGAACAGAGGGATGAGGGATGAAGAGGAGGACTTATCTCTCAAGGCACCCCCCTTTATCCAGACAGTATGCCTGCGGGCCCGCTGATCTCACAGGAAGAGGAGGATTAGGATCGAGTCAGCATGGAGGTGGAGCCTAGCACTCAGCAGTCTATGGGATCAGTAAAGAAAATGAGTGATCTGAACAATGCGCCCCCTATCTGATCACCCACCGCTGCGCACAAAGAGATAAGTAGTACGAAACCTAGCTGCCGTTTAAATGGTGCATAAATGTGAAAAATAAACAGAAAAAACAAACACTATAAACATATAATGTGTCAGTCCATTAAACAGCGCTGTGAGAAATAGTGAAATTCTCCTGAGGTGTTAGAGAAGCTCACAGTGAATAATATTAATAGTAATATAAATGTGAGTATAAATCAATCCGTGAATATAAGACAACAGTTCATAAAGAGTGATCAAAGGATCTTCAGAGGTCTTCCACCACACCAAAAAGTGAACGGTGCTTCCACCACCCGTCAGAATGGTCACTCACCAGAACTGATTGCCTCAGCACTCGCGTACCTAGGCAGATAAGCTTGTAATCACCAAAAGAAATCTTCCAAAAATCATGTGGGATCCTATGCAGTGCTCCAAATTATTTCAACGTGCAGAGGAAAAAAAGAATTGTACAATAGTATGATACCGTCAAGCAGTTTTAATAACACACCAAAAACAAATCCAAAGGTTAAACTCACAAACAAACTCAAAATTTGAGCAATGTATCACAGCAGTCGCCGTCATCCTACAGACATCTTTGCATGGTATAGCACTTGGCCACGGCGGACCCACGATCAAACAAAAAACGGTCTCACCGCTTGGCAGCTTGAATTTTGCTGAAGACTGGCTCTCCTAGTTGGTAAATGGCTCCAAACACTGCACAGCACAACAAGCTCAACATTCAATCAATCACTGACTGTGTAGCCACGCCCCGACATGTTTCATCATTGATGATTTAATCATGGGGTTCAACCGGACCGAATGCCTCAGCAAACCTACGCTGCATGGCTTCCCTGATCCTGCAAAGCCGGCGAAAGGACCCTCATATTTGTGATATCAAGGAGAGGGATCATTACTGAATGAATAGAAACTTATATAGCGCTGCACATGCGAACTGAATCGCCTCTGGGCTGGCAACTCTCCTTGATCCACGTTACAAGGGTAAGGTTGCGGACATTATTGTCCCGGTGCAGAGGGAGCAGAAGATGAAACATCTTCGGGAGGCCTTGCAGAAAGGTCTGTGCAACGCATTCCCAGATACTGGGAGGTTACAAAATCCTGATCCTGGACAACGGAGGCTTCGGTGAGTCACAGAAGGAGCGGTGGAGAAGGTGGCCGCCTGACCGATGCATTCAGACAATTTAGTCCGAAACCCCAAGGTCTGACCGGTTCCAGCTGATGCTGAGTGTTAGAAAAGTTTTGTTTGTGTGTCTATTTAAAACAGAGGTGACACTCATTCTTCTAACATTGCTTCGGAGCACATGTTACCAACTTGTTATATTCTTTTGTTCTTACTAACCCCATACGTAATATATAGATAACAGATTGTACAGGAAGTTCTGTCTGGAAATAAAGTGCCAGTCTGTGCCAGGTACAGACAGATCTTCCTTAGCTAAATTAGCCAATAAGAAGTGTTATCGTTGTTTCACTGTAAATGATGAGAAGGTGGGGGCTGCTCTGCTTCTCACTTTTTGCTTTTTCCCTCACTTTGTAAGCATCACAAAAATGTATTCCTGCATTTTGGATTAAATGATCTTCACTTTCAAACACCTCGATTTTGATTGATTACAAAGAAAGAAATTACTAACATTTTGGTCCTTTGAGCCGGAACCAATGGCTGGAGCCCTTGGGTTGACACCGGTACCGACAGAATCCAGTGAGTATTGGACCTCAAAATCTCACTGAGGAACCCCACTCACGTTAGTGTTAAACAGGGACTGCTTGGCACCGGATTCGACCCAAATCCACCATCTGGTTCTGAACCTGAATTGACTTAGTCTTCTGGTGTTTGAGAGGGTAAGACCATTTAAATTGCTTCTCATTCTTTTCTAAGTCTCTTCTCTTCTTTCTGGTTTGTTCTGTGTGTTTTGTTTATGTGAAATGAATTGAATTGTGGTACCGACACTGGTATTGATCGTATAATACTCTAGATAATCTAGTGCTCGAAGACAGAGGCATCTGGGGACGTTGCCTAAGGTAATATAAACGTCGCCCGCTGTCCGGACAGATAAAAAAAAGATTTGTGGTATACCAAAACGTCAGAGGTTGATTGCCTGACGTCGTATGAGGTTGAATGTTTGATGGTTTAAGCGCTAGTTGGCGGAGTGATCTAGGAAGACCACAAAGTTAACCTTATTCTGTGTGTGTGTTTTAGTAACTTCTTTCTTTATGTTTAACCTTTCTGTTGGTGATATGGTGAAGAGTAATGCTGATGTTACACAGTTTGAGCCAAATAACTACTTTACTTGTTGCAGAACTAATAGTCGATAGTAATCATTGTTGGTGGATTGCTAATGTTTTGTTTATATGCTTGGGGTGTCAATAGATTTATGAGACTTGTGAGAAGGTATGCCCAGAGGACTGTAGTGGTATAATAGCCTGTGTGGCTACGTGATAGGCCTGTGTGGTCAAGTATTACAAGTGCCATTTGACGGCTACTGTGTGTAGCCCGGAGAATATATATATATATTTTTGGGTGACGACCCACAAATTGTTAGAGACTCAAAGTGAGGACTCTAAGAATGGGAGTACGGTTCTCCCATGGACCTTTCGATAAAGGGAGAGGTAGGAAAAATGGCACAAGTAAATTAAGTCCTCTGACAGAAATGACAGACAGATACGGACAGTGGTTAAGATGACACCAAGACTATTATAGGCTGGACCAAAACAGAGCTGATCTAGTACCAGAAGGAGTTATGATCAACTTGGGTTTCTGTGTATGCAAATTTTTATGACAGAGTTGATTAAAAACGTACAATGTGCATTTTTGAAAGTATGCAACGTGATGAAACTAACTAATTATAAGCCTGTCAAAGTTAGAGAATTAGATCAGGCAATGCCATTGTTATATATATATATATATATATGTATATGTTTGAGAAGCATAAAACTGATGAGATGAGCCTGCTATCTTTTGCAGTTTCCTCCCCCCTCCCTTCAAATTCCTGTGTAAAGCAGCCAGATAGTTCTGAATATCTAAGAAATGTTTAATTATGTGACTACGTGAAATCCTAGTTAACATTGTTAGTTTTTGTTATGTAACTCTAGGATTAATTTTAAACAAAGAAAGCAAAAGGTAGCCATGATTATTATAATTCTTTAAATGTTTAGCTCTCCATTCTAGGCTACTGAACATGAAAGTGGAGAAAGGCAAGTTTATTTATTAAAGGGAAATGGTTTAAAAAGAAAATGTGAAAGTGAATTGCACTATGAAGAAAGTGGACAGAATGTTGTAGAATTATTAATGAGGATTGCTGGATATGAGACAAGGAAAAGCGGCGGATGTTTTTGATTACTTTAAAGGTGTCCATTGCCATGGATTGTAAGTTGCTGTTATGTTCCTAGTAGTGCTGTTTGAAGGAGATAAGAAATGTATGCGTAGTATAGAACCTAAATCTGTTCAGTACTGTGCTAAATGGGAAACAAAATTTGGATTAAATGGTAAATTAACTGTTAACAGATGTCAGGATTTGGTGAATAAACTTAGATTGTTGGGTCCCAGAAAGGAAAAAAAAAAAAGGTATGGGTTAGAAATGGCAGAACACTGGCTTGAACACGCTAGGATCAGAGCACAGGGAAAGAGAACAAAAGAAAAATGCCAAGCCCAAATGCCCCTGGTGGACAAAGATGAAGATTTCATTTGTTGCACCCAAAGACCACCTCCTTACAATAGCCACCCCCCCTTCAGGTGCAAGCCACTGCCCAGAGTACCACCCTCCCTGTGACATCCACCCCTGTCAGAGGAACCGCCTCTGACCAAGACCCCAATCCTACTTCCTTAAACTCTCCAGATAGTAGCATAGCCTCAGAGATGAACAGATCGATCCTTGAAACTTTAACCAACGCCATAATCCATGCACTGGGTGCCCCAGCAGGGTCCAAGAGATTAGGTAAACCTCCTATGAGGTATCATGTGGTATAGTGGTGAGGAATACCCCTTGATAGAAGTCCTGTACCCCAGAGGAGGACAAGCGGACAGGAGCGAGGCAATCCATTGCCTCCAGATAGCCTAGACTTAAGAAATAGGTTGACTGCCTTACTGAATAGATGCCAACTTAGATGGGTACTGATTGGCAGAGGGAAAAAAAAGACAAACCTTTTTAACAAACAGTGGACTCAAGGGAGGGTCACATGACATCGGTACTTACACAGTTACATGGTGAGCGCCGATCGCTTACTATTCTATAAAATGAGACAGTGTAACTAGAGTACTTCTACCCTGTGTACAGGCATTGGTAGCTGCAACCAAAGCAGTTAAGGCCTCAGCATCTATAGTGCTATATCACCTGCTGACACACACAATGTACCACATGTAGTATCGGTTTATTTGCTGGGGTTGGGGAGGCGCGGGGTTGGGCTCACTTCTGTGCGGAGGACAGTGGGCTTCTAACTCCAGCTTGTTCAATTGGGCCTGGAGGCTCGTTGTTTT
Organism: Rana kukunoris; assembly: GCA_029574335.1. Classification (NCBI taxonomy): domain Eukaryota; kingdom Metazoa; phylum Chordata; class Amphibia; order Anura; family Ranidae; genus Rana; species Rana kukunoris. The sequence goes on along the minus strand of JAJQKJ010002910.1, from coordinate 147,974 downwards.
TTTGTGTGGGGGTGGGCCTGATTTTGTGCTTTCTGGCTTTAGTGGGTGGACCGCATTGTGTGCTTGGGAGTGGGGTATGCCTGCATATAAAATCTATCCACACTGCTACCACTTTTTACTGATGATCATAAACATGACTGTACTGATATGCAGCAGAATGCACTTCCCGGGAAGAAACAATATTGGAAAACAAAAGGTTTCACAATAATAGATAACATTTATACATCACCCGAAAGGAAAACCGGTATTGCCAAAATCCCTATTTAGGTATGCAGTAGTGTTGACACATGGAGTAACTCATGTGTCAAACAGGGGGATGACTGAGATGTTGAGTTAAGTATGTACAGCCTATGGTTTCACCAACTACTCAAAAACTTTTTGTTCTCAATGCCTTATATGTGCAAAACACAATGCTCAGGGAGGCATAATACCCCGGAAAGGAAAGTTCCCCACACCGCAATATCCATTCGAACACATTTGTATGAATTTTATTGAATTGGACAAGTGTGAAAGGAAAAAATATTGTTTGGTTATCAGACGCCTTGACCAAATGGGTGGAGGTATTCCCGACAGGAAGTGAGAACGCATAGACTGTGGCCAAAGCATTACTAAGAGATATAATTCCTAGGTTTGGAATCCCTGAAAAGATTTACAGTGATAATGGATCCCATTTTGTAAATAGAACTATACAACATTTGACAGAAGTGATGGGTATCCAAGTAGAAAACCATTGCACCTACCACCCCCAATCGGCTGGATTGGTGGAAAGAAACAATGGAATCCTGAAAAAATAAACTGAGATAAGCTATGGAGGAAACAGGTAGAAAATTGGATGTACTGCCTACCATTAGCTGTGACTAGCATGCATATCACACCCACATAGGAAAGTTTAAGCTCATTTGAAATGATACATGGGAGGCCATATAGAATACCCCTACTACTAAATGAAACACCACTTGAAGAATCTGAACGTACCTTAGCAGAATATATGTCTAACTTGTTGAAACAGAAACAAATTAATGAGATCTGTTCTATTCCAGAAGGTTCAATCTAAGGAGAAGAGAAAATCCATATTGGAGATTGGGTCCTGATAAAAGTAATAAAAAAGGAAACATTGGCACTTGCTTAAGTGGGAGGGGCCAATAAGGATTGCAGAGAGGTCTACCTGGACTCACCAGTCCCATTGCAAAAAGGTTTTACAGGCAGAACAGGGTCAGTTGGCGGCAGAGCTCTGATAAAAGTCCGGCTACAAAGGGAGGTTCTGCACAAGGCGGGGCTTATCTCAAACCGGTGAAGAACTCCATTACCTTACCCCCCGGGGCTCTGTAGCTGGTTAGGATGAGAGGGACAGAAATTATCTTGGGTCTACTGGTGACTCTAGGGGAGACGTCCATATAGGGAGGCAGAAACTGGAAAAAGAAAGAACCTCTAGAATGGGCAAGTCCAGGGAATTTTAGTTGATTGTTGATAGACTTTGTTTGGATGGTGATTTTATGGTCGCATCCATTTCTGACCCTACTGAGCTAAATCACATTATTAAGTTTAGCAGGGAGGATGAGGAGCAAACGTTTGTTTACCCGATACCAGAGACCAGCTACATGAAGAAAAAAGGATGGTGACGAAGGCAAAGAAGACATGCTTTGGAACGAATGTTATAAAGCAATACTGCTTGAATTAGAAGAAATAGAAGTGAAAAGATGTACTACAATCAAGCCTGCCAGCTTTTCCCTCAAAGTGGAGGATGACCACATCTGCTTAAGACTTATGGAAGAAGAAATGCAGCAAATCTTCCCAGTGAAGGACACTCCTCTTGAGAATTCTGATCTGATCCTGTTTGCAGAGGGTTCACACCTGTACAAAGATGGAGTCCCAAGAATGGCATATGCGATGACAAAATTGGAGGAAGTGATTGAGTCAAGACCCAACTACTCCCTTCGTTACTTTCAGCGCTGGTTGCCAAAGTGGTACCACTCATGAGGGTCTGTGAGACCGCAAAGGATCAAACAGCCAACATCTACACTGATAGCAAGCATGCTGTCAAAGTAGTCCATGATTATGGGCCCATAAAATAGAACAGAAGTTTTACAATTGCTGCAAGAAAATCAATTCAAAACTGGAAATATGTTTAAGAACTTTTTGAACCAGTCACCCTTCCAAAGGAAGTAGCTACCCTGAAGGTCAACACACATACTGAAGGACAACCTGTGGAAGGAAAAGGAAATGGTTGTCTGATCATACTGCCAGGAAGACTGCTGAACCACCAATGGAAGCAATCGTGACCCTAATCATTGATTTTGCAAAGAAGGAGAAGCCTGTAGCAGATAAACAAGAAGAGAACAAATACTGAAAGTAAAAGAACTTGCAAGAATCTGCACTCATGGACTGAGTCATGTATGCCGTAAGGCAATGGAGAGAAACATAAGCAAACCTGGATGGTTTATTTGATACTCCAGAAATGCATATCAAGACTTTGTTGAGGGGTGCATAATCTGTACTAAAAATAACTCAGGAAAACCGACCAGAGTAACACAAAGACATTTGGCCAAGTCACTATTCCTTTTCCAAAGACTACATATTTATTAAATCCAATTGCTCAAATCAGGCCAATATCAATGTTTTGCTGTACATAGAAATGTTTCAAAGTTGGATAGAAGTCTGACTGGTGGATAAAGAAAATGCCAAGACAAAAGAGAAGATCCTTTCTGAAGTAATATGCCGCTTTGGCGTCTTTGAAACTTTAGAGAATGACAGAGGAACACGCCCCACTGGACAGATCACGCAAATTACATGCAAGGATTTGGCAATTGAGCAGACCTTTCATGCTCCCATCATCCTCAGAGTTCAGGGAAGGTAGAAAGGTATAGTATAGTCAGTAAAAGCAGGCCAGCTATATCAATGCAGGAAAAGGGTAGATGGGTTAGTAAAGAAACACTGGCCAACTGTTTCCTCAGGTTCTTTACAACATCAGGAGTACCCCTACTTTACAGGTCAGAGAACTTGAGCCTTATAAGATTTTGTTTGGGGGCCCACCTAAGACAGGGTTGTATTTTCCACATCAGACTGTTGTAATATATAATCATTTTATTTGTTATGTAGTTATTTAATATAGGCAACTGTGAACTAAAATACCAGCCAATGCTTGAGGGGATTGTCCTATGGTCCAGCTAGTTATGCCTCTGATCAGAACACCCGTGAACTAAGAGTCACCACTGGTACCGAAGGAAAACTTCTCCAAAAGGGTCATTTAACTCTCAGATCTACTTAAATATTGGGGTTCCTCGCAAGGTGCTGAAAAAAGTTTAAAGTGGAGTTCCACCCACAATTTCACAAGCTTAATGTATTCTAGTAAAGTTAGTCTGTAAACTAAGGTCCGTTTTGTTAGGTTGTTACAGCATTTAGATTTAGTTTATAATCTAGAAATAGACCGTGGCCATCTTAAGTGTGGGCATCATGAAGCCAGACTGTATGACTTCCTGGATTTCAGCTTCGCATTTCTCGCACATGCTCAGTGCTGCACAAGCAATCTAATAGGATTCAGTCAGGTTTGCAAGGACTACTGGGAAACATGATGCCTATCCCAGAAACCCTTGCAAATAGCCTAGGCTAATAAGAAGGAGGAAGTAATGAAGGACTACAAAATAAAGGTATTTACAAGCAACAAAATAAATAAAAATTGTCCATTCTGAACACTATGAGATTAGGGCATGCACCACAGACAAACATAAAAAAAAAATGGGTGGAACTCCACTTTAAGGCCAGGAATCAGTTAACAGCTGGGTTGGAGTCTCTTCTCTGGTGGGTGACTATAAATAAAAATATTGACTGTAATATATGTGTATGTGTATATATATATATATATATATATAAAATGTGTGTGTGTGTGTGTGTGTGTGTGTGTGTGTGTATATATGTATGTATGTATGTATATATACACTTAAACCAACAACAATTTGTAAACTATAGCAAAGATACTGTAAAAAAAAGGTCTAGCAGAACCGAATGGCCATACAAAATGTTTGGTAGCATGTGTTGCACCTTTATCCCTAATAATACAGCTCCTGGGGAACCGTGACCAAAGCCCTGAAAGGACTAACTACTCAATCGAATGAATTGGCAGAAAACTCAGGTATTAACGATCCATTCATAAACTGGACTTATCACATCATGTTTGATCTAATTTGCTGTGGTTTTGATTGTTCTGGTCCCTTGAGGATGCTGCTGTATTCCCTGTATTCAAGGACTTTCACAAAGACTGATTAAAATTGCAATCTCAAGAACAATGTATCAAACACTTTCCACCTCTGAGGAGACCTATACGGACATTAAGGCTCAACTTAATGACATACAGTCCGAAAGTGTATAACACGGGGACTATTATCGAAATGTGGCGAGATAAAATAGACACAAGAGGAGGGAAAATGTTAGAAAAGTTTTGTTTGTGTGTCTATTTAAAACAGAGGTGACACTCATTCTTCTAACATTGCTTCGGAGCACATGTTACCAACTTGTTATATTCTTTTGTTCTTACTAACCCCATACGTAATATATAGATAACAGATTGTACAGGAAGTTCTGTCTGGAAATAAAGTGCCAGTCTGTGCCAGGTACAGACAGATCTTCCTTAGCTAAATTAGCCAATAAGAAGTGTTATCGTTGTTTCACTGTAAATGATGAGAAGGTGGGGGCTGCTCTGCTTCTCACTTTTTGCTTTTTCCCTCACTTTGTAAGCATCACAAAAATGTATTCCTGCATTTTGGATTAAATGATCTTCACTTTCAAACACCTCGATTTTGATTGATTACAAAGAAAGAAATTACTAACACTGAGTGACTATCCTATTCCTCCTCAATGGTCATGTTGATAGCTTCTAAGAAGATTTTTGGTTCTAAACACCACCACCAGTGGCTAAGTCCCAATTTTTCTGCCCCTGTTTAACAGGGGCGCGCAATTAAAATTTTTGATCCAATTTCTCAGCAGGGCCCGTTTGTGCTCAACAAGTGTATCTGTGAGGCTTTACAGTGTTCTGCCACCACCACTGCCTAAGGCCTAATTTTTCTGCCCCTGTCTGAGACAATGGTAAAAATTAGCCTCTGTCCCAGTCTGAAGGAGAGGAGTGTGGGGGGGCATGACAGTGGGCGGTATGTACAGGAGAGGAGTGTGGGGGGGCATGACAGTGGGCGGTATGTACAGGAGTGTGGAGGGTATGACAGCGGGTGGTATGTACAGGAGTGTGGAGGGTATGACAGCGGGCGGTATGTACAGGAGAGGAGTGTGGAGGGTATGACAGTGAGCGGTATGTACAGGAGAGGAGTGTGGAGGGTATGACAGTGGGCAGTATGTACAGGAGAGGAGTGTGGGGGGTATGACAGTGGGCGGTATGTACAGGAGAGGAGTGTGGAGGGTATGACAGTGGGCGGTATGTACAGGAGAGGAGTGTGGAGGGTATGACAGTGGGCAGTATGTACAGGAGAGGAGTGTGGAGGGTATGACAGCGGGCGGTATGTACAGGAGAGGAGTGTGGAGGGTATGACAGCGGGCGGTATGTACAGGAGAGGAGTGTGGAGGGTATGACAGCGGGCGGTATGCACAGGAGAGGAGTGTGGAGGGTATGACAGCGGGCGGTATGCACAGGAGAGGAGTGTGGAGGGTATGACAGTGGGCAGTATGTACAGGAGAGGAGTGTGGAGGGTATGACAGCGGGCGGTATGCACAGGAGAGGAGTGTGGAGGGTATGACAGTGGGCAGTATGCACAGGAGAGGAGTGTGGAGGGTATGACAGTGGGCAGTATGTACAGGAGAGGAGTGTGGAGGGTATGACAGCGGGCACTATGTACAGGAGAGGAGTGTGGAGGGTATGACAGCGGGCGGTATGTACATTTTTTTAAGTAAGATAAACAATATTTTTTTTTGCCCCCGCAGAAGTCAAAGCATACATAAGTCCCGCCCACATATGAAAATGGTGTTCAATACACACATGTGAGGTATCGCCACAAATGTTAGAGTGAGAGCAATAATTCTAGCTCTAGACCTCCTAACTCAAAACATGCAACCTGTATACATTTTTTTTTAAAGCATCACCTATGGGGATTTTTAAGTAGCAAAGTTTTGCACCATTTCACGAGTGTGCGCAATTTTGAAAGGTGACATGTTAGGCATCTACTTACTCGGCGTAACTCGGCGTAACTTAGCCTTTTTTTTTGCATAATGTGAAAGACTAAACTTTACTGTTTTTTTTTTTTTTTTTTACGCATGAAACTTTTCCTAAAAATTGTGTTTGAAAAATTGCTGCGGGACATTACCACGCGACATAAAAAGTTGCAAAGACCGCCATTGTATTCTCTAGGGTCTCCGATAATAATATTAATTATTATTATTAGCAGCATTGTCCCGATACTAGTATTAGTACCGATACTGAGCATTTGCGGGATGCTTCACCGATACTTTTTTTTTGTATATTTGAGCGGGAGGAGTCAGTGGTTGGGGAGGACAGGAGAGGGCGTGGGGAGTGCGGGAAGAGTTTGGCTGGAGGGGGCAGGTAGCACACGCTGGGGGGTGTCAGGCTGGCGCCCCCCTTCTGTAACTGAAGAGGACTTAGTGCAGAACGGGAGGCATGGTGGTGACAGGGAGGTAGCAGCCATAACGGTGATACACAGGCTGAAGCTTGGCTTTGCTGGGGGGGGGGGGTCCACTGGCACACCCGAGACCAGGCCACGGCTCTTATAAGTCTCAGCTGCGACTGTCTCAGTCACACAGCCGAGTAGACCGAAGCCGCCTCCCCCTCCTCTGTGTAGTCTACAAGTGCTGATCATCTGAGCCGAGGTGCACAGCATTATGGGTCTGAAGAGGGGGGTGTCTGTTGTAGGGGTGGGGAGGTCTGCACTGTAAGGGGCGTTCTGTGTAACATGCAGGGGGTCCAGACCTGTTAGGGGGGAGTGTTTGTGCAACATACAGGCGTCTAGAGCTGTGTGATGTAAAGGGGTTCAGAGGTGCCAAATGCTCTAGGTTTTACAAATAGTTGTGCACTATCTAGCCAACAAATGAGCTATCAAGGGCAGTGGCGTACCAACAGGGGGCGGTTTCCCTGGGAGGGGGCCACACACTGGGAGGGGGGTGTCAGGCCGGCCCATAAGTGAAGCAGTGACTGTGGGGCAGGCTCAGACAGTGCAGTGGCGATGTCACAGCTCGCCTCTCTGTGCTGTGACATCACCGCTGCACTGTCTGAGCCTGCCCCACAGTCAGCCTGTGTGGTGGTGCCTGGGCTGGGTCCGGACTGTACCATTACCCATTGTAAAGGGGATCCAGTGGTGCAGGATGCTGTGTAATGTAAAGGGGATCCAGAGGTGCAGGGTGCTGTGTAATATAAAGAGGCCAAGAGGTGCAGGGTGCTGTGTAATATAAAAAGAGGCCCAGAGGTGCAGGATGCTGTGTAATGTAAAGGGGATCCAGAGGTGCAGGGTGCTGTGTAATATAAAGAGGCCCAGAGGTGCAGGGTGCTGTGTAATGTAAAGGGGTCCAGTGATGCAGGGTGCTGTGTAATATAAAGAGGCCAAGAGGTGCAGGGTGCTGTGTAATATAAAGAGGCCCAGAGGTGCAGGGTGCTGTGTAATGTAAAGGGGTCCAGTGATGCAGGGTGCTGTGTAATGTAAAGGGGTCCAGAGGTGCAGGGTGCTGTGTAATATAAAGAGGCCCAGAGGTGTAGGGTGCTGTGTAATGTAAAGGGGTCCAGAGGTGCAGAGTGCTGTGTGATGAAAAGGGGCCCAGAGGTGCAGGGTGCTGTGTGATGAAAAGGGGCCCAGAGGTGCAGGGTGCTGTGTGATGAAAAGGGGCCCAGAGGTGCAGGGTGCTGTGTGATGAAAAGGGGCCCAGAGGTGCAGGGTGCTGTGTGATGAAAAGGGGCCCAGAGGTGCAGGGTGCCGTGTGATGAAAAGGGGCCCAGAGGTGCAGGGTGCTGTGTAATGTAAAGGGGTCCAGTGGTGCCGGGTGCTGTGTAATGTAAAGGGGATCCAGTGGTGCCGGGTGCTGTGTAATATAAAGAGGCCAAGAGGTGCAGGGTGCTGTGTAATATAAAGAGGCCCAGAGGTGCAGGGTGCTGTGTAATGTAAAGGGGTCCAGAGGTGCAGGGTGCTGTGTAATATAAAGAGGCCCAGAGGTGTAGGGTGCTGTGTAATGTAAAGGGGTCCAGAGTGCTGTGTAATATAAAGAGGCCCAGAGGTGTAGGGTGCTGTGTAATGTAAAGAGGTCCAGAGTGCTGTGTGATGAAAAGGGGCCCAGAGGTCCAGAGTGCTGTGTGATGAAAAGGGGCCCAGAGGTACAGGGTGCTGTGTGATGAAAAGGGGCCCAGAGGTGCAGGGTGCTGTGAGATGAAAAGGGGTCCAGAGGTGCAGTTGTGGAGAGGGGGTTATACAGTAGTGACAGAGAGATATTGAAGGATGCATTGGGGCGTTTTTAGATTTTACCGTGGGGGGTGCCAGATATAGGATCCACACTGGGTGCCAAATGCTCTAGGTACGCCCCTGGCGGGCAGAGTCTGTGGAATGAAATGTGGGCGGAGTCTGGCTGCAGTTAAACTTGGTAAGCTTGCAGGGGCATAGGGTGCAGCTACATCCGGTGCTGTCACATTCAGTCACCGTCAGCGGCCAAACGTCCTAACCTAACTGGTTTAGGTTAACCGGTTACCGACCGTCTCCTGTACACTTATGTTGAAGAATGGCACGGCTGGGCAGAGTAACGTATATTTACATCACTTTAAAAGTCCTGCTGTGCTGGCGCACATCCCCGCCGCAAGCTCCGTGACCATGCCTGCTGGCCCTGTGGATTCGATGTCCCGCGTTCGGGTCACCGAGCTGCAGAACAGGCAAGTGTAAACAAGCATCTCCCCGTTCTGCCTAGTGACACGTCACTGATCGTCTTATCCAGAGAGAATAAGTTCAGAGCTCACCACCTTTCCTCATCACTCATATCCTCCATTCCTCCTCCAGACTCTTTATTAGCTTTGTCGCCCTTCTCTGTCCTCTCTCCATTTCCAGTACATCCTTCCTGAGGACTGGTGCCCAGAACTGGCCGGCATACTACAGGTGCGGCCGGTGTCTCATCACATTCGGCTCCCCATCACAGAACGCTCCGGAAATTACGTTGCGCCGAAAAGTTTTGCACGCGCGATGCGTTCCAAGAGATTTGCGACACTGCGGAGCAGTGACACCGTCAGTCATGGAAGTGACATCACAGACGGTACAAACACTGGGCTCTGCGTTCCAAGACTAATACTTCCCTTGTTACCTCGTGTCTCCAGAACTGACAGCTGTCCCTCTACAACACAAAGCAACCTGGGCTGTGCAGTTCTGCATTGCTGGTACTTGTAGTGCCTCTCCAGAGCAACCTGTGGTGATGGATCCTGCAATGCTGGGACTTGTAGTGCCTCTCCAGAGCAACCTGTGGTGATGGATCCTGCAATGCTGGGACTTGTAGTGCCTCTCCAGAACAACCTGTGGTGATTATCATGCCATGCTGGGACTTGTAGTGCCTCTCCAGAGCAACCGTGGTGATAGATCCTGCAATGCTGGGACTTGTAGTGCCTCTAAAGATGCCAGCTGTCCTTAGACTGCCCTATACAAGGCAGGGCAACCAGTGGTGATTATCATGCCATGCTGGGACTTGTAGTGCCTCCAGAACTGCCAGCTGTCCCTGTACAACCTAAACCAACCTGGGGTGTTATGTGCTGCAATGCTGGGACCTGTAGTGGCTGTCTAAATGAAATGCTAACACCAGGTGTTTGTAGCGAGACACATGCTGCAGAGAGACAGCCACGGCGCGCTGCAGAGAGACAGCAACTGCAGGTCCCAGCACCCCAGGTTGGTTTAGGTTGCACAGGGACAGCTGGCAGTTCTAGAGGCACTACAAGTCCCAGCATGGCATGATAATCACCACAGGTTGCTCTTGATAGTACTTCCCTTGTTACCTCGTGTCTCCAGAACTGACTGCTGTCCCTCTACAACCCAAAGCAACCTGTGCTGTGCGGTTCTGCATTGCTGGTACTTGTAGTGCCTCTCCAGAGCAACCTGTGGTGATTATCATGCCATGCTGGAACTTGTAGTGCCTACAGAACTGACAGCTGTCCCTGTACAACTTAAACCAACCTGGGGTGTTGGGTTCTGCAATGCTGGGACCTGCAGTCGCTGTCCCTCAGCAGAGTGCCGTGGCTGTCCCGCTCCAGCGTGTGTCCCGCTAGTAACACCTGGTGTTAGCATTTCATTCAGACAGCCACTACAGGTCCCAGCATTGCAGCACATAACACTCCAGGTTAGTTTAGGTTGTAGAGGGACAGCTGGCAGTTCTGGAGACACTAAAAGTCCCAGCATGGCATGATAATCCCAACTGGTTGCCCTGCCTTGTATAGGGCAGTCTAAGCACAGCTGGCATCTTTAGAGGCACTACAAGTCCCAGCATTGCAGGATCCATCACCACAGGTTGCTCTGGAGAGGCACTACAAGTACCAGCAATGCAGAACCGCACAGCTCAGGTTGCTTTGAGTTGTAGAGGGACAGCTGGCAGTTCTGGAGGCACTACAAGTCCCAGCATGGCATGATTATCGCCACTGGTTGCCCTGCCTTGTATAGGGCAGTCCAAGGACAGCTGGCATCTTAAGAGGCACTACAAGTCCCAGCATTGCAGGATCCATCACCACAGGTTGCTCTGGAGAGGCACTACAAGTCCCAGCATTGCAGGATCCATCACCACAGGTTGCTCTGGAGAGGCACTACAAGTCCCAGCATTGCAGGATCCATCACCACAGGTTGCTCTGGAGAGGCACTACAAGTCCCAGCATTGCAGGATCCATCACCACAGGTTGCTCTGGAGCGGCACTACAAGTACCAGCAATGCAGAACTGCACAGCTCAGGTTGCTTTGTGTTGTAGAGGGACAGCTGGCAGTTCTGGAGACACGAGGTAACAAGGGAAGTATTAGTCTCGGAACGCAGAGCCCAGTGTTTGTACCGTCTGTGATGTCACTTCCGTGACTTTATCTGACGGTGTCACTGCTCCGTAGTGTCGCAAATCGCTTGGAACGCATCGCACAGTGCGAAATTTTTCTGCGCAACGCGACTTCCGAAGCGTTCTGTGACAGGGAGCGGAATGCGAGGAGACACCGGAGCAGAGTGCAACGCGCATGTATGAGAACACGGCCTGAATGTCCGGCAATGAAGAGACACCGATACCGGGGAGGAGATCCTGAGGTCCCAGATCAGCAAAAATGTTCCATCCATGTTTACAGAGCGCGGCGACCTTCTTTATCAGGGGGACCGACAGAGACAGAGTGTGTGGGAATATAATCTATATATATATACACAGAGACAGAGTGTGCGAATACATATATAAATATATATATATACAGACAGAGTGTGGGGAGATACAATATATATATATATATATACACACACACAGTATACACAGGTGATTAAACACGGGGAGGGGATGACAGATGATTGATGTCTATAGAAGGACAGGAGCCCTGTACCATGGATAGGATATACACCTGACTTACCTGTGGGCTCTGATATGGAGAAAATCCCATGCTGGAGGCCGTGTGCTCAAGATGGAGACTGAGAAGCTGTTCCGCCTCCTGGAATCAGATCCAAAATGGCTGAAAACCGGAAGTGAGACCGGAAGTGAGGTTTGGTACACGCCCACACTGCTATTTCCTGTATTTCTCTCAGAGAAACTGATTATTACAGGGGGTGCAGTACGGAGAGCAGACACCGGGTGGCGCTGTGTCCAAATAGCTGAAAAGCAGATAAACAAAAAAGGGAAAAGAAGTGTAAAAGATTACAGTAAAAGGAAGTACATTCCTAGTTGGGAATCCGTTCTTAACTGTTGGGGAACAACTAAGAAAGAAAAATAATGGTGAAAGAATAATATATATATTTTTAAATATAATTATCTAAGAAAAAAAATAAAATAAGAAAAACAACGGGACTGTGAGCGGAGGCAGCCGGGGGAAATGGAATAAAAAATGTCATCAATAAGCACTGTATGGATAAAATGATGATGTCTGGTGCTGTGAAAAACACTGCCTATAGGTAGCGCAGACATCATCATTTTTTCCATATACTTATTTGTCTACTAGGATAGACCTTCTTTTTGTTTGCTGCAGTGCACCCGCCCCTTTTCCCTTCCCCCTACTCACTTATCCACCACAGCGCAGGAGTTTCACTTATCACCTAATAAGCACTGTATGTGATCAGTACATTGCGTCTAGTGAAGTGAGACTACAGAACACATAACTGAGATCTCTGGATGAGACTGGATCCTTTCAGTAGATCTGAAGGATCCGTACTTCTACATACCTATAGCCCAACGGCGGTGCGTCCATAAAGAGTGCAGGAGCCCTTCACCCCCTTTCCTGCTCACCCCCCCTCCTGCTCGCCTCCCCTCTCTCCTGTCACTCATTATAGATAGATAGATAGATGCATTGCATGAATCTATCTATGGTAAGGTGACCAGATTTTCAAAATGAAATCTGGGGACATATTTTTTTTCAGTGACTCTCTGCCCATTGCCGCAGCCGCCTGCCTTACAGCCTGTCAAGTTTTACTCTATGGGCCCCGGCTACTACTGGGTGGGGAGCGGAGGAAGATCACTCCGCCAGGGAAGGCAAGGAGGTAAGCAGGCAGGCAGCAGGCCGGGACTTGAGTCAAGGCAGAAGAACATCTGAATGGGCGGAGCTAAATGGGCACCCGAAACTGAAGAAATATTCCCTCTGCTCCGACCAGCACATGATTATCAAAAAGGGGCACAGAAAATGGAAAAAATATACCCCCCTAAGCTAGTAGGAGCGGCAGAGCGTGGGTGTGCAATTCAGAATTATTATTTTTTTAACTCTGCACGGACTGTCTGTGAACTTGCCCCAGCCCCTGTTCAAATCCAATCTGGGGACAAAACTGGGGACAGACTTGGTCTGGGGACAGTGTCCTCAATCCGGGGACTGTCCCCTGAAACCGGGGATGTCTGGTCACCCTAATCTATGGTCACTGTTGCCACCCCCTATTCTAGGGTGACCACGTGTCCCAGATTGCCCGGGACAGTCCCACATTTTGCAGGTCTGTCCCGGGCACCTTTATTCCAGGACAATACAGTGTCCCGGAATGAAACTGACACAGCCACCCCCCGAGCCGATCTGATGGCCCCAAAAAAGGCCGCCACATCACCACTTTACTCACTGACAGGACTTGTCCTGGCCGGTGTCTTGTCCAGATGGTTTCCCTATCTGACCTCGACTGTGCAGGTGCTGCACTTGCGCAATCGGAGGCTACGGAAATCTCCGAGTCCAAAGAGCTGTTTGTTAGCTGTAAACGGAGCATGCGTAATGAACATTACACTCGCTCCCGACCCGATGCGTGCTGCTGGTTATACACGCCCCCTGCGCTCGCTCTATACAGCAAGGGGCAGTGGTTATACTTTGCTCAATATGACATCCGCCCCTTTGACAAAAGCACTGGCCATCGAGCGGAGGGGCCCCTTGATGTATAGAGCGAGCGGAGGGGGCGTGTATAACCAGCAGCAAGCATCGGGTCGGGAGCGAGTGCAATGTTCATTACGCATGCTCCGTTTACAGCTAACAAACAGCTCTTCGGGCTCAGAGATTTCCCTAGCCTCCGTCGGAACTTATGCGATAGAGGAACCATATCGTCAGAACTAAGGATGAGCTCTGGTGTGTTCTCATGGAACACGTGCAGAGCCCGCCAGGAAGTGTGCACAGCGCTGCGCTAATCATAGCCAGGGAGACATTTCCCGATGCTTGGCTACAGAGATCGGGACACTGTCTCCCTGTCACTTCCTGACGGGCTCTGCACGTGTTCCATGCGAACACGCCAGAGCTCATCCTTAGTCAGAACACCGGGAATGCCTGGAGGAGCATAATCCCCGCCCCCTGGCTTGTGATTGGAGAAATCATAAATCCCGCCTCTTGTGTCCAATCACTGTGCTGTGATTCGTTACACCACAAACTGATTTTTGGGAAGGGGGGAGTGTCCCTGAATGGTAGTTTGGAAATGTGGTCACCCCACCCTATTCATGTGCCCGACCCCTTGTTGGGACGCCGGACATATGAATTATGGAAGCACCCGAGTAGAGCTGTCCACCCTAATAGGCTTCCTGATTAGAGCCCTTTCACACTGAGGCGCTGCAAAAACACCTTTAGCGCTATCACCGCGTTTTTAGGGCGCTAGCGGTAAAATTAACGAAATGCCGCAGGCGTTTTAACAGAGTTTTTCCAGCGTTGTTGGGCAATCTCAGTCCTGCTGTTGTAGTCGCTCTCGTATTTACATTTTTGGGAGATCATGTGACTTTTTATACGGCTCAAATCGGAATATAGGCGCTATTCAGGCGTTTTTACATCGCTATCTATTCATTTCAATGGAGAGGGGCGTTTTTGGAGCATTTTTTTTAGCGCCCAAAAGCTCCTCCAAAGATGCTGCTTGCAGGACTTTTATCAACGCCCCGCCAGCACAACGCCTCAGTGTGAAAGGGTCCATTGAGACGCATGGAGAGCGTTTTATGAGCGTTTTAATAGCGCTATTTTTAACGCTAAAGCGCTGTAAAAACGCTCCAGTGTGAAAGGGGGCGTAGAGCCGTGGGCTCTAACAGGCTTCTAAAAGGGTAAGCAGCGGGCTCCACGCTGTGTGTTCTCTGCTTACTCAGTGTTACATTAGGGGAGCTTCCCTAACACTGACCCGGCTCTCAGCCAATCAGGTTGTCGGGTATGTTACTGGCTGAAATGACAGTGGCTGTGATTGGATGCCACCTATCAGGCATCCAATCATAGCAGAGACAGGAAGAGAGGACGGGGCCCCACCGAGAAAGGTAAGTGCCAGAGCGGGGGATGCACAGTAGGGGCAGGTGATGGGCACATTGGCGTCAGTTGATGGGCACACTGGGTGCATTTGATTGGCACATTGGCGTCAGTTGATGGGCACACTGGGTGCATTTGATTGGCACATTGGCGTCAGTTGATGGGCACACTGGGTGCATTTGATGGGCACACTGGGTGCATTTGATGGGCACACTGGGTGCATTTGATGGGCACACTGGGTGCATTTGATGGGCACATTGGCGTCAGTTGATGGGCACACTGGGTGCATTTGATGGGCACATTGGCGTCAGTTGATGGGCACACTGGGTGCATTTGATGGGCACACTGGGTGCATTTGATGGGCACACTGGGTGCATTTGATGGGCACACTGGGTGCATTTGATGGGCACATTGGCGTCAGTTGATGGGCACACTGGGTGCATTTGATGGGCACACTGGGTGCATTTGATGGGCACACTGGGTGCATTTGATGGGCACACTGGGTGCATTTGATGGGCACACTGGGTGCATTTGTGGATTGGCGTCAGTTGATGGGCACACTGGGTGCATTTGATGGGCACACTGGGTGCATTTGATGGGCACACTGGGTGCATTTGATGGGCACACTGGGTGCATTTGATGGGCACATTGGCGTCAGTTGCACATGGGCACACTGGGTGCATTTGATGGGCACACTGGGTGCATTTGATGGGCACACTGGGTGCATTTGATGGGCACACTGGGTGCATTTGATGGGCACATTGGCGTCAGTTGATGGGCACACTGGGTGCATTTGATGGGCACACTGGGTGCATTTGATGGGCACACTGGGTGCATTTGATGGGCACACCGGGTGCATTTGATGGGCACAGTGGCTATGTTTGATTTTTTTTTCAGTCTGTTTGCGCCCCCTCAAAAATGTTGAGCACCATCCGCCACTTCTACAGCCCAACACAAGTTTTTGATGTTGGCAGAAGGTCGACTTCTTTATATATTCATCTCCCTGCCATTCAGGATAAGAATTTCACCCCCGGGGTATTTTCCAAGGTACTGTTGGCACTAATCACCCAGTAGAGGAAATTAGGATTTTTCCACCATACTTCAATGTAAAATCCTTTTCTTGGAGGACATCACGGGACCAGTGGCGGCTGGTGCTCAAAATTTTTAGGGGGGGCAAACAAACTGAAAAAAGAACAAATTTCAGCCACTGTGACCATCAATTGCCACCACTGTGAATCCCCCACCCGCCCGGCACTTACATGTCTCGGTGGGGCAGCGGGTCACGGCGGTGTCCTCCATGCTCCTCGATGGTTTCTTCCGTTCTCTCTTCCCATCCTCTGCTATGATTGGACCCCTGATTGGCTAAAACGACAGGTGCTGTGATTGGATGCCTATCAGGTGACAGGTAACAGACCCGAGCACCTGATTGGCTGAGAGGTGTTTCAGTTTTAGGAAAGCGAATATTAATTCGCTTTCCTAACACAACGCTGAGTGAACTGCAAGCGCCCAGCATGGTGCCCACTGTTCACCTTTTTGGACGCCTATTAGAGCCTACGGCTCCAATCAGGCGCTTCCAAAAAATACCCCACTGCTGTCATTCAGGGGCCCGGCATCCGAAAAGGGGTCAGGCACATGAATAGAGGGTGGCAGTGGCGACCTTCTAAGAATAATGCAATGCATGAATCTATCTATGGTGATAGAGGGGTGGCAGGAGAGAGGGGGCGGCGCCCGTATGCGCCTTATGGACACACCGTCACTGCGCGGGACACAGAGCAACCATAATAATGACTATATGGGTTATATGCCACCTATAGGTGAATGGACACTGGTGACACAGATAGTCCAACAGGAAGTCCCCCCTATATAACCCCTCCTACACAGGAAGTCCCCCTATATAACCCCTCCTACACAGGAAGTCCCCCCCTGTATAACCCCTCCTACACAGGAAGTCCCCCTATATAACCACTCCTACACAGGAAGTCCTTCTATATAACCCCTCCTACACAGGAAGTCCCCCCTATATAACCCCTCCTACACAGGAAGTCCCCCTATATAACCCCTCCTACACATGAAGTTCCCCCTATATAACCCCTCCTACACAGGAAGTCCCCCCTATATAACCCCTCCTACACAGGAAGTCCCCCTATATAACCACTCCTACACAGGAAGTCCCCCCCTGTATAACCCCTCCTACACAGGAAGTTCCCCTATATAACCCCTCCTACACAGGAAGTCCCCCCCTGTATAACCCCTCCTACACAGGAAGTCCCCCTATATAACCCCTCCTACACAGGAAGTCCCCCTATATAACCACTCCTACACAGGAAGTCCCCCCCTGTATAACCCCTGCTACACAGGAAGTCCCCCTATATAACCCCTCCTACACAGGAAGGACCTCAGTTTTGTAGTAAAGCAAGGAAAAATAGGAGGGGCCTCTGTGTCATGTGATGTTCGCCATGAAAAGGATTTTACAGGTAAGTATGACGGAAAATCCACATTTCTTTATCATACATCACGGGACACAGAGCACCATAATAATGACTATATGGGAGGTCCTAATGCAATGGGAGGGGAGGAGCCACAATCACAGGAACTGCCATTTGAGAAGCCGATCATCTCCTGAACCAGGAAGTGCCGGGAAACGTCTCTCCTCACTTCACACTGACAGGAAGAGCCAATCATTATCAGAGGGGGGTCTGCACTGATAATCAACACATTGTCTTCCATGTACAGTAGTGATCCATCCTTCCTGTCTTCCATGTCCAGTAGTGATCCTTCCTTCCTGTCTTCCATGTGCAGTAGTGATCCATCCTTCCTGTCTTCCATGTGCAGTAGTGATCCATCCTTCCTGTCTTCCATGTCCAGTAGTGATCCATCCTTCCTGTCTTCCATGTGCAGTAGTGATCCATCCTTCCTGTCTTCCATGTGCAGTAGTGATCCATCCTTCCTGTCTTCCATGTCCAGTAGTGATCCATCCTTCCTGTCTTCCATGTACAGTAGTGATCCATCCTTCCTGTCTTCCATGTCCAGTAGTGATCCATCCTTCCTGTCTCCCATGCCCGGTAGTGATCCATCCTTCCTGTCTTCCATGTCCGGTAGTGATCCATCCTTCCTGTCTTCCATGTCCAGTAGTGATCCATCCTTCCTGTCTTCCATGTGCCATAGTGATCCATCCTTCCTGTCTTCCATGTCCAGTAGTGATCCATCCTTCCTGTCTTCCATGTGCGGTAGTGATCCATCCTTCCTGTCTTCCATGTGCAGTAGTGATCCATCCTTCCTGTCTTCCATGTCCAGTAGTGATCCATCCTTCCTGTCTTCCATGTACAGTAGTGATCCATCCTTCCTGTCTTCCATGTCCAGTAGTGATCCATCCTTCCTGTCTCCCATGCCCGGTAGTGATCCATCCTTCCTGTCTTCCATGTCCAGTAGTGATCCATCCTTCCTGTCTTCCATGTGCCATAGTGATCCATCCTTCCTGTCTTCCATGTCCAGTAGTGATCCATCCTTCCTGTCTTCCATGTGCGGTAGTGATCCATCCTTCCTGTCTTCCATGTGCAGTAGTGATCCATCCTTCCTGTCTTCCATGTCCAGTAGTGATCCATCCTTCCTGTCTTCCATGTCCAGTAGTGATCCATCCTTCCTGTCTTCCATGTGCCATAGTGATCCATCCTTCCTGTCTTCCATGTCCAGTAGTGATCCATCCTTCCTGTCTTCCATGTGCCATAGTGATCCATCCTTCCTGTCTTCCATGTCCAGTACTGATCCATCCTTCCTGTCTTCCACGTGCAGTAGTGATCCATCCTTCCTGTCTTCCATGTCCAGTAGTGATCCATCCTTCCTGTCTTCCATGTGCAGTAGTGATCCATCCTTCCTGTCTTCCATGTGCAGTAGTGATCCATCCTTCCTGTCTTCCATGTGCAGTAGTGATCCATCCTTCCTGTCTTCCATGTGCGGAAGTGATCCATCCTTCCTGTCTTCCATGTCCAGTAGTGATCCATCCTTCCTGTCTTCCATGTACGGTAGTGATCCATCCTTCCTGTCTTTCATGTCCGGTAGTGATCCATCCTTCCTGTCTTCCATGTGCGGTAGTGATCCATCCTTCCTGTCTTCCATGTGCGGTAGTGATCCATCCTTCCTGCCTTCCATGTGCAGTAGTGATCCATCCTTCCTGTCTTCCATGTCCAGTAGTGATCCATCCTTCCTGTCTTCCATGTGCAGTAGTGATCCACCCTTCCTGTCTTCCATGTGCAGTAGTGATCCACCCTTCCTGTCTTCCATGTGCAGTAGTGATCCATCCTTCCTGTCTTCCATGTGCAGTACTGATCCATCCTTCCTGTCTTCCATGTGCGGAAGTGATCCATCCTTCCTGTCTTCCATGTCCTGTAGTGATCCATCCTTCCTGTCTTCCATGTCCGGTAGTGATCCATCCTTCCTGTCTTTCATGTCCTGTAGTGATCCATCCTTCCTGTCTTTCATGTCCTGTAGTGATCCATCCTTCCTGTCTTCCATGTCCAGTAGTGATCCATTCTTACTGTCTTCCATGTGCCATAGTGATCCATCCTTCCTGTCTTCCATGTCCAGTAGTGATCCATCCTTCCTGTCTTCCATGTGCGGTAGTGATCCATCCTTCCTGTCTTCCATGTCTGGTAGTGATCTATCCTTCCTGTCTTCCATGTGCGGTAGTGATCCATCCTTCCTGTCTCCCATGCCCGGTAGTGATCCATCCTTCCTGTCTTCCATGTGCGGTAGTGATCCATCCTTCCTGTCTTCCATGTCCGGTAGTGATCCATCCTTCCTGTCTTCCATGTGCAGTAGTGATCCATCCTTCCTGTCTTCCATGTCCAGTAGTGATCCATCCTTCCTGTCTTCCATGTGCGGTAGTGATCCATCCTTCCTGTCTCCCATGCCCGGTAGTGATCCATCCTTCCTGTCTTCCATGTGCAGTAGTGATCCATCCTTCCTGTCTTCATGTCCAGTATGATCCATCCTTCCTGTCTTCCATGTGCGTAGTGATCCATCCTTCCTGTCTCCCATCCGGTATGATCCATCCTTCCTGTCTTCCATGTGCGTAGATCCATCCTTCCTGTCTTCCATCCGTAGTGATCCTTCCTGTCTTCCATGTGCCGTAGTGATCCATCCTTCCTGTCTTCTTCCATGATCCATCCTTCCTGTCTTCCATGTGCAGTAGTGATCCATCCTTCCTGTCTTCCATGTGCGGTAGTGATCCATCCTTCCTGTCTTCCATGTCCAGTACTGATCCATCCTTCCTGTCTTCCACGTGCGGTAGTGATCCACCCTTCCTGTCTTCCATGTCCAGTAGTGATCCATCCTTCCTGTCTTCCATGTGCAGTAGTGATCCATCCTTCCTGTCTTCCATGTGCAGTAGTGATCCATCCTTCCTGTCTTCCATGTGCAGTAGTGATCCATCCTTCCTGTCTTCCATGTGCCATAGTGATCCATCCTTCCTGTCTTCCATGTGCGGAAGTGATCCATCCTTCCTGTCTTCCATGTCCAGTAGTGATCCATCCTTCCTGTCTTCCATGTGCGGTAGTGATCCATCCTTCCTGTCTTCCATGTCCAGTACTGATCCATCCTTCCTGTCTTCCACGTGCGGTAGTGATCCACCCTTCCTGTCTTCCATGTCCAGTAGTGATCCATCCTTCCTGTCTTCCATGTGCAGTAGTGATCCATCCTTCCTGTCTTCCATGTGCAGTAGTGATCCATCCTTCCTGTCTTCCATGTGCAGTAGTGATCCATCCTTCCTGTCTTCCATGTGCAGTAGTGATCCATCCTTCCTGTCTTCCATGTCCAGTAGTGATCCATCCTTCCTGTCTTCCATGTACGGTAGTGATCCATCCTTCCTGTCTTTCATGTCCGGTAGTGATCCATCCTTCCTGTCTTCCATGTGCGGTAGTGATCCATCCTTCCTGTCTTCCATGTGCGGTAGTGATCCATCCTTCCTGCCTTCCATGTGCAGTAGTGATCCATCCTTCCTGTCTTCCATGTCCAGTAGTGATCCATCCTTCCTGTCTTCCATGTGCAGTAGTGATCCACCCTTCCTGTCTTCCATGTGCAGTAGTGATCCATCCTTCCTGTCTTCCATGTGCGGAAGTGATCCATCCTTCCTGTCTTCCATGTCCTGTAGTGATCCATCCTTCCTGTCTTCCATGTCCGGTAGTGATCCATCCTTCCTGTCTTTCATGTCCAGTAGTGATCCATCCTTCCTGCCTTCCATGTGCAGTAGTGATCCATCCTTCCTGTCTTCCATGTCCAGTAGTGATCCATCCTTCCTGTCTTCCATGTGCAGTAGTGATCCACCCTTCCTGTCTTCCATGTGCGGTAGTGATCCATCCTTCCTGCCTTCCATGTGCAGTAGTGATCCATCCTTCCTGTCTTCCATGTCCAGTAGTGATCCATCCTTCCTGTCTTCCATGTCCAGTAGTGATCCATCCTTCCTGCCTTCCATGTCCAGTAGTGATCCATCCTTCCTGTCTTCCATGTGCAGTAGTGATCCATTCTTCCTGTCTTCCATGTCCAGTAGTGATCCATTCTTACTGTCTTCCATGTGCCATAGTGATCCATTCTTCCTGTCTTCCATGTCCAGTAGTGATCCATCCTTCCTGCCTTCCATGTCCAGTAGTGATCCATCCTTCCTGTCTTCCATGTGCAGTAGTGATCCATTCTTCCTGTCTTCCATGTCCAGTAGTGATCCATTCTTACTGTCTTCATGTACGGTATGATCCAACCTTCCTGCTTTCATGTCCTGGTAGTGATCCATCCTTCTGTCTTCCTGTCGGTAGTTCCATCTTCCTGTCTTCCATGTCCAGTAGTGATCCATCCTTCCTGTCTTCCATGTGCGGTAGTGATCCATCCTTCCTGTCTTCCATGTCCAGTAGTGATCCATCCTTCCTGTCTTCCATGTGCGGTAGTGATCCATCCTTCCTGTCTCCCATGCCCGGTAGTGATCCATCCTTCCTGTCTTCCATGTGCGGTAGTGATCCATCCTTCCTGTCTTCCATGTCCGGTAGTGATCCATCCTTCCTGTCTTCCATGTGCAGTAGTGATCCATCCTTCCTGTCTTCCATGTGCCGTAGTGATCCATCCTTCCTGTCTTCCATGTACGGTAGTGATCCATCCTTCCTGTCTTTCATGTCCGGTAGTGATCCATCCTTCCTGTCTTCCATGTGCGGTAGTGATCCATCCTTCCTGTCTTCCATGTGCGGTAGTGATCCATCCTTCCTGCCTTCCATGTGCGGTAGTGATCCATCTTTCCTGTCTTCCATGTGCTATAGTGATCCATCCTTCCTGTCTTCCATGTGCGGAAGTGATCCATCCTTCCTGTCTTCCATGTGCGGAAGTGATCCATCCTTCCTGTCTTCCATGTGCAGTAGTGATCCATCCTTCCTGTCTTCCATGTGCAGTAGTGATCCATCCTTCCTGTCTTCCATGTGCAGTAGTGATCCATCCTTCCTGTCTTCCATGTCCAGTAGTGATCCATCCTTCCTGTCTTCCATGTACGGTAGTGATCCTCCCTGTCTTCCATCCTTCCTGTCTTTCACCCTTCCTGTCCATGTGGTAGTGATCCATCCTTCCTGTCTTCCATGTGCGGTAGTGATCCATCCTTCCATGTCTTCCATGTGCGGTAGTGATCCATCCTTCCTGTCTTCCTTCCTGATCCATCCTTCCCTTCCATGTGCGGTAGTGATCCATCCTTCCTGTCTTCCATGTGCAGTAGTGATCCATCCTTCCTGTCTTCCATGTGCGGATCCTTCCTGTTTTTCCCTGTCCGGTAGTGATCCATCCTTCCTGTCTTCCATGTGCGGAAGTGATCCATCCTTCCTGTCTTCCATGTGCAGTAGTGATCCATCCTTCCTGTCTTCCATGTGCAGTAGTGATCCATCCTTCCTGTCTTCCATGTGCAGTAGTGATCCATCCTTCCTGTCTTCCATGTGCGGAAGTGATCCATCCTTCCTGTCTTCCATGTCCTGTAGTGATCCATCCTTCCTGTCTTCCATGTGCGGTAGTGATCCATCCTCCCTGTCTTCCATGTGCGTGTGCAGTAGTGATCTTTCCTGTCTTCCTATAGTGACCCTTCCTGTCTTCCATGATCCATCCTTCCTGCAGTAGTGATCCTTCCTGTCTTTCCAGTAGTGATCCTTCCTGTCTTCCATGTGCAGTAGTGATCCATCCTTCCTGTCTTCCATGTGCAGTAGTGATCCATCCTTCCTGTCTTCCATGATCCATCCTTCCTGTCTTCTCGTAACCCTCATGAAGTGATCCATCCTTCCTGTCTTCCACCTTCCTGTCCGGTAGTGATCCTTCCTGGGGTTTCCCCCCCCCCCGACCATCCCCCTCCTTCCTGTCTTCCATGTCCAGTAGTGATCCATCCTTCCTGTCTTCCATGTGCAGTAGTGATCCATCCTTCCTGTCTTCCATGATCCATCCTCCTGTCTTCCCATGTTCCCGTAGTGATCCATCCTTCCTGTCATGTAGTTCCATCCTTCCTGTCCATGTGCAGTAGTGATCCATCCTTCCTGTCTTCCATGATCCATCCTTCCTGTCTTCCATGCGGTAGTGATCCATCCTTCCTGATCCATCCTTCCCCCTTCCATGTGCAGTAGTGATCCATCCTTCCTGTCTTCCATGTCCAGTAGTGATCCATCCTTCCTGTCTTCCATGTCCAGTAGTGATCCATCCTTCCTGTCTTCCATGTGCAGTAGTGATCCATCCTTCCTGTCTTCCATGTCCAGTAGTGATCCATCCTTCCTGCCTTCCATGTCCAGTAGTGATCCATCCTTCCTGTCTTCCATGTGCAGTAGTGATCCATTCTTCCTGTCTTCCATGTCCAGTAGTGATCCATTCTTACTGTCTTCCATGTGCCATAGTGATCCATCCTTCCTGCCTTCCATGTCCAGTAGTGATCCATCCTTCCTGTCTTCCATGTCCAGTAGTGATCCATCCTTCCTGTCTTCCATGTGCAGTAGTGATCCATCCTTCCTGTCTTCCATGTCCGGTAGTGATCCATCCTTCCTGCCTTCCATGTCCAGTAGTGATCCATCCTTCCTGTCTTCCATGTGCGGTAGTGATCCATCCTTCCTGTCTTCCATGTCCAGTAGTGATCCATCCTTCCTGTCTTCCATGTGCGGTAGTGATCCATCCTTCCTGCCTTCCATGTGCGGTAGTGATCCATCTTTCCTGTCTTCCATGTGCTATAGTGATCCATCCTTCCTGTCTTCCATGTGCGGAAGTGATCCATCCTTCCTGTCTTCCATGTGCGGAAGTGATCCATCCTTCCTGTCTTCCATGTGCAGTAGTGATCCATCCTTCCTGTCTTCCATGTGCAGTAGTGATCCATCCTTCCTGTCTTCCATGTGCAGTAGTGATCCATCCTTCCTGTCTTCCATGTGCGGAAGTGATCCATCCTTCCTGTCTTCCATGTCCTGTAGTGATCCATCCTTCCTGTCTTCCATGTGTGGTAGTGATCCATCCTCCCTGTCTTCCATGTGCAGTAGTGATCCACCCTTCCTGTCTTCCATGTGCAGTAGTGATCCATCCTTCCTGTCTTCCATGTGCGGAAGTGATCCATCCTTCCTGTCTTCCATGTCCGGTAGTGATCCATCCTTCCTGTCTTCCATGTCCAGTAGTGATCCATCCTTCCTGTCTTCCATGTGCAGTAGTGATCCATCCTTCCTGTCTTCCATGTGCAGTAGTGATCCATCCTTCCTGTCTTCCATGTCCGGTAGTGATCCATCCTTCCTGTCTTCCATGTGCGGTAGTGATCCATCCTTCCTGCCTTCCATGTGCAGTAGTGATCCATCCTTCCTGTCTTCCATGTCCAGTAGTGATCCATCCTTCCTGTCTTCCATGTCCAGTAGTGATCCATCCTTCCTGTCTTCCATGTGCAGTAGTGATCCATCCTTCCTGTCTTCCATGTCCAGTAGTGATCCATCCTTCCTGCCTTCCATGTCCAGTAGTGATCCATCCTTCCTGTCTTCCATGTGCAGTAGTGATCCATTCTTCCTGTCTTCCATGTCCAGTAGTGATCCATCCTTCCTGTCTTCCATGTGCCATAGTGATCCATCCTTCCTGCCTTCCATGTCCCAGTAGTGATCCATCCTTCTGTCTTCCTGTCAGTAGTTCCATCCTTCCTGCCTTCCATGTCCAGTAGTGATCCATCCTTCTGTCTTCCTGTCAGTAGTTCCATTCTTCCTGTCTTCCATGCAGTAGTGATCCATTCTTCTGTCTTCCTGTCATAGTTCCATCCTTCCTGCCTTCCGTCCAGTAGTGATCCATCCTTCTGTCTTCCTGTCCAGTAGTTCCATCCTTCCTGTCTTCATGTGCAGTAGTGATCCATCCTTCCTGTCTTCCTTCCGGTAGTGATCCATCTTCCTCCCATGTCCAGTGTGATCCATCCTTCCTGTCTCCCATGTGCGGTAGTGATCCATCCTTCCTGTCTTCCATGTCCAGTAGTGATCCATCCTTCCTGTCTTCCATGTCCAGTAGTGATCCATCCTTCCTGTCTTCCATGTGCAGTAGTGATCCATCCTTCCTGTCTTCCATGTGCAGTAGTGATCCATCCTTCCTGTCTTCCATGTGCAGTAGTGATCCATCCTTCCTGTCTTCCATGTGCCATAGTGATCCACTGGCTCGGACTGCATTCTGGGGATGTAAGTCCATCCTTGGCCAGGAGGGGGAGCCGGAGGGATTCCTGGCAGATTGAGTCTTCCCCAGCAGCCAATTGGAGAGTTTTCCTCCCGCTGGGCATGCTGGGGAGGGGTATATCTGGAAGGGAGGTCAGGTGTTTGGGGCTCTTTGGCTTCCCTGTGGGGGGTCCTGGAGTCGGGGTGCGGCATCCACCTTTAGGGTGTGCGCACCCAGGGACCCCGTCGGTGTGACCCATCCGGCCAATATCCGGGCCCTGCTGAGTCTGTCGGAGATGAGTCTGAGGGGGACCCCGGTGGATGGCTGGGTTCCTGAATGTCCCCGGAGGATCCGGTACTAGAGCCATAGACAGGTACTCTTTGCTGTCACATGGTGCGGGACGCACAGGAAAGAGCTGGGAGGATTTGCTCTGTTTGGGTGTCGGCAAATTATTCAGATTACATTGGCCTGTGGCAGAGGCCTAGAGCCGGGTCAGAGAGAGAGCCCCCCCCCCCCCCCTGGCCTGCATTGTGACGGTGACACGTGTGAATTGGCGCTGTCTGTGACTTAGTTGCGCTGTGTGCTTATCCAGGCCTGACATCAAGAATCTGTATCTCTTGTTCATCAACCTGTCCTTCTTCATCGAATTGATGTTCGGCTATGTTGGCCAGGAATTAAAGCATGAGAAAATCTTTATTGCCTGTCTGGACATTCAAGTTATTGCAAAGTGTTCTGGTGCATCCCTAGACTAAGCAAGGGGTGAGATCAACATGCCGGTCCCATCATCAAACCAGCGGCTCCTTCGGGGTGAGCGCTACACCTGATATACAGTAACTTCTAGGGGGACGTGTAGTGCACAGAATATTTCCCTTTAGTAAATCATGCGCATTGTATATAAAGGAGGAAGATCTTCATCAATGGACACATTTCTTCTAACCAATGAGAAGTCATCACAGGAAGATTGAATCCCTGAGCTACAAGAAAATGGAGGACAACCCCTCCCCCTCTCTGAGCTACAAGAAAATGGAGGACACCCCTCCCCCTCACTGAGCTACAAGAAAATGGAGGACACTCCTCCCCTCTCTGAGCTACAAGAAAATGGAAGACACCCCTCCCCCTTTCTGAGCTACAAGAAAATGGAGGACACTCCTCCCCCTCTCTGAGCTACAAGAAAATGGAGGACACCCCTCCCCCTCACTGAGCTACAAGAAAATGGAGGACACTCCTCCCCCTCACTGAGCTACAAGAAAATGGAGGACACTCCTCCCCCTCACTGAGCTACAAGAAAATGGAGGACACTCCTCCCCTTGTTGAGCTACAAGAAAATGGAGGAAGCCCTTCCCCCTCGTCTCACATGACGCTGCAGTCAGACAGACAAGACGTTGAAGGAGAAACTTCTGGAGAAATGAGGTAATATGGGGGGGCATGGAGGGGAGTACAGGGGGGCAGCAATGTGGGGTCACTATGACATAGGGTGACCAGACATCCCCAGTTTCAGGGGGCAGTCCCCTGATTGAGGACACTGTCCCCGGACCAAGTCTGTGCCCAGATTGGATTAAATAGGGGGAGGGGCAATTTCAAAGCCAGTCAGTGCACAATTAAAAAAAAAAATAGAGTGGGGGGTGTAATTCTATCGTGCCTTCTAGCATAGGGGGGGGGGGGGGTTGTATCTGTGCCCCTTTCTGATGATCATGTGCTGGTCGGAGCGGAGGGAATATCTCTTCAGTTTCGGGCGCATGTTCTTCTGCCTTGGCTCAAATCGAAAATTCACATTCAATCTAAATTGAATTTTGGGCACAAAATGTGAAATAACGGGTTACAAACCAACTGGGCACAGCACAGGGATGGTGGGAGCCCCTCATGAGCACAGGGATGGTGGGGACCCCTCATAATGAGCGCAGCACAGGGATGGTGGGGGCCCCTCATAATGAGCACAGGGATGGTGGGAGCCCCTCATAATGAGCACAGGGATGGTGGGAGCCCCTCATAATGAGCACAGCACAGGGATGGTGGGAGACCCTCATAATGAGCACAGCACAGGGATGGTGGGAGACCCTCATAATGAGCACAGCACAGGGATGGTAGGAGACCCTCATAATGAGCACAGCACAGGGATGGTGGGAGACCCTCATAATGAGCACAGCACAGGGATGGTGGGAGACCCTCATAATGAGCGCAGCACAGGGACGGTGGGGGCCCCCTCATAATGAGCACAGCACAGGGACGGTGGGGGCACCTCATAATGAGCACAGGGATGGTGGGGGCCCCTCATAATGAGCGCAGCACAGGGACGGTGGGGGCCCCTCATAATGAGCACAGCACAGGGATGGTGGGAGACCCTCATAATGAGCACAGGGATGGTGGGGGCCCCTCATAATGAGCGCAGCACAGGGACGGTGGGGGCCCCTCATAATGAGCACAGGGATGGTGGGAGCCCCTCATAATGAGCACAGGGATGGTGGAAGCCCTTCATAATGAGCACAGCACAGGGATGGTGGGAGACCCTCATAATGAGCGCAGGGATGGTAGGAGACCCTCATAATGAGCACAGCACAGGGATGGTGGGAGCCCCTCATAATGAGCACAGGGATGGTGGGAGCCCTTCATAATGAGCACAGCACAGGGATGGTGGGAGACCCTCATAATGAGCGCAGGGATGGTAGGAGACCCTCATAATGAGCACAGCACAGGGATGGTGGGAGACCCTCATAATGAGCACAGCACAGGGATGGTGGGAGACCCTCATAATGAGCGCAGCACAGGGACGGTGGGGGCCCCCTCATAATGAGCACAGGGATGGTGGGGGCCCCTCATAATGAGCGCAGCACAGGGACGGTGGGGGCCCCTCATAATGAGCACAGCACAGGGATGGT
The DNA here is from genome assembly GCA_029574335.1 of Rana kukunoris. NCBI lineage: Eukaryota > Metazoa > Chordata > Amphibia > Anura > Ranidae > Rana > Rana kukunoris. Next base: position 119,617 of record JAJQKJ010002910.1, on the reverse strand, counting down.
GGGAGACCCTCATAATGAGCACAGGGATGGTGGGGGCCCCTCATAATGAGCGCAGCACAGGGACGGTGGGGGCCCCTCATAATGAGCACAGCACAGGGATGGTGGGAGACCCTCATAATGAGCACAGGGATGGTGGGGGCCCCTCATAATGAGCGCAGGGATGGTGGGGACCCCTCATAATGAGCGCAGCACAGGGATGGTGGGGGCCCCTCATAATGAGCACAGGGACGGTGGGGGCCCCTCATAATGAGCGCAGGGGTGGTCGGGGCCCCTCATAATGAGCGCAGCACAGGGACGGTGGGGGCCCCTCATAATGAGCGCAGCACAGGGATGGTGGGGGCCCCTCATAATGAGCGCAGCACAGGGATGGTGGGGGCCCCTCATAATGAACACAGCACAGGGATGGTGGGAACCCCTCATAATGAACACAGCACAGGGATGGTGGGACTTCCACCTAAACTACTCCTTGCCCCCTTACATGCCACATTTTGGATGTAATTTTTTGGGGGGGGGAGGTGGGGGCTTCAGGAGGAGTGGTACTTCCTGTCCCACTTCCGCCTTCCACCCAGGGGCCACTCTCTGTAGTCAATCACCTGGGACACGTGACAGGTCCCAGGCTGAGCTGATAAATTGGTGGTGGATTTCTCAATAAACTACAAAGGCTTCTTTATAATACATCTGCCCCTTTGAGAAATCCCGCCCCATCGTATGAGCTCTGCCCATCATGATACAATACAGACTCTTCTGTAGGCATCCACCCCTTGCAGAGTTCAATAAATAATACACCTGCCCCTTGCAGAGTTGTATGAGCATCGGGAGCGCGTGGCACAATGTCGTTTTTGTTGCGGAAGCGTCGTGTACAGCTGTTCATGTTCGGAGACTTTCGGCGGCTCTGTTGTGCTCCTTACTGCACAAGTGCTGCACTAAAGAATATAGTCCAGGGTGTATTGTGGGATAGCTTGTCAGGGTGAGCTATTTTAGAATATATAGTGGACAGTTGAGATAGCTGTGCTGCCATATAATACCAGCGAAGTTTGGGTAAATCCACCCCACCCTGGTCTCTATTCCTATACAGGGCCCCTTTGCTCCCCAAATACATTTTATGATTTTTGGATTGGAATTTCCTGATGTGGTCCCTGGGTATGGGTGATAGGCAGCAAACACAAGGCCTTGTCATGTGGCCCGCACAGCAGGCTCCGGCCGCTACCCATTTTTCTCTGGCAGGTATCCGAGGCAGCAAGGGGAAACAACCTCCTCAGTCACGCGAGCAGCGTGCTTTGTATTGGCACATGCGCGTCCATTCTCCATGACAACAGTAAATAACTCCCCACCGTCGTCATCTGTGCCATTGCTCTGTCTCCACCTCCAATGCCGCTGTGTCTCCGAAACCACAACGGCTCTGTCTCCGCCTCCACTCTCTCGCCTCCCGAGTCACTCCAGTGAGTGGCAGAGAATGCTGACAGCTCCCCCCCCCATCTAGCGGGCTTCATCCTGGGGATGGCTTTTTAAGCACTTGTCTTGTTGTTGATCCACCCACAGAGGGAGGTACTAACTAGTGTTGCTCACGAATATTCGAATTGCGAATATTCGTTACGAATATTGCATATTCGAATATTCGCGAATAAATCGAATATCGCGGTGAATATTCGCTATTGCGTATATTCGTATTTTTTCAAATGTATTTTTAAAACAGATCACATCCTAGTGATCTCCATCGATGTCTAAAATCATTGCTGGTATGATTAGAGACCCTGGGCCGAGTAGCTGAGGCGATCCTTTTATGCTGCCGAATATTCGCAATGTGAATATTCGGCAAAAGGAATATTGCGCGATTATTTTCTCCGCCCTTCTTTTGCATCAGAGCCAATCAAAGTTCTCCTACCACAGTTGTCAGAGGTTAGCAACCTCCATAGCAACCAATAGGAACCTGCCTCCCAGTTACTCCCAGTGCTGACGAGAATTTCGCAATCAATTTCGCATTAGCGAAATTTCGCATTAGCGAAATTTCGCAATATTGTTATTTGGACAAAATATCACGAATATTCGATTTTAGCGTATATTTCTCGAATATTCTTCTATATATTCGTGATATATCGCAAAATCGAATATGGCGTATTCCGCTCAACACTAGTACTAACTTATAGCCCAATACAAAGGGAGGGAGACGCCTATACAGGGAGGTACCAAAGCTGGGCCAGGTAGGAGAGAGTACAGATGTGAGGAAACTTTGGGGGCGCCATGTGGAGGCAGAGGTGGGGGGATGGGAGTAGAGTGATGTGTGCAGAGGTCAGAACCAAGGAGGAGGGGTGGAAATTAGATGTTGCACACTACATAGTACACTCCTGACTAGGGTTGCCACCTTTTCCCCAAGCCAAACCCGAACACGCCACTACATATGGTGGGTGTGGCCATATTGAGGGAGGGGCCTCACGAGGCATGATTAAATTAAACAAAATAATTATTTTACCTATAAAATATGCTTACTTTGCTGTGCCACAAGTAAGAGTCTCACTGACATGAATAAACCTCAGCACAATCATTTAAAAAAAATAAAACTCTTCCATTACTACAGAGGTAAGTGCAGTGGAGATCAGGGGCATTAGTTCACCTTTTAATTTTCATTAAGTACAGAGGGTATTACAGTATGTGCAGGGAGGGAGTGCAGAATTTACAACAGTATATACAAGAGTGTGGCGCGTATGTTGGTATGTGTAGGAAAGGAGTGCAAAGTGTAAGACATTATGTACAGGAAATGAGTGCAGAGGGTAGGTATTACTTGCAGGAAAGGAGTGAAGAGGGTGTAACAGTGACCAGTATATGCAGTAGAGGAGTGTGGAGGGTATGATGGGAGCACTATGTACAGGAGAGGAGTGCGAGGGTATGATGGGGGCAGTATGTACAGGAGAGGAGTGTGGAGGGTATGACAGTGGGCAGTATGTACAGGAGAGGAGTGTGGAGGGTATGATAGTGGGCACTATGTACAGGAGAGGAGTGTGGAGGGTATGACAGTGGGCAGTATGTACAGGAGAGGAGTGTGGAGGGTATGATGGGGGCAGTATGAACAGGAGAGGAGTGTGGAGGGTATGATAGTGGGCAGTATGTACAGGAGAGGAGTGTGGAGGGTATGATAGTGGGCACTATTTACAGGAGAGGAGTGTGGAGGGTATGATAGTGGGCACTATTTACAGGAGAGGAGTGTGGATGGTATGACAGTGGGCAGTATGTACAGGAGAGGAGTGTGGAGGGTATGACAGTGGGCACTATGTACAGGAGAGGAGTGTGGAGGGTATGATGAGGGCAGTATGAACAGGAGAGGAGTGTGGAGGGTATGACAGTGGGCACCATGTACAGGAGAGGAGTGTGGAGGGTATGACAGTGGGCACTATGTACAGGAGAGGAGTGTGGAGGGTATGACAGTGGGCAGTATGTACAGGAGAGGAGTGTGGAGGGTATGATGGGGGCAGTATGAACAGGAGAGGAGTGTGGAGGGTATGATAGTGGGCAGTATGTACAGGAGAGGAGTGTGGAGGGTATGATAGTGGGCACTATTTACAGGAGAGGAGTGTGGATGGTATGACAGTGGGCAGTATGTACAGGAGAGGAGTGTGGAGGGTATGACAGTGGGCAGTATGTACAGGAGAGGAGTGTGGAGGGTATGATGAGGGCAGTATGAACAGGAGAGGAGTGTGGAGGGTATGACAGTGGGCACCATGTACAGGAGAGGAGTGTGGAGGGTATGACAGTGGGCACTATGTACAGGAGAGGAGTGTGGAGGGTATGATGGGGGCACTATGTACAGGAAAGGAGTGTGGAGGGATGACAGTGGGCACTATGTACAGGAGAGGAGTGTGGAGGGTATGACAGTGGGCACTATGTACAGGAGAGGAGTGTGGAGGGTATGATGAGGGCACTATGTACAGGAGAGGAGTGTGGAGGGTATGACAGTGGGCACTATGTACAGGAGAGGAGTGTGGAGGGTATGATAGTGGGCACTATGTACAGGAGAGGAGTGTGGAGGGTATGATAGTGGGCAGTATGTACAGGAGAGGAGTGTGGAGGGTATGACAGTGGGCGGTATGTACAGGAGAGGAGTGTGGAGGGTATGATGGGGGCACTATGTACAGGAGAGGAGTGTGGAGGGGATGACAGTGGGCGGTATGTATAGGAGAGGAGTGTGGAGGGTATGACAGTGGGCGGTATGTACAGGAGAGGAGTGTGGAGGGTATGACAGTGGGCGGTATGTACAGGAGAGGAGTGTGGAGGGTATGACAGTGGGCAGTATGTACAGGAGAGGAGTGTGGAGAGTATGACAGTGGGCACTATGTACAGGAGAGGAGTGTGGAGGGTATGATGGGGGCAGTATGAACAGGAGAGGAGTGTGGAGGGTATGACAGTGGGCACAATGTATAGGAGTGGAAGGATGTTTAGGGACTGCGTAGTGGTTAAGCGGGTCATACATGAATTGAAATTACACCAATTATGCAGAGACCAGCCATAGTCAATCTATTAATTGACTTGAGTACAACCAGCCTGTTTTTCCAAAAACAATCAGTGCTGCCGGCTATAGATAGCAACACTGATCATTGTACTGACTGGCAGAACACAACAACACTACAGGAGTGATTCCCCCATCCACAGGTCAGCAGGTGAGAGGGTGTGTGGGGACAGGCTGGGGAGAGATACCAGTCAGTGGCTGGGTAGGCACTGGCTAGTATCAGAGCCAGATACACACAGGTTACATACGTCACGATCGTTAGAGCGAGAGCAATAATTCTAGCACTAGATCTCCTCTGTAGCTCTAAACATGTAACCTAAAAAAATTTAAAGCATCGCTTAGGATACCAAAAAAAATCGTGCTAACTTTAGTGTTTTTTTTTTTAATGAATGAAACCGTTTATTTCCAAAAAAAAAACACGTTTGAAAAATTGCTGCGCAAATACAGTACCGTGCTAGAGCTGCACAATTAATCGTAAAAAATTGTGATGTCGATTCCCCTCCCCCCCTGACACCCCCAATGCAGAGTTTGCTGATTCTTTCATATAACAAGTGGAGAGACTTTCAGCTGTCAAAAGAAAATATCTGGACAGTCTGCCAAGTTCTTATCAGGAAACATTGGGGCTGATTTACTAATGAATCTGCGCTGCGCCGGTACATGCCTTAATTAGTGCGCTGGATGAAGCCCTAATTAGGCGCATGAACCGGCGGCAGCAGCAGCGCGATGTGATTGATAACTAAAGCCGCCGCCGAACTCCCTGTATAAGTCTATGGGGGAAAATCTTAATAGTGAATTTTAAAGGCTAATCTGCAAGTTTTGTCCTAAAAAGTGTTTGGGGACCTCAGTCCTGCCCCAGGGGACATGTACCAATGCTTTTTTTATTTTTTAAAAACGGCGCCGTTTTTCGGGAGCAGTGATTTTAATAATGCTAAAAGTGCAATAATAAAAGTGTAATTTTCCTTTAAATTTCGTAGCATGGGGGTCTCTAATGTCAGCATGTGAAAAAGCGCATGTTTCCCGTGGTTAGAACTGTCTCTGCACAAAATGTCATTTTTCAAAGGAAAAAAGCCATTTAAAACTGACTCGCGGCAATAATGAATTGTCGGCTCCCGGCAATTGCAGGAGAATTCATTCATTAAAAAAAGGGAAAAAAAAGCGTGGGGGTCCCCCCAAATTCAATAACCAGACCCTTTAGGTCTGGTATGGATATTAAGGGGAACCCCGCCGTCAATTTTTTTAAAAAAATGACGTGGGGTTCCCCCCAAATATCCATAACCAGACCCTTCGGGTCTGGTGTGGAATTTAAGGGGAACTCCACTCCAAATTAAAAAAAAAATGGCGTGGAGTCCCCCCTAAAATCCACACCAGACCCCTTATCCGAGCACGTTGACCTGGCCGGCCGCAGAAAAGAGGGGGGGACAGAGCGCGGCCCCCCCCCTCTCCTGAACCGCACCAGGCCACATGCCCTCAACATTGGGAGGGTGTTTTGGGGTGCCCCCCAAAACACCTTGTCCCCATGTTGATGAGGACAAGGGTCTCTTCCCCACAACCCTTGCCCGGTGGTTGTGGGGTCTGCGGGCAGGAGGCTTATCGAAATCTGGAAGACCCCTTTAACAAAGGGGCCCCCCAGATCCCGGCCCCCCCCCTGTGTGAAATGGTAATGGGGTACCTTGTACCTCTACCATTTCACGAGAAAAAAAAATGTAAAGGGTTAAAAAAGACAAGAGCCGGTTTTTGACAAGTCCTTTATTATCTTCTTTCTTCTTTTCTTCGGGTTTCTTCTTCCTCCTCCTTCTTCTTCCTCTGCTTCTGTCTTGGGTCTTCTATTCCCGCATCTTGCCCGGCGTGTTCTTCCATCTTCTTTCCTCTCCCGCTGTCCTTCTCGTCCGCATCTTCTTCTCCTCTTCTTCTTCGCCGGAGGCGCCGCTTCCAATTGAAATCCCCGCTGTCTGCCGGACCACGCCCCCCCCTCTGACGCCACGGGCAAGCTCTTAGGAGTGTGCTGCAAGTGCGTCCGAGGGGGGCGTGGTCACATGTCAGAGGGCGGGCCAATTCAATTTGAAGCTCGTGCGCGGCTTTTTCTTTGCCAGAGTCGCCGCTTCCAATTGAATTGCCGCGCTTTCTGGAACATGTGACCACGCCCCCCTCTGACGCACTGGCACCACACGGGGACTTTCCTAAGAGCTTGCCCGTGGCGTCAGAGGGGGGCGTGGTCCGGCAGACAGCGGGGATTTCAATTGGAAGCGGCCGCTCCGGCGAAGAAGAACAAGAAGGAGAAGATGCGGACGAGAAGGACAGCGGAAGAAGATGGAAGAACACGCCAGTCAAGATGCGGGAATAGAAGACCCAAGACAGAAGCAGAGGAAGAAGAAGGAGGAGGAAGAAGAAACCCGAAGGAAAGAAGAAAGAAGATAATAAAGGACTTGTCAAAAACCGGCTCTTGTCGTTTTTAACCCTTTACATTTTTTTTTCTCGTGAAATGGTAGAGGTACAAGGTACCCCATTACCATTTCACACAGGGGGGGGCGGGATCTGGGGGGCCCCTTTGTTAAAGGGGTCTTCCAGATTTCGATAAGCCTCCTGCCCGCAGACCCCCACAACCACCGGGCAAGGGTTGTGGGGAAGAGACCCTTGTCCTCATCAACATGGGGACAAGGTGTTTTGGGGGGCACCCCAAAACACCCTCCCAATGTTGAGGGCATGTGGCCTGGTGCGGTTCAGGAGAGGGGGGGGGCCGCGCTCTGTCCCCCCCTCTTTTCTGCGGCCGGCCAGGTCAACGTGCTCGGATAAGGGGTCTGGTGTGGATTTTAGGGGGGACTCCACGCCATTTTTTTTTTAATTTGGGGTGGAGTTCCCCTTAAATTCCACACCAGACCCGAAGGGTCTGGTTATGGATATTTGGGGGGACCCCACGTCATTTTTTTTAAAAATTGATGGCGGGGTTCCCACTTAATATCCATATCAGACCTGAAGGGTCTGGTTATTGAATTTGGGGGGACCCCCACGTCATTTGAATAATTATTTTAAAATTCGTACCATGGGGGGGGGGGTATGTCAGCAGGTGAATAAAGTGCACTTTTCCTGTGGTTAGAAATATGTCTTTGCACAAAATGACATTCTGAAAAAAAAAAAAAAAAAAAAAAAAAAAGCCATTTAAAACTGACTCGCGGCAATAATGAATTGTCGGCTCCCGGCAATTGCAGGAGAATTCATTCATTAAAAAAACGAAAAAATAAAGCGTGGGGGTCCCCCCAAATTCAATAACCAGACCCTTTAGGTCTGATATGGATATTAAGGGGAACCCCGCCGTCAATTTTTTAAAAAAAATGACGTGGGGTTCCCCCCAAATATCCATAACCAGACCCTTCAGGTCTGGTGTGGAATTTAAGGGGAACTCCACTCCAAATTTAAAAAAAAATGGCGTGGAGTCCCCCCTAAAATCCACACCAGACCCCTTATCCGAGCACGTTGACCTGGCCGGCCGCAGAAAAGAGGGGGGGACAGAGCGCGGCCCCCCCCCTCTCCTGAACCGCACCAGGCCACATGCCCTCAACATTGGGAGGGTGTTTTGGGGTGCCCCCCAAAACACCTTGTCCCCATGTTGATGAGGACAAGGGTCTCTTCCCCACAACCCTTGCCCGGTGGTTGTGGGGGTCTGCGGGCAGGAGGCTTATCGAAATCTGGAAGACCCCTTAACAAAGGGGCCCCCCAGATCCCGGCCCCCCCCCTGTGTGAAATGGTAATGGGGTACCTTGTACCTCTACCATTTCACGAGAAAAAAAAAGTGTCAGTGTAAAAAAAGACAAGAGCCGGTTTTTGACAAGTCCTTTATTATCTTCTTTCTTCTTTCCTTCGGGTTTCTTCTTCCTCCTCCTTCTTCTTCCTCTGCTTCTGTCTTGGGTCTTCTATTCCCGCATCTTGCCCGGCGTGTTCTTCCATCTTCTTCCGCTGTCCTTCTCGTCCGCATCTTCTCCTTCTTCTTCTTCTTCGCCGGAGCGGCCGCTTCCAATTGAAATCCCCGCTGTCTGCCGGACCACGCCCCCCCCTCTGACGCCACGGGCAAGCTCTTAGGAAAGTCCCCGTGTGGTGCCAGTGCGTCAGAGGGGGGCGTGGTCACATGTTCCAGAAAGCGGGCAATTCAATTGGAAGCGGCGACTCTGGCAAAGAAAAAGCCGCGCACGAGCTTCAAATTGAATTGCCCGCCCTCTGACATGTGACCACGCCCCCCCTCTGACGCACTGGCAGCACACTCCTAAGAGCTTGCCCGTGGCGTCAGAGGGGGGGGGCGTGGTCCGGCAGACAGCGGGGATTTCAATTGGAAGCGGCCGCCCGGCGAAGAAGAACAAGAAGGAGAAGAATGCGATGCGGACGAGAAGAAGACAGCGGAAGAAGATGGAAGAACACGCCGGGCAAGATGCGGGAATAGAAGACCCAAGACAGAAGCAGAGGAAGAAGAAGGAGGAGGAAGAAGAAACCCGAAGGAAAGAAGAAAGAAGATAATAAAGGACTTGTCAAAAACCGGCTCTTGTCTTTTTTAACCCTTTACATTTTTTTACTCGTGAAATGGTAGAGGTACAAGGTACCCCATTACCATTTCACACAGGGGGGGGGCCGGGATCTGGGGGCCCCTTTGTTAAAGGGGTCTTCCAGATTTCGATAAGCCTCCTGCCCGCAGACCCCCACAACCACCGGGCAAGGGTTGTGGGGAAGAGACCCTTGTCCTCATCAACATGGGGACAAGGTGTTTTGGGGGGCACCCCAAAACACCCTCCCAATGTTGAGGGCATGTGGCCTGGTGCGGTTCAGGAGAGGGGGGGGGCCGCGCTCTGTCCCCCCTCTTTCTGCGGCCGGCGGCAGGTCAACGTGCTCGGATAAGGGGTCTGGTGTGGATTTTAGGGGGGACTCCACGCCATTTTTTTTTTTATTTGGAGTGGAGTTCCCCTTAAATTCCACACCAGACCTGAAGGGTCTGGTTATGGATATTTGGGGGGAACCCCACGTCATTTTTTTTAAAAATTGATGGCGGGGTTCCCCTTAATATCCATACCAGACCTAAAGGGTCTGGTTATTGAATTTGGGGGGACCCCCACGCTTTTTTTTTGGTGTTTTTAATGAATGAATTCTCCTGCAAATTCCAAGAGCTGACAATTCATTATAGCCGCGAGTCAGTTTTAAATGGCTTTTTTCCTTCAGAATGTCATTTTTCACATGCTGACATTACACCCAGGGCCGCCATCAGGGGGGTACAGGCAGTACACCTGCAGGGCCGCCATTAGGGGGGTACAGGCATTACACCGCCCGGGGGTCCCCAGGGGCCCCCAGGGGCCCGGATGGGAACCACCCTAAAACAAAAAAAACAATTTTTTTTTTTTTTTTTTTTTTGTTTAAGGGCTCCGAAGGTCCCCAGGGGCCCGGAGGCCACTAAGGGCCCCAGATGGCAAGCCCTTTTTTTTAAAATAAAATATATATATTTAAAAAATATATATATTTTTTTAATATATTTTTTTTTTTTTTTAAGGAAAGGGCCCAGAGGTCCCCAGGGCCCTGGAAGGCTACCCCCTTGTTTTTTTACTTTTTTTCGATAAATGTTATATTTAAAAAATATATATATATGTATTTTCTCTCTTTTGTATTTTTATTTTTGATAAAGAGCACAGAGGTCCCCAGGGCCCCGGATGGCTACCCCCCTTTTTTATATATATTTTTCTTTATTTCTTATTTCTGTCAAAATTTTTGTAAAGGGCCCCTCCGCTCCTCAATTTGTGGCACCACCCCCCCCCCCCCCGCTTCTCAATTTCATGCGGCAGCACCCCCCCCCCGGTTCTCTGCTCCAGGGGGCCCATGCCTGAAGCTGTGTAAGGGGCCCCAAAATTCATGATGGCGGCCCTGTACACCTGTAAGGGGCCCGGGGGTCCGGAGGTGCCCAGATGCCTGGAGGCCCCCCAGCGCCCCAGATGGTAACCCCCCTCTTTTTTTTTTTGTATATATATTTGTTAGTTGGTTTTTGTAGGATTTTTTATTAAAGGGCCAATTTTTGGAATTTAATATTTTTTAGCAGTCTGGAGGTCCCCAGGGCCCCGGGTGGCAACCCCCCAAATTTTTTGTTATTAAAGGGCCAATGTTTTGGTTTAGGGGTCTGGAGGTCCCCAGTGGCCCGGAGATCCCCAGGGCTCCAGATGACAACCCCCCCACCTTTACAAAAAAATCAAAAAAAAAAACATATGATATATTTTTTAAACATATATATATATAATATAATTTTGAAAGCTCCCAGAGGGCCCCTTTTTGCTTCTAAAAATGTTATAAACATTTTCCCCAGGTTTGTTACTTTTTACTTTAATTTCTTTTTTAAAGTGTATTTTGTGCGTGAAGTCGAGAGAGAGGAGCTGGACTTGCAATCACCATCCTTCTCCATGCCCCCGGTGGCAATGGTGGGTGTGAGGGGGGCCTCACCCCACCTGCTACACTTGGGAGCCCGATGGGACAGAGGGACTCCCCCTATGAAGGAGTGTAGCCCACCCAGCCAGCCCTGTAGGTCCTTCACCTCCCTTTATTTTAGGAGACCTCATGGCCAAAGTGTGTGCAAGTGTGGTGTTTTTTTTGTGGGGGGGGGGGGTGGGCATACTAAGCACAGCACACCTTGCATAGCACACCCACCGGGAGCTGGGCTGACACCACCAAACTCAATTCATATGTAGCCGAGACCGGGATCCGAACCCTTGGCTGCAGAGGTGAACGGCTTGTCAGCGCAGTGCCAATCACGTTGAGCCACCGCAGCTCCCACCCAATGTTATTTTTTTTTTAGATTTTTGGTAGTTATTTTTTATTAAAGGGCCCAGAGCTCCCAAGGCAACCCCCTTTTTTATTTTTATATATATATATATATAGATATTGTAATTTATTTTTCATTAAAGAGCCCAGAAGTTTCTTTTTATTAAAGGGCCCAGTGGTCCCCAGGGCCCCCGGATGGCTACCACCCTTTTTAATATATATTTTTTCTATATGTATTTTTTAGTAAAGGAACCCCCCGCTTATCAAATTGCGGCAGCCCCCCCCCCCCTTCTTAATATCAGGCGGCACCCCCCCCCTATTCTCTGCTCCAGGGGGCCCATGCCTGAAGCTGTGTAAGGGGCCCCATAATTCCTGATGGCGCCCCTAATTGCCTCCCCCCCCCCATGGTACGAAATTTCAAGGAATTTTTCACTTTTATTGGTGCACTTTAACCACTTCCATACCGCGCCTATTCTGGCACTTCTCTCCTTCATGTAACAATTATATTTTCTTCCTTGAAACTTACTCAGGACCCCCAAACATTATATATATTTTATTAACAAACACCCTAGGGAATAAAGTGGCGGCCATTTTTTCGGACACATTTCCAACAGTATTTGTGCCAAAAATTTTCTAACGTTTTTTTTTTTTTTTGGCTTTCAAAAAAAAACCTGTTTCATGAATGACAAAATAAGAAAGCAGTAAAGCTAGGCCAATTTTTAGGGATAAGGTAAAAGATGATGTTACACCGAGTAAATAGATACCTAACTTGTCACGCTTTCATATTGCGCACACTCATGGAATGGCGCTAAACTTCGTTATTAAAAATCTCCATAGGCAACGCTTGACTTTTTTTCTCAGGTTACCACTTTTGAGTTACAGAGGAGGTCTAGTGCTAAAATTATTGCTCTCGCTCTAACGCACGCTATGATACCTCACATGTGGGGTTTGAAGGATGTTTACATATGTGGGTGGGACTTGCATGCGTGTTCGCTTCTGAGTGCGAGCTACTAGGGACAGGAGCATTTAAATTCCTTTGTTATTTTATTTTTTTACTTAATATTTTATTTTTGCACTTGTTTGTCCCTTTGTTTGTATTATTTTTCACTTTTCTTCCTATTACAAGGAATGTAAACATCCCTTGTAATAGGACTAGTGTGTGACAGGTCCTCTTTATAGAGAAAGGCGGGGTCAATTAGACCCCACATCTGTCCTCCAGGCTGGAAATCATGGAATTGGTAAAAAAAAAAACATCTCATGCTTTCAGCTGCAATCATGTTCGTTCAGCACAGTAGCGTAGTGTGTAGCATGTTCACCTAGCAGCAAAAGGGTTGCTGGTTCGAATCCCGCCCGTGACACTATCTGCCTGGAGTTTGCATGTTCTCCCTGTTGTGCGGGTTTCCTCCCACAATCTAAAAACATGCTGTAAATTGGATCCTGTCTAAATAAGCCCTAATGTGCAGTAGGAGATTTTAGGTTTTGTGCTGCCCTAGGCCTGACCAAATTTTGGCACCCCCCTAATAGAAAAATGACCCACCCTTCCTGTCAAGGCCACACCCTGTTTTTTTATGACCCACCCAGGAATTTTCAGGGGACACACACAAGTTCTGTGGGGGCTGAGGTTCTGTTTGGCTATGGGGCAGGAAGTGAAGGCCAATCTCCCCAAACGGACAGGGATAATACAAAATAAACTGACAGAGCTTCTAACCCCCCCCCCCCCCCACCAACTCTATCCAAAATGAAAGAAATCCAAAAAATAAAAGTGATGATTATTGTTCCAGTTTAACCCCAAATTTCAGATCATTTTATTGAGAGGCTTAAGAAAATATAACCATGCCAATAGGCCACGATCCAGCGTTGCTAATATGTATGAATGTGTGTTAGGGACCCCCACAAACACCACCCCAATGTTAAATCAACTATTTTCATGTTTGTTTTGGGGATGCCTGCACCCCTGATAGGGTAAAGACACCTCACAAATGTTGTCACTTTCTACTTAATTCATTCACTTCCTGCCACACAGCCAAACAGGAAGTGAGGGAAACACCTGAGTAATGTTTTGTTGGGGACACACAGATCAATATAAATAGTTTCCCATTTTGGAAATGGCATTTTGCTGTGTACACCCCAAATTAGTAGGAATCTTGGACTTTGGGGTCCATTTACTAAAGGCAAATCCACTTTGCACTACAAGTGGACAAGCAAGGAAGAAAACTCAAAACTTGGCGGGATTGGAAGTAAAAACCATCAGTGCTTCCCTTCTGATTTTCATTGCCTACGCTTCTACTGCAGAGCGGCTTTGCCTTTACTAAACCCCAAAACTAACTAATCATTTGGGGTGTACACTGCAGTGCAATTTGCTTAATGGTGACACTAGTTAGATTGACCTGTGCCCCGAAGAAAAGACCATTGGTAGGGTTTTAACCTCACTTCCTGTTCAGCTGTGTGACAGGAAGTGAAGCCAATTTTAGGAAAAGGGACACAAAGCCCAACCTAAAAACACTAGCAGGGGTTCTAACACTCAATTGGCTTCCCTCAAACAACCCACAATTAGAATAGGATTGTCTTGTGCTAGTTTCAAGCACAGCGCTGTAAATCAGCACTTCAAGCCTGTCCCACCAAAAAAACCACACCCCCCCCCCCCCCCCCCCCTCCAACCGGCCCTGTTTGCAGCTTTTCCTACATCTTGCACATGTGCTTTAAAAAGTCAGTCTGGACATCAGTTCTAGGAAACAATACTTACCGCTTTGTCCTTCCTTTTCTGGTGACTAAACATTTCATGCATACACACCAGGAAAGAGCTTAGAGACAAATCACACTTGATGGTTTAGGCCCAAACTAGTTCAGCTGCAGCGGTTGAAATCCATAGCAGGAAAAAAATATCACAAAACAAACTTCAAAATTTGAAAGTAATTTTATTGGTCCACAAAACAAGGAAAGCAAAACAAAAAATTACAAATAAACACACCAAAAATATATAAAAACACCTAAAAAAAACAAAAAAGACCAACGTTTATTTCACAGTCATTGGAAAATAAATCATGCTTTTGAAATAACAGGATAGACCCACAGGATTAAAACATTAGTCATTAACATCTTGAGAAACATTTAGCAAAATTATGTAGCAGAGAAAACATCAAAAAATACAAAACTTGCTCCAAAACATCTCTGTTTCACTCCGCCATTACTTCCAGCCAGCAAATCTGCCCCCTCTGAGGGCAGCTGACACGTGCAGTATCCACGCTTTTTATAACATGTGTGCTAATGAACCAATTGGAAACACATGAAGAAATGTCAGCCTCTAGTTTGTGTGCACTTGTAACTGCTTACACCTGTTAAGGATGTCCTTAAATTACTAAGCCAAAAAAACAGCTTTCTGAGCATGCTCAGAAAGATGCAAGTCATTTTCAGGATGAAACTTCCAACTTCTTTTTCTAACTGTTCGAGCATGCCCAGTTCACTCGAAATGCAGTACCAGAATCAAATCTGCAATGGCGGATGAAAGCATTAGAGGTGTTTAATTTTTTTTTGGTCCCCATGAAGTGATGCTTTACAAGCTGAAGGGGAGGTCTAATAGAATTTTTACGTAACAAACCGAAATAGTAATAATTTAAAAGCCCCTGTCCCTAGTAGCTCGCAGTCAGAAGCGAACAAGCAGCATTTTTATTGTTTCCGGTTACCAGTTTAGATTTACAGATGAGGTCTAGTGCTATAAATATTCCTCTTGCTGTTACGCACGCTATGATACCTCACATGTGTGGTTTGAAGAATGTTTCCATATGTGGGCGGGCCTTAAATGTGTAAGCCCCGCCCACATATTGAACCCCCGTTCAAACCCCACATGTGAGGTATCATAGCGTACGTTAGAGCGAGAGCAATACTTTTAGCACTAGACCTCCTCTGTAAATCTAAACTGGTAACCTGAAACACATAAAAAAGCGTTGCCTATGGGTATTTCAAGTACTGAAGTTTGGCCGCCATTCCATGAGTGTGTGCAATATTAAAGTGTAACATGTTGGGTATCTATTTACTCGGTGTAACATCATCTTTCACATTATGGCCATAAATTGGGCTAACTTTAGTGTATTCTTAATTTGTAACCACTTGAGCCCCAGAGCATATTACTGGTCACTGACGGGGCCATTTTTTGCATTTCAACACTGCGTCATTTTGACTGACAATTGCGTGGTTGTGCGACGTGGCCCCAAAAAAAATTTGGCGTCCTCATCCTCCTCCCCCCCCCCCCTAAAAAAATTTTTATTTTTTTTTGTTGGTGGTATTTGATCACCTCTGCGTTTTTTCTTATTTTTGCTTGACCCAAAAATATAGCGGCAATTTGGTAACTAAAAAAACATCTTTTTTACTGTTTGCTATAATAAATCTCCCCCAAAATATATTCAAAAAATGTTTGCCCTCAGTTTAGGCCGATAAGTATTCTTGGACATATTTTTGGTTGCAAAAAATCACAATAAGCGTTTGATTGGTTTGGGCAAAAGTTCTAAGTAGGGGTTGGTCTTATGGGTTTTTTTGGAATAATTTTTTGTTTTACTAGTAATGGTGGCTATCATTGTTTTTTCTGGCTAATGCGACATTGTGGCGGACACATTTTTGTGAGATTTGGCATTTTTGTAGCGAGCAATGGTATAGAAATGCATTTCTTACTCTAAAAATGACACTGGCAGGGAAGGGGTTAACACTAGGGGCGCGGAAGGGGTTGAATATGTTACCTGGGTGTGTTCTAACTGTAAAGGGGGTGGGACTGTGTAGGGGAAATGACAGATCGCTGTTCATACATTGTAGGGACAGACGAGCAGGCATTCCCCCCCCCCTGACAGGACCGGGATAAAGGGGAACTCCACCCCAAATTATAAAAAAAACGGCGTGGGGGTCCCCCTTCAGGTACACAACAGGCTCTTAGATTTGATCTGGAACATAAGGGGTTAAACCCACGCCAAAAAACGGCGTGGGGTTCCCCCTCAGATCCAGACCAAACCCTTCTCCCAGGCACGCAGTCTGGCCGGACAGGAATGGGGGTGGGGACGAGCGAGGCCCCCCCCCCCCCTCCTGAGCCGTACCAGACCACATGCCCTCGACATGGGGGAGTGTGTGCTGTGGGGGAGGGGGGCACTGCCCCCCCACCCAAAGCACTCTTGTCCCCATGTCGATAGGGACAAGAGCCTCCTTCCCGACAACCCTGGCCGTTGGTTGTCGGGGTATGCGGGCGGGGGGCTTATCAGAATCTGAAGAGCCCCCTATATTAAGGGGGCCCCCAGATTCTGGCCCCCCACCCTATGTGAATGAGTATGGGGTACATCGTACCCCTACCCATTCACCGGGTGGAAAAGTGTAAACAACAAAAAAAAACACACAGAAAAAAATAATTTATTAGTCAGCTCCGGGGGTCTTCTGCCGGGACCCCCACCACCAGCCCATTGGGCCCCGGGCTTCGCCGTTGTTCTGCCGGGGGGGACACCCACCGATGCTCTCCGCCATGTCCAGCCAGGCCCCCACCCCAAAATAAGCTCTTTCACATCGGGGGGGGCCGGCCGAAAAAAGCAGAGAACAACGGGGGCGGAGCCCCTCGGTCTTCCAGACGTTTTCTGCCGGGGGGCTCCAGCCCCGCACCGGTCTTCGCCGCCGCCTTCCGCGGGGGGGGGACACCCACCGATGCTCTCGGCCATGTTCGGCCAGGCCCCCTACCCCAAATCAAGCTCTTTTACATCCAGGGGGGGGGCCGGCGGAAATGGCGGAGAGAAAAACGGGGGCCAAACCCCTCCTCGGTCTTCGCTTTCCGCCGGGGGGGTACACCTACCCCCCCCCGGTCTTCGCCGCCCTTCCGCCGGGGGAGAGAGACACCACCGATGCTCTCCGCCATGTTCGGCCAGGCCCCCTACCCCAAATCAAGCTCTTTTACATCCGGGGGGGCCGGCGGAAATGGCGGAGAACAACGGGGGCGTCGCCACTCCTCGGTCTTCTAGCCGTCTTCTGCCGGGGGGGGAAACACCCACCCATGCTCTCCGCCATGCTCGACTGTGCCCCCACTCCAAAATGAAGCTCTTTTACATCCGGGGGGGGCGGCCGAAAACAGCGGAGAACAACGGGGGTGTCGCCCCACCTCGGGCTCCTCCGCTTCTGCCTGGCTCCTCCCGAGGCCAGGGCTTCTTTCGCCGTCTTCCGCCGGAGGGCGTACTCTCGGGCTTCTCGTCGTTGTCTTCCGCCGCGGGGGCCAGGCCTTCTTCTTTGCCGCCCCCTTCGAATTTTTCGGCCTGGATGGGGGTCGCACATCCCATCCAGGACTTGGACGTGGCGGGCTTCTCGTCGCCGTCTTCTGCCGCTGCCCCCTTCACCACGAAGCTCCGTGCTTGTTTGATGAGGGCAGCGGGCTTCCGTCGTCTTCTCCGGGGCGAGGGTCGTACATCCCACCCCGGATTTCGTCGCCGGCTTCTGCCTGGCTCCAGAGAGGAGCCAGGGCTTCTCGTCGCAGTCTTCCGCCGCGGGGTGACACTCGCGGGCTTCTTCTTCCATTCGATGTTGACACGGCGAGGTCCGGCGCTGAAATGCCTTCTGAGCGGCGGGCAAGGACTTATATTGGCATTGGGCGTGGGCGTGGTTATGCCAACATGTGACCTTAACCATGTGACAGTGATGTCACATCACATCACTGTCACATGGGTTAAGGTCACGTGTTGGCATAACCACGCCCACGCCCAATGCCAATATAAGTCCTTGCCCGCGCTCAGAAGGCATTTCAGCGCCGGACCTCGCCGTGTCAACATCGAATGGAAGAAGAAGCCCGCGAGTGTCACCCCGCGGCGGAAGACTGCGACGAGAAGCCCTGGCTGCTCTCTGGAGCCAGGCAGAAGCCGGCGACGAAATCCGGGGTGGGATGTACGACCCTCGCCCCGGAGGAAGACGACGGAAGCCCGCTGCCCTCATCAAACAAGCACGGAGCTTCGTGGTGAAGGGGGCAGCGGCAGAAGACGGCGACGAGAAGCCCGCCACGTCCAAGTCCTGGATGGGATGTGCGACCCCCATCCAGGCCGAAAAATTCGAAGGGGGCGGCAAAGAAGAAGGCCTGGCCCCCGCGGCGGAAGACAACGACGAGAAGCCCGGAGAGTGGCGCCCTCCGGCGGAAGACGGCAAAAGAAGCCCTGGCCCCTAGTAGGAGCCAGGCAGAAGCCGGCGACGAAATCCGGGGTGGGATGTACGACCCTCGCCCCGGAGAAGACGACGGAAGCCCGCTGCCCTCATCAAACAAGCACGGAGCTTCGTGGTGAAGGGGGCAGCGGCAGAAGAGAGCGACGAGAAGCCCGCCACGTCCAAGTCCTGGATGGGATGTGCGACCCCCGTCCAGGCCGAAAAATTCGAGGGGGCGGCGGCAGAAGAAGACCCTCAAAGTTAAAACCACGTTCACCAGGTGAATGGGTAGGGGTACGATGTACCCCATACTCATTCACATAGGGTGGGGGGCCCGAAATCTGGGGGCCACCTTATTAAACGGGGCTCCCAGATTCTGATTGGCTCCCGCCCGCATACCCCGACAACCAATGGCTAGGGTTGTCGGGAAGAGGCTCTTGTCCGATCGACATGGGGACAAGAGTGCTTTGGGGTGGGGGGGGCAGCGCCCCCCTCCCCCAAAGCACACACTCCCCCCATGTCGAGGGCATGTGGTCTGGTACGGCTCAGGAGGGGGGGGGCGCTCGCTCGTCCCCACCCCCATTCCTGTCCGGCCAGACTGCATGCCTGGGATGAGGGCTTGGTACGGATCTGGGGGGGAACCCCACGCCGATTTTGGCGTGGGTTAACCCCTCACGTTCCGGACCAAGCCGGAGAGCCTATTGTACCCCTGGGGGGGAAGCCGCGCCGGTTTCACATTTGAAATTTGGCGCGGAGTTCCCCTTCAGTGTCAGCGCAGCCCGAGAACAGCTCGGAGCTTGCCGTGCGCGCTCCAGGCAGTGCAAACACTGCTACGCCGCCTGGTATTTACCAAGGATTTCCCGGCGTACTGAAGAGGCGCGCGCGGTAAGCTCCGATTTTTCCCTCTGCGCATGCCCAGTATGCAAGTGAACCTTCCGAGGTTCTAGCGTACTTTGCAAGGGCACGGGGATCGGGTCCCAAAAGTCACTTTCCCTTTCAAATCGGCCCGCCACACAAGTTTAAACACATGTCACTACACTTCCCCTGCATCACCCCCCTCCCTCCCCTCATAAACTCCCGCCCGAATCCCCGATGTTTACATTACTAAATGCCGCACGCCAGCTCTGTACTGGCGTGCTGTGCGCCCTCTCCTGGGCGCATTAGGCACTTTAGTAAATGAGGAAACACGCTGCACTGGCAGCGTGTTTCTTTTGTAAATCTCAAAAACAGGTTTACTCCTGCTTGTGCACCATGAGTCTTGGCGCACAGGCTTGGTAAATCAGCCCCACGGTGTCGCTAAATGTCCGACCTTTGCTGCAAAGACCATCGATGAAAAGAAGGCCTTTATTCACGAAAACCATCTCTGTTTTGGTTGCCTAAGAAAGGGCCACACTACAAAAGACTGCAAAGGAAGGCACACATGTAGCATATGCAGTCAACGTCATCCAACCTGTTTGCACATACAGAGAAGAGAAACACTGGTCAAAACATCAAACGATGATTCAGTAGACATGGAAGGTAAAGCAAACGACAATGTTCCCAAAGTTATGTCCCATACTTTGACAAGACATACTTCTGCCACATCCTGCATTGTTCCAGTTCTGTTGTCAGCTACGACGGAGCCTCAGAGGGAAATCCTCACTTATGCCCTACTTGACACACAGAGTGATTCAACCTTTATTCTGGCAGACCTGGTATCGAAGTTAAGTGTTAGCACCAAGCCATTACAGCTAAAGCTCAGCACAATGACAGCTGTTGACACAGTTATATCAAGCCAAATTGCTCACGGTCTGCAAGTGCGTGGCTTCAACTCTAAAGCTCAAGTCCAACTCCGTCAAGCCTATACAAGAGATTTCATTCCAGTAGATAAGTCTCACATCCCCACTAAGGAGACCGCACTCCAGTGGTCACACCTCAAACACTTGGCAAACAAGTTACAGCCACTTCAAGACTGCGAAGTAGGACTACTGATCGGTTATGACTGCCCATCCGCACTGGCTCCCTTGGAGGTTGTTATCGGCTCCGAAAATGAAACCTTCGCTCAAAGGACTATGCTCGGCTAGAGCATTATAGGATCAGCAAATCCACATCTTGATAGACAGGGTAGCCAGAGCTTCGTACACAGAGTCGCAGTAAAAGAAATGCCAATGCCGACGGTCACTGATGTGTTAAAGGTTTTAGAAATGGACTTCATTGAAAGAAATTATGAAGATAAGTACGTGTCTCAAGATGATGTTCGCTTCGTGCAGTTTCTCTCGGAAACTATAACGAAAGGGAAAGATGGACACTACGAGATGCCATTACCCTTCAAAGACAACAGTCAACTGGCTCTACCAAACAATAAGAGGCTGGCCCTTATTCGACTTCATCATCTAAAGAAAAGACTAAAGGCAAATAGACAGTACCATGAACACTACACCGCATTCATGGAAGAAACAATCAGAAAGGGTGATGCAGAACCAGCCCCTTCATTATCAGAGGAAGAGACAGTGTGGTACATCCCACATCACAGGGTTTATCACCCCAAGAAGCCAGACAAGTTAAGAGTTGTCTTTGATTGTTCAGCAAAGTTCAAAGGCATCTCCCTAAACGATACCTTGTTGACAGGTCCCGACCTGATAAATTCTCTAGTGGGAGTCCTCTGTCGCTTCAGGAAGGAAGCAGTTGCTGTGATATGCGACATTGAAAAGATGTTCCATCAATTCTACATCCCCACAGAAATGCGCAATTACTTAAGGTTCCTTTGGTGGGAGAACGTTTAGTTGGAAATAGAACCGAAAGAATTCAGAATGGCAGTCCACCTTTTCGGTGCCAGTTCCTCTCCAGGATGTGCCAATTTCGGCCTTAAGTATCTTGCACGACAATACAAGTCAGAATATCCCTCAGCATCAGCCTTCATCGAGAATAGAACTTTTATGTCGACGACGGCCTAACCAGCGTTCCAACAGTCAGTGAAGCTTCGAATCTAATCCTTGAAACTCAAAGATTATGTAAAAATGCTGGCCTACGACTGCATAAGTTCAACTCTAATAGAAGGGACATCCTGTCCTTTATAGCTCCGTCAGAAAGAGCAACAAATAGTGTACCTGTCAAACTTAACCCAGACTCAACAACAGAAGGACAAGTACTGGGCATTCAGTGGTCAATTGAAAACGACACCTTCAGTTTCAGTGTTGACATAAAGGATCAACCCTCAACTCGTCGTGGTATCCTGTCAGTCGTAGCTTCTCTCTGGGCTTCATAGCCCCCTTCATACTGAGTGGCAAGCGCATTCTCCAAGAGCTTTGCCGCAGGGGCATCAGTTGGGATAAAGCACTTCCTGAGAGCTTATGTCCACGGTGGGAGGCTTGGAAGAGTAGTCTGCAAGCTTTAAGGGAAATCAAGATACCCAGATGTTACCATCCCCCAGATTTCAGTAACAGAACGAAAGTGGAACTACACCACTTTTCCGATGCAAGCAACATAAGATATGGTGCTTGTTCATATCTTAGTTACAAGAATGACAGAGATCAAGTCCATTGCAGCCTCATAATGGCTAAAGCAAGAGTCGCACCAACGAAGATTGTGAGCATTCCAAGGCTTGAACTCTCAGCTGCTGTCACCGCAGCAAGGTTGAGTGCCATGTTGAAGGCAGAACTTGAGATAGAAATTGACAAAGAATTCTTCTGGACAGATTCCCAAGTAGTCTTAGCCTATATCAATATTGAAGCGAGAAGGTTTCACGTGTTTGTAGCGAATCGTGTTCAACTCATAAGAGAGATTACAGACCCAACTCAGTGGCACTATGTGGATACGACACAAGTGCACGCATCTTCAAGATCTTCGGCAGAACTAATTGTAGGCGACCCCAGTGGCGTCTCCAGCTTTCATATTTAGGGGGGCACATGGGGGGACAGGGACAAAAGTAGGGGGGCCAACTATAAAATGCAATTATATATATATATATATATATCTCCTGGGGCCCTTTACTACGATCCCCCAACGGGCCCTTTTACATGTTCTGCAGTGAGCTCCCTTCCTACTATACTGGGGCCCCCCAGGGTGGCAGAAAACAAGAGATATATGTCACCAGCACACCAAGAAAATATAAAGGTCCAAAGCAGTGGGAGAAATTTAAGGGTTGCAAAGGTTGTCTGGTGTTCTGCCACTGTGGGGTTCCCCAGCTGTCCTGTCTCTGCTATTGACAGCGCTGGTCTGGCATCTGTCTCCTTGGCAGTGGCGGAAGTCTATTAGGACCTAGTGCTGGTGACATTATGGATGCATGCAGGGGAAGGCTGGCACTATTGGTTATAGAGGGCTGAGCCCCCAGCTGGTCACCTAGCAGCAGTAATGCTGTATAAACTTCTCTGTTGACATGCTGATCGGAGTGTGATCCAGGTGATGCTCCCAGTCAGATCTAATAAACACAGTATTTATTAGCATCAAGAGTACAACCACATATATATATATATATATAATCAAACGTATGTTCCGCAGCCATGTGGGCTCTATGCCTGTAAAGTGTGGGCTTTGATCAATAAAATCACTAATATTTAACATTAGGATTTGACTGGGAGCATCCCCTGGATTGCATCCCGATCAGCATGTCAGAGAAGGCTCCACTGCTGCTAAGCAATGTGCAGGGAGCTCAACTGTCTACAAACAATAGAGATGGGCTTGGGTGTGTTTGAAATCCCACATGCCCAATCCCGCCAGGAAGCCAACACTCCACAGCGCTAATCACAGGCAGTGAGACATTTCCTGATCTGTGCAGCAGTGGACCGTGAAATGTCTCACTGCCTGTGATTAGCGCTGTGCAGTGTGGGCTTCTTGGCAGGCCCTGGCATGTGGAATTTTGAACATGCCCAGCCCATCTGTAACAACAAATTGTGCTGGCCCTCCTGTACATTAGCCCCATAAAGTAACCAGCACTGGGTTCCAATGTGCTGCCGCCACTGCCAAGGAGACAGAGATCAGCGCTGTAAATAGCCGGGACAGGACAGCAACTCTGGTTATTCCAGCACTGGTCCACAATGGGAGGTTTCCCCCGTCCACCTATAATGTGTAGATGGGGGAATTGGATCATTTCTTTTTTTTTTCATTCAACCTAATAGTTGAATGAAAAAAAGTGATCAATGTATGGGCTGCCTAAGAGCTAAGACCAGCCATAGACAGTTTAAATCTCAGCTGGTTCAGCAGGAACTGGCTGAGATTTGAACCATTAATGAGCAGATTCTCTTATGATTATCACTAGTGGTTGGTGTATAGCCACTAGTGAGAATCACTGTTTGTCGGGAGAATACAATTGCTGGGCAGGAGGGATATTCCCCTGTCAGCACTGTCTGTGTTGATGGGGGAATCATGCAAGTTTCTTTCCTGCAATCTGTGGATGTAGGAAAGAAATTTGCACTGTATATTACCTGCCTAACTGAAAGTGAAAGTGTAACAGAATGGCCCGTGACACCCAGAGACTTTTGAAGGATGTGGGGTACTCGAGTTCCAGCATCACTAATGACTCTTGGGTCTAGGGTCATCCTGTGCCCCTTTTGGGCATAGGGTGACTGAGAAATGATAATGATAAATTACATGGGAAGGGACATTACTAATAATTCATGTTTTGCAGGATATCTTGAAATATTACAAGTTGTTAAACTCTGACTCCAACAGGTCAATAGAGTGTTTTTATTCAATGTGGGGACACATGCTTTTGAGGTGTTAATTGAGTCTGCTCCTAGACATTCCTTTGTGTGATGCTAATACTGTTTTGTGTCCATTGTGCAAATTAGGTCTGCTCCTAAGACCTGTTCATTGTGTATGCTAATGACACTGTTAAGATGTGGAATGTGACTTGTCAAGCTGTAGTAATTAACCCCTCTAAATACAGAGCCAGACCGTCTGGGTAATGAGTAGTAATTAACTCATCGGAATGTCATTACCTAAAAGAATGTGTATGAAGCCCCCCCTTGTGTGATGTATGGGTGGAGTGTGTCTTTGTCCCTGTGATTAACTGTAACATGCTTGTACTGTATATAACAAAGCTAAGTTACCATTCAAGGATTCATTTGTTCATTTTGGAACCAGTACCAGAGCTTGTTTTGTCTCGGTTATTCTGGGAAATGAAATGGGTCGTGTCTGATGTCTGTCGGACTGTCGGATAAGCTGTCGTGGGGCGATGGAATGGAATATCGTAAACGGTGGTGACCGTTACAGAAAGTAAATTGTGAATGTCTTGAAAGAACAGGAGAGGGGGAGGGAGACAGATGGGGGAGAGAAGGGATGGAGATAATGCAGTTCAGTGATTACAGTGTACTGCAGTCGGCAGTGAACACACTTGCCCACGGTCCAGGCTAGAATCTCAGGCATTATTCACACACATGCTGCTGATTTTCATATTTCCTGAACACACATCCCCTCTCTTCAGATACAGCACACCGAGATAGTGTGGGCGGGACTGAAAGGAGGAGGAGGAGGAGGAGCTGTATTCCTCCCTGCTTGTATGTGAGGAGAGTGGGGGGGAGGTGGCTGGACTCGCTGGGCTGTAAAAGAGTGTCAGACTGACACTCGGCTCAGCTTGCAGTCTCCACTCTCGGAATTTACAGGCTGGTTCTTCTGTCCTAAGGACGGGAGAAATCAGTCTGTTTTTTCAGTAACTGAGATGAAGGCTTGGGCCACCCTCCCCCACAGTGCTCATGGAGTCCTTTCTGCAACTCGCTCTTCTCCGTGCCAATGAGGATGCAGGGGAAGGAGCAGATAGGGCGGCTGTGGTTGTGTGAACGCCCGCATTGTGCAGTGTCAGCGAGCTGAGGGAGGAGGAGGAAGCCCCGCAGAGCTGACTGGGGACTCTCTCCCTCTCAGGAGAGACTGTTACTCCAGCGGCGGCCTGAAAAAAAAAAAAAAAAGCAAACATTTTTTTTATTTTTTTTGGGGGGCACATGGTGGGGCACAGCATAATGTTGGGGGGATCAGGGCCCCCTCTGGCCCCCCCCTAGAGACGCCTCTGCGCGACCCTGAAGTCAAACCCATTACAACCCTTGCATCACAGGCCAGTGAACAAACTGATATTCTAAATCGTCTGAGCAGGTTCTCCAGTTGGTTAATGCTCATTAAGGTGATTGCAAGAATCAGGAGAATAAAAATGAAGACGCATCACTTCAGAAATCTTGTGTCTGTGGAGGAACGTAAGAAGGCCGGGGAGGTAGTGATAGGTTTAGTTCAACAGCAAACTTTCCCCCAAGAGCTAAAACTTCTTCAAAGAGGAGATAGTTTTCCAAGTTCAAGCCCTCTTAGCTGTCTTGACCCCATTCTGGTTCAAGGACTTCTTCGTGTTGGTGGAAGGCTGTCAAGATCAACTCTTAGTCAAGAAACAAAACACCCAGTCATCCTCCCAAAAGAAGGGCACATTACTCAGTTAATCTTGTCCCACTATCATGCAGCCACCCATCACCAGGGCCGCAGCCAAACTCTAACAGAACTCAGAGCAAATGGATTTTGGGTGCTTGGCGGAAGCAAGTCAGTTGCTAAGTTAATATATAAATGTGTACAGTGTCGAAAGCTCCGTCGTCCCACAGAGGAGCAGCGTATGTCAGAGCTCCCCGAAGAACAAGTAGAATTTTCAGCTCCCTTTGCATACTGCGGTATGGACTGTTTTGGTCCCTTTATCACCAAACAAGGTCGAAAGGAATACAAGAGGTATGGTCTAATCTTCACATGCTTCTCCTCACGTGCAGTCCATATCGAAATGCTTGAAGATTTATCTACAGATTCCTTCATCAATGCCTTAAGGTGTTTCATCAGTTTAAGAGGAGCCGTTTGCCAACTTCACTGTGACCAAGGCACAAATTTCACAGGAGCAAAGAACGAACTTAAAGAAGCCCTGAAGCAATGTGACACAAAGGCACTAGAAACTTTCCTAGCTGATAAACAGTGTGAGTTTATCTTCAATGCTCCTTCCGCAAGTCATGCAGGGGGAGTCTGGGAACGTCAAATTAGAACCATTCGTAATGTGCTAAATGCTACAACAGTCCAATGTTCAAGTAGACTAGATGATGCTTCTCTTAGAACGCTATTTTATGAAGCTATGGCCATTGTTAACAGCCGTCCTTTAACTGTCGATGGAATCAATGACCCCAAGGCACCAGAACCTCTAACTCCAAACCACCTCATCCTGATGAAATCCAAGGTTGCATTACCTCCACCTGGGAAATTCGTAAAGGAAGATGTGTATGCAGCTAAACGGTGGCGTAGAGTACAGTATTTAGCAGAACAATTCTGGAGTCGGTGGAAAAGAGAATACCTAATGAGTGTTTCCACAAGACAGAAATGGCACACACCCCGACGTAACCCCAAAGAAAATGACATTGTCATAATCAAAGAAGATATGTTTCCCAGATGCCAGTGGCAACTAGGACGTGTAATTGAAACTACAATAGAAAAGGATGGTCTAGTTCGCCGTGTCAAGGTGTTAGTAGGTGACAGAAGATTGCAAGATAAGAAAGACTATGTATCAAAACCTTCACTTATTGAACGTCCTATTCAAAAGCTAGTAGTCCTCATAGAAAGCAAATAAGTTCAGTTTTAGTGATACACTAGCATACCACCACACGAGACAGTAGCCATTTACAGAGGTACCTATAAGCTAAATTGTGTATGATGTACCATGTTTTATAGCGGCCTTAGTTATGTTCTGTAAATTATGTATGACTTTTTAAGTTATATTCATCATAACATAATTTGGTGGGAGTGTAACTGTCCGCTTGTCATTGTGGATCTTGTTCAGCACTTGCTGCTGGGTGGAACCTTTCTGTCTCCCTTTAGTTCCCGGGGGCAATGTTTAACTAGCAGGATCACAAAACCACTCCTTTCTTCCTGTCTTAGAAAGAAAGTATTTTCCTGTATCACATGCCACATGTTAGCTGTATGCATAGGACTTCATGGAAGATGTTTGCAGAAAATCCCTAAAGCTTAAAGTTTGTACCCCCCTTGGCAAGCGGATCGAGGTATGCAGAAAAGTGTGCATTGTTATAAAGATGTATATGTTCTAGAGATAAACAGTGTTCATGCTGTTTGGTTTTAAATACGCTATATAATCCAAAGCACTTTGCATGTAACCATGTTTCTTTAAATGTTCAATGTAATTAGATGTGTGTGCAGACAACTGTAATTAACCCTGTAACCCCCTTTTGTGGTGATAACTGTAAATAAGTGTGTTGTATGTCATTTACAGTTTTCACGGTGCGATGGTGCTACGGTGCTTACGATATTCATGTTTACGGTGCTCAAGGAGATAAAGAGAACAATATTCAACCCTGCTGCGCACCTTTGTCGCAAAAGAATAAAACTACTGCACCCGTCAGAAGCTCTCCTCTTGTTATTTATTCGATGCCATAGGGGCCGTAACATGGGGGATCAGCAGAGCTGGGGGTTACTACTAAGCAGAGGATCTGCAGAGATGGGATCACTACTGACTGGGGATCAGCAGAACTGGGGGCTACTACTAAGTGATGGATCAGCAGAGCTGGGGGTTACTATTAAGCAGAGGGATCAGTAGAGCTGGAGGTTATTACTGAGTAGGGGGTCAGCAGATCTGGGGGTTACTACTGAGCAGAGGATCAGCAGAGATTAGGGTTACTACTGAGTGGGGGAATAGCAGAACTGGATGGGAGATCATCAAAACTGGGATTACTACTTTGTGGGGCATCAACAAATCTTGAGGTACTACTGAGGAGGGAATCTGCTGAACGAGGGTATTAATAAGCTTGGGGTCTGCTGAATGAGCATATCAACAAGCTGGGGATTTGCTGAACAAGGATACTAATAAGCTGGGGATCTTCTGAACAGGGGTACTAATGAGCTGGGTGTACTACTGATTGGGGCATCAGCAGAGCTGGGGCTACTACTGAGCAGAGGATCTGCTAAACGAGGGTACTAATAAGTTAGGGATCTGTGGAAGAGGGGTACTAATAAGCTGGGAATCTGCTGAGTGGGGGGATTATTAAGCTAGGGTTCTATTGGACCCCTTTAAAAAAAAAATGAAATTGAACAAACACAGGACATTTGTCAAGCTTTAATAAATCATCAAAAATGCATCACCGAAGCATCTAAAGGAC
Organism: Rana kukunoris; assembly: GCA_029574335.1. Classification (NCBI taxonomy): domain Eukaryota; kingdom Metazoa; phylum Chordata; class Amphibia; order Anura; family Ranidae; genus Rana; species Rana kukunoris. The sequence continues at coordinate 91,129 of JAJQKJ010002910.1, read as the reverse complement.
TTAGAAATAAAGAGCCCTTTAAATGACACTAAACTGTTTGGGCCAAATTCACGTACATTGGCGCATATTTTGACCGGCGTAGCGCACCTCCTTTACGTTAGACCGGCGCAATGTAGAGGCGCAATCACCGTATCCTTGTAGTATTTGCGCAGAAATTAGCGCCGGTGTAACGTAAATTCCGAGGCGTAAGGCGGAGTAATTCAAATTGGGAAGGACGTGGGTGTGTTTCATTGAAATGAGCCGTGACCCCATGCAAATGAAGGGCCGGCCGGATCGCAAATGCGCACATGAAGCAGACCATGGTCAGCACCTCTGTGCGCATGCTCACAACTCGGGAACGGCGCAATCAGTGAAATTGGAAGTGGACCCGGGCAACTTAGTGAACTATGCAGAGAGCTTAAATAGACAGACACAAACGCACTTCCTTTGCAAAAGTACATCCCTCTGTATCCCTTCCTATACAGCAAGGTGCTTTTGTTCTGTTGTTTGTTGCGTTGTGACTTGTCTTTGTGATATTTGTTGACTGTTTGATCTAGTGTTTTGTAGAATCTATTTGATAGTGTTTTTTGGTGACTGGTTGTGAGACTTTTTGGTTGTTAGATTTTGTTTGTTTTGTTGCTTGATTTTTCCTGCTTGTTTTTGTGTGTTATTTTTGGTGATTGTTTGGGAGAGAGTTGTTGTATGAATATGACTGAGAGGAAGCACAAGAGCAATTTTTTTTCTTTGGGGGAGAAACAAATTATTGCCCGGGCCCTTACCCAATTTGGCCGTTTCCTTCACGGCCTGGAGAGTGCCAACACCACCCCGGCCAGGAAGAAGGAAATTTTGCAGAACATTACCGACCAGGTAAATTCATTGGGGGGGGGGGGGGAGACCCGGACACGCGAGGGGATCGTAAAAAAGATCAATGATCTCCGGCGTCTGGTCCGAAAGATGCTGGCCAAAATGGCAGCCCATGCCAGGGGCACTGGAGGGGGCCAACCATGCCCTGTTAGTCTGACAGCGGAGGAGCGTGCGGTGGCCCACACCTTTAATAGGCAACAAGTGGAGGGCCTGCCTGGCTATGACTCCAGTCAGGAGCCCGTGATGACAGGTAAGGTTTTTTTTTTTCCTATCTGGTGTGTAGCATGTATATGTCAGCAAAGACTTTCTTTTCCTTTTTATTATACTCTGACCTCTTTTACACTTTGACTTTTTATGCCCTCCATACAGAGTAATTAGATGCCTGGCGTTTGTTTTGTTGGGACTGTATTTGGCACTCGGCACGGGTAAGAGTTAGGACCTGTTGTCCTCCTCTACTGAGGGATCCTGTCGTGCTCCCCCATCCCCTTGGGGGATCTGACATGATCCTTCCCTCCTCGCGCCGCGGGACTCTGGCGCGCGACACCCCCTCCTCTCCCTCTCCCATCCTCTAAGAGTTTCTCCCAGTGACGCTCCTGTCCACGCTCGTGTCCTGAGCCATCTGGGACTTCCCCTGGCTAGTCGACGTGTGGGGTGGGCGGAGACCTCGCGCGTCACTGCACCCGGAGGGCAGTCTCGGGGAGTGACTGCATGTGAGGCACCGCCCCCCCCATTCAGGCTGACACACAGCTGTTAGCAATAGGGAGACACATAAAACACCTGACTGAATGTTCAGGTTTAGTCTCCCTATGGTCAGTAACCTGCGTAGAACGCTCTGGATAGGTATGGATGATTTTTCTACCCTATATCAGCAGAATTGGCAGTTTTTATGCTAATTACTTTTTATTGGCTGGTCCTACTTTGTACTTTGTTATAACCAGGATTCTCTTATGCCTTTCTACCTCCTCTGCTTTGCCACTATTTCTTTCTCTTTTAGAACCTGTTTCTAATGAGCAATCTACTGCTCCTGGCATCTCCAGAGCTTCAGCTGTCCACACTGTTCCCCGACAGGGAGAACTTTACACAGAGGAGAGGAGATTTTTGGTTTCTCAATTCCTCTGTCTTTCCTGTTTTACAAACATCCCTTGTTACCTTGGTAAGTCCCTTATAGATATACCTTTTACTATTTATTATGTGCAATGGAGGGTTCTATGTATACCACTTGCTTGATTCAATAACTTTATGAGATCTATTTCTCCTATGCTTATGCAAAGCAGTGCTGTCTTCTTATCTAAACAAGTGACAGCCCCCTCTCTTTAGCACACCCCACTGGTGCTTTGATAAATCCAGCCTCTAATACTAATTATATAGGACCTGAGGGCATGGTATACAACTCTTTTGTTTGTCTGTTCAGTTTTTGTTTGTTCAGTTTTTGACGCTGACTTCTTGGATTTTCTGACCTCCCTCTGTTGCCTTTATCCACTCCCACATCAACAGCCAGGCACTTTCGTTTAGATTGCTATATTCTCTGTATTTCACCTGGTTTACTTTATTTATTACTTTTTATTTTTATTTTACTTCAAACCGGTTCAAGTTTTGTTTTGCGCCAACATAATCTCTTCCCATTTCAATTTTTTTTTTTTTTGTCTTGGCTGTCCCTGACAATGTGCATTAGATGTGCTCTCTTGTCTGGCATTTTGATACACTTGATACATTGTGCTTTTTTCCTTCTTGCCTCTTTATATTCCTCACATCATAGGTCACATCGTATGGCAATACCTTGTGAATAATCCGTACTTTTAATGACCCAGGACATATTTCTGCTACAACCGACCAAGCAATTTTCATGGTCTTCATCTGATGCCGCGTACACACGATCATTTTTTGTGATGAAAAAAAACGACGTTTTCTGTGAAGTAAAAAACGACGTTTTTGAAACGTCACTTTTCAAAGACGATGTTGCATACACACCATCGTTTTTTTCACAAAAAGCGAGGTTACGTTCACCACTCTTTTCCATTGAAGCTCGCTTCATAACTAGCTTATGGGCATGCGCGGGTTGAAAAACGTAGTTTTAAAAGACGTTTTTGCTACACACGGTGACTTTTTGTGAAACAAAAAACGACGTTTTGAAAAACGACACAAAAAATTCAAGCACGTTGGAATTTTTTTTTGGTCGTTTTTTTGAAGACATAAAAAGACGTTTTGCCCACACACGATCAATTTAAATGACCGTGTGTATGCGGCATGAGACTTATATACCTACCTTCGAACTTACCGGTTAGTAGTTACTTATATACTTGGCAATTAGTGTTTAAGCATATATATGTGCATAATATTTTTGAGTCCAGACCCATACACACAGGGCTAGTCCGGGTACCACCCCAGACACGGCGGGAGTCATGATGAGGATTAAAATCGTGGTTACTTATATGTACTTTTCTCTATATGTAAAAAATCGTGTAAATGAATGTTTCAACTACACATGTGTCTGTCATGAACTTTGCATTTATTTTATTTTATCTTATTTTAGACGGTACAGCGACACTTTGCGCACCGCCCTCGCCCTGATGAAGAGGCGATACTCGGTCTAGAAAAAAAGCCTCGAAACGTTGGCATCCCTGTCTATACCCATGAGACAGTCTTGAGGGCTTTTCCTGTTGCTCCTTTGTCGCATGTACACGTATATACAATTTTGATTGTCTTGTCTCACCATGTATAATGTGAGGTACCGTTGTTAATTGTCCCCCCCAGGTCGCGCTCTCTTGTTCTTTACTGGTCATTTGGGAAATTGCTTTGTAACCTATGCTGTTAACAAACCTTCTTTTGATACGTTGTTCGAATGAGCAACATTATTTAAACCAATAAATTTTGAATACTTTTGATACCTACTTGTTGACTAATTTAGTCCTATACTCGAACCCGCCTTACACACTTAAAGTCCCACCGAGGAAACACACCCCCTTCGGGGGTATAGCAATTGGCTTATTCAGGGATGTGTTGAGTTGTCGGGTTTTTTTGCAATTTTTTGCATCTACAGATAGAGAACACAGATACTTCCTTTATGTGTGTGTGTGTGGGGGGGGGGGGGAATATGTGGCAAGTGTGTGGATCCTCCAACCTGTGAATGTTTTGTGTCATCCACAGATGTGCAGGAGGGTGCTGGGCCATCTGGGCTGACTGCACCATCCCCGGGACACCAGCCTGATGAGGACCCCCAAAGAAAGGCCGGAGTCCTTGGAGGAGGAGGTCATGTCAGCCAGTGGATTGTTGTTTTTGGAGGAGTCTTCCCCTCTGGCTGGCAGCAGCCAGCCCTCCATAAGTGGTAGCCCCTCCCACTCCTCCCCCAACAGGGCTCCCCTCCCAAGGGCCTCCCCTTCTCCCGGGCTACAAGCATCAGCTGGAGGCAGGAAGTCATCACCCGGAAGACCAGGGGGGTGGCCGAGGTTCTGCCCGCCAATCTCAGAACGAACCAGGCCCTTCAGACCCATCATCTGGGACAGGTCAGCCAGACTTTGGTGCGGATGGAGGAGAGCCTGTCCTCCATAAAGGATACCCTTGGGGACCTGGACTGCCACTCCCTGGCTCTTACGAACTGCAGACTACTACAGCAGACGTTGGGCAGGATGTGAGGGCCCTCACCCAGGCTATCCAGGCCAATACGGCAACACTAAGTGCTGGCATGACCAGAATTGCCGTGGCCTTGGAGGGCAGGTGGGCAGAGACTAGGGGCTGCTCCTCCTTCCCCGGATTACCCTCCACCCCCATGAGTCTCCCCTGAGGACCTGTGGCCGTGGGCGCCCCAGACGTGGGTCACACCAGCGGCATTAATTTGGTTTCCCCCTTTTTTTTTTTTTCTGGACTCCTCCTTCTTTGCTCCTCTAAAGTCATTAGTATAGCTATGACCACAACCAACATCCATCGCTTGTTTTTAACCGCTTGCCGACCAGCCGCCACAGTTATACGGCGACAGGTCGGCTCACCGCCGGGCACACGCGATCGCTCGTTACAGAGCGGTGAATGGAAGCTATGTGTGTAAACACAAAGCTCTCGTTCCTGTCAGCGGGGGAAACGCTGATTTTCTGTTCATACAATGTATGAACAGAAGATCAGTGATTTCCCCTAGTGAGGCCACCCCCCCATACAGTTAGAACACACCCAGGAACACACTTAACCCCTTCCCCCGCCCCCTAGTGTTAACCCCTTCACTGCCAATGGCATTTTTATAGTAATCCAATGCATTTTTATAGCATTGATCGCTAAAAAAATGCCAATGGTCCCAAAAATGTGTCAAAAGTGTCCGAAGTGTCCGCCATAAGGTCGCAGTACTGGAAAAAAAAACGCTGATCGCCGCCATTACTAGTAAAAAAAAAAAAAATGCCATAAAACTACCCCCTATTTTGTAAACGCTTTTTTTACGAAAATTATGTAGAAGAATACGTATCGGCTTAAACTGAGGAAAAAATGTTTTTTTATATATATTTTTGGGGGATATTTATTACAGAAAAAAGTAAAAAATATTGAATTTTTTTCAAAATAGTCGCTCTATTTTTGTTTATAGCGCAAAAAATAAAAACCGCAGAGATGATCCAATACCACCAAAAGAAAGCTCTATTTGTGGGGGAAAAAAATACGCCAATTTTGTTTGGGAGCCACGTCGCACGACCGCGCAATTGTCAGTTAAAGCAACGCATTGCCGAATCGCAAAAAGTGCTCTGGTCGTTGGGCATCAATATGGTCCGGGGCTGAAGTGGTTAAAAACTGGGTGTGAGAGGTGCAGGAGCTCGCAGAGGAGATTATAAGGAAGCAGGAAAATACGGTAAGAAAAGATTTTAGGAAAAATTGATTATAGGGTCAGTAAGTAGCGGATGTGTATAGATTATTTTTGAAGAATAAAGATATTGTTTTGTGTCACTTTAATTAAAGGTGTCTGAGACACACCCTGTCCTAGCTGGAGCGCAGCCAATCAGCTTTTAAATTTTCACTTTATAACCTGTGTGGGGGAAAAAAAGAAAGATAGGAGCCGATTGGTTGCTATTAGTTCAGCTAGAGCTTGTTTCAGTAATGAATGAATTGGAGAAGAATTAGAACACCTGTCAGGTTATTACTTTCTGTTCCCCCAATAGGGAGATTCATAAATATAAAGGAAATCCTCCAAGATACATTTTCTTCAGATATTAGAACATTAGTTCAGTCTCACTGATCTACTAACAAACAAAGGTTATTGCAAGGATCAGCCTGAGCTGGAGGAAAATTAATGGTGAAATAGGGTAGTTAAGAAAGAACGCGTGTCCCGCTACATCAATTTCTCAGTATTTGGGCTAGGTGGAAGGTTTTATATGATACAAGGGTTCTTCAAAAAGTTTCCGCACTTTTTTTTAACTCTAATAAATATATATATATATATATATATAGAAGAAACTTTTTTATTGATCCCCCATATATCTGGGGAGCTTCACCTGTTTGTCTTGCAGGATGCTTACTATTTTCCTGTTAAGCATCATCCAAGTGATCTTCAATTGTGTGGCTACAATATCAACCACCAAGACTTCCAAGATGATTGTCCAGGGATATATAACTATTGGCTTGTTCGAAAGGGCCATTCGGGATCAGTGGTGGCTGGTGCTTGGAGGTGGGAAAAGAGTCGGTCCACCCCCTCCCTGGGAAATGAATGTGGGGGAATGCGCCCCCCCTTGCAAGATGGACAGCCTTCTTACCACCCTTTTTGAAGCCTATTAGAGCCTCTGACTCTAATAATGTGCTTTAAACCCCCCCCCCCATTGAAATCCATGGTCCGGTGTCCTTGTATGTAGATCAGGGGGCCGGACACATGAATAGGGGGGGCAGCGCCCGCTGTGGATGGGCTGCCACTGGGGCAGCTTGATAGAAACTGTTGAAAATAACTGGTACAGCATCAAAATGCTACCTCTCTGAGTCCTATCCTATGAACAACTATTTTCAAAAAACATTCTTGTGGCTCCTATTTTGACCATATGAAGAAAATGGGAAATTTGTTAATGGCCCATTTTGAGCTGTTGAAGGAAATAATCTGGACCTAAAATGCCCAAAAATGTTTGTTACCCCAACACTTCAAATTTGTGATATGATGATATGTGCCTGCTGTACCTGGTAATTGTATGAGAACATATCCTGCTCTGTTTGTCTTTTCTTTCTTTATGTGAAATCCCTGGTGTTCCTGCCAGTCCCTCTGCTTTACTTAAAAAAGTGAAAAAAAAAGTGAAAAAATTGCACCAACTAAAAAAGAACAATAAAGTCCATAATTGTATTAATTAATTAAATAAAGTCCAAATAAGTTCAGCACAAACAGCACCCAAGTGAAATAAAGAATTCGTGAGCCGCCACCACATGGACTAAGGCTTACCAGAGATAAACTAAGTAAGAGCCTATAATTGAATCCAATGCAGGATATCCCAGGGACAGGTATCACGGCCTCTCGGTGGTCCTTGTCTCTACCAGAGACAACTGTTCACGGAATCCACTCCAAACCAAGATTAGGATACAGCGTTGCACTCGTCAGCAAACGTGCCATACAGGGCAACGGTAGACCATATATAGGGAAGGAGACCGCAACATAGTGTAATACCAATGAGTTTTTAATAAAAAGGTTAAAAAACTACTTACACAAGAACGTGAATAAGAGCAGTATTAAATAAATGCCGGCCGGCATCGAACAGGAGCCCTTCACAGATGTCTGGTTACCGTGGATTCCCTCGAGTGACCCCTGGTTTGCTGAGCTTCTAAGATCTCCGTAATAGAGGTCTATCTGATCTGGGTTGACAAAACGCGTCTGGGTCAACGGCGTGCAGTGACGTCACCGCGCTTGCGTTAGGAGGAAGGGCTCCTGTTCGATGCCGGCCGGCATTTATTTTATACTGCTCTTATTCACGTTCTTGTGTAAGTAGTTTTTTAAGGAACTATGGAAGCATCAACATGTCTGAGGCAGCTAAATCTAAAGTGTCCACAATACACAAATAATGAAATAAAACGAAAATAGTGATGAGCGCTTCAGATGGGTGATGCGTGAGCACTACTCAAAAACATGAGATAATATACAAATAATGAAAAAATTGCTACTAAATAGCTATAGGTGCATAAATCCAGCTCATACAATGGTATCAATGGATAAAGTCCCATACAACAGGTTCATCTATCTGACAGTAGATGAAATCCTATTCAACCAGTGTGGATGTGTACTGGGAAAAGGGTAAAAGTGCACTAGACAGTCTCTATAGAATGGTGGGATGGTAGGCTGGGTATAGAATGGTTGAAGTCTTCACTCTGGATGCTGTACAAGGTCTAGAAATCCACAAGAGTGTTTGTAGTTACCTTACCTTGAGGGTGTTATATGTGGGCATATAAGTGTGGATCATCCAGTATCCGAGGTCTCGCTTTCTCAGTAAGGTTCCCTCTCCCTCTTCCTCGTTGCTGTGATGTTCCAGGCTCAGCAATCCACAGGGGAGATGTAGTGGGTGTGGGGGAAGATAAAGAAAAAATGCCTCCAATGGTGAAGTAGGTAGGTACCAGTAAAAATGGTTTAATGGGTAAAAAGATAAAATCCAAAACAAGCTAGTGCAAAAGATGGAGACAGAGCGATCGTACTACCGCTGAAATCTATTGGCCTCCGGCTTGTGTGGGTGTCACGTGATCTCGACTTCCCTACGGCGTTACGTCACGTGCCTCGTGACTTCATCACCCATCTGAAGCGCTCATCACTATTTTCGTTTTTTTAACCTTTTTATTAAAACCTCATTGGTATTACACCTTGTTGCGGTCCCCTTCCCTATATATGGTCTACCTTTGCCCTGTATGACACGTTTGCTGACGAGTGCAACGCTGTATCCTGATCTTGGTTTGGAGTGGATTCCGTGAACAGTTCTCTGGTAGAGACAAGGACCTCCGAGAGGCCGCGATACCTGTCCCTGGGATATCCTGCATTGGATTCAATTATAGGCTCTTACTTAGTTTATCTTTGGTAAGCCTTAGTCCATGTGGTGGCGGCTCACAAATTCTTTTTTTTTAATATCTATACAAAATTGTTTTGCATTTAGATTCTATTTTAAACAAAATGGGTTGTTTTATAAGGTGATCATTTACAATCACTTTAAGACCCCTTTCAAACTGGGGCGCTTTTCAGGCATTTTAGTGCTAAAAATGGCACATGAAAAGCGCCTCTCAAGCCACCCCAGTGTGAAAGCCTGGGTGCTTTCACACTGGGGCGGTGGACTTGCAGGATGAAAAAAAAAAGTCTTTGGGGCAGTGCAAGAGCGTTGTATACACCACTCCTCCACTGCCCCTGCCCATTCATTTGCTGCCGAAGCGCCATCAAAGCTACTTATGTGCCAGCTATACAATTGCTATTGTTTATCATGCCTCCTGACTATCAACATGTTTAGGATATACTGTTGTGTTAAAAAGACTGTCTGCTAAGGAATATATTAAAGGGACATCTACACTCAAAATACCCTGAGCTATACGGACCGTTTCCAGCGGACATGTCTCCTCGGATTTTGGTCCGATGGCGTGTACACACCATCGGACGAAAATCCCCTCGGACTGAGGACGCGGTGACGCCGACGCTGCCACGTCACCACTCCAGGAAGTAAAATACTTCCAAGCATGCGTCGAATCCATTCAACGCATGCAGGAGCTTTATGTCTGTGTACTAACCAGCGGACATGTCCGACGGACAGGTTTCCAGCGGACAAATTTCAAATCATGCTTTGAAATTTGTCCGCTGGAAAAACCTGTCCGCTAGGTCGTACACACACGATCGGATATGTCCGCTGAAACTGGTCGGCGGACCAGTTTCAGCAGACATGTTCGATCGTGTGTACATTGCCTTAGTGGCCTAATACATCCCTACATCCCTAATAGGGGTGCAACGGATCAAAAAACTCACGGATCGGATCGATCCTCGGATCAGGAGTCACAGATCGGATCATTTTCGGATCAGCAAAAAAAAAAAAATGATTTATGAAAAAAGTTGGATTCAAGTCAGTGTCCACCATTGCCCCCCTCTCGTCATCACCATCACTGTTCCAGTCCAACATTGCCCCCACAGTAGTAAACACTGTAATAATAGCCAGTTTAACATTGCCCCCACACTAGTCACTGTAATAGCCAGTTTAACAGTGCAATGGATAAAAAAAACTCACGGAATCGGATCGATCCTCGGATCAGGAGTCACGGATCGGATCATTTTCGGATCAGTAAATCAAACAAACACAAGACAAACAAAAGTTTTGTCTTTTTACATTTTTATTTATTTTTTTTTTTTTTTACTACCAATGGCGGCGATCAGCGATTTTTTTTTTTTTCTCTTTTTTTTCGTGACAGCGACATTATGGAGGACACATCAGACATTTTTGACACATTTTTGGGACCATTACAGTGGGAAAAATGGCAATTACAGTGTTACTGTTTTACTAGTGTGGGAGCAATGTTGGCAATGGCTATTATTAATAGCCATAGCCAACATTGCCCCCACACTAGTAAAACAGTAACACTGTAATTGCCTTTTTTGCCACTGTAATAATAGTCATAGTCATAGCCAACATTGCCCCCACACTAGGAAACAGTAAGGCGGCGTACACACGACCGAGCTTCTCGGCAGAATCCAGCGAGAAGCTCGCTGGGAGACGAATTCTGCCAAGGTTCTCAGTCGTGTGTACACTTCCGACGAGCGTCCCATCGGGACGCTCGTCGAGCCAAAAAAGAAAGCACGCTCTCTTTTTCCTCGTTGTTCAATGAGGACTTTGGCTCGTCAGGCAGGACGATGGGTTTAGCCCGACGAGGTTCTCGGTCATGTGTACGCGACCTGACACTGTGTGTATAGCCATTTTTCCTGTGTAATAGCCATTAGCCAACTCACTGTACTGATGTACTCGGTCCGTCTCACTGTACTCAGGTTGCATGCAGAGTCAGCGCGCTCTTGCAGAATAGAAAAGATCCACGAGCAGAGGGAGGGGTGATGACGTCAGCGTGCACCGCCGTCGAGTGTAACAAGATGGCCGACCGCTCCGGAGCTAGGCCGAAGCCACGGTCTTTCCCAAGGCCGCGGCGGCGGTGCGTTCCGCGGATCGCATACTGTGCTGATCCGAACAGGTCGACCCATTCGGATCGCGGATTGGGCATGATCCGTTGCACACCTAGCCCCCACACTAGTAATCCATGTAATAGCCAGTTTAACATTGCCCCCATACTAGTCACTGTAATAATAGCCAGTTTAACATTGCCCCCACACTAGTCATCACTAATAATAGCCAGTTTAACATCCAACTTACTGTGCTTGCCCTGTCATCGCAATTACTGTTCCAGGAATCCAGACCAGTCCAAAATTGCCCCCACACTAGAAAGAAAACTGAGTCCCCGTCCTTCATAGCGGCGCTCACTGTTCCCCCAAGCTCCACATGTTCATCCAGAGCGCCAAGACAGCCAGCCAATCCGGGCAGCCTTCCAATCAGAGAGGGCGCTCATCACACGGGCCAATCAAGGTACAGAGACAGGACATCCCATCCAACCAATCACAGCCGATCTGTGATTGGTTGAGATGGAGCAAGATGGCCGCCACTCCGGAGCTAGGCAGAAGCCGGGGACTTTCCTACGGCCGAGGCTCCGGAGCGCTCCGCGAATCGCGTGGTGTGCCAATCCGGACGGGGTGACCTGTTCGGATCACGGATCGGTGACGATCCATTGCACCCCTAATCCCTATATGCTTAAAGTGATATGATGTAGAGAACCCCCAAACTCCTATTTGTGAGGAGTGACGCCTGGGGTCTCTTACTGATAATCACTTGCATATTGAGGTGTATTGGAATATTGACCTTGAACTATATTTTTAAACGCTAAGCTCTGGTCGCATGTTGTAATGTGTCAATGCTTAGTAGCTCAACGCCTTTCTTTATGTGACACGAAGATGATGTATAGATCCCCCAAACTCCTGTTGCGAGGAGTGACGCCTGGGGCTCAATACTGAGTTATCGCATAGAGAATCGCATTGAAATCCTTGCTAACCGCAGATGTGGTTCACTCCGTTCAGCAGTGCTGTTACACCATATGATATAGGCCTTATCTATCCACCATTGATACAATAGTACAGTTCATAGAGGCCCCGACTAGGAATGATGCTCTGCTGGACCTGGTAATCTCAAACCATGCAAAGCTTATTACTAATGTTCATATAAAAGGGCATTTGGGTAGCAGTGACCATAACGTGATTTCATATAAAGTTAGCTGTAAGCAACAAACACATACTGGAATAAAAAAAAAACACTTAACTTTAAGAAAGCACATTTTCCAGGGATGAGGGTAGCTCGGTAAGACTTATGGCCCGTACACACGATCCGAATATCGTACGACGGATCGTACGACTTTTTTTCGCTTAATAGTTGCAAGTAAAATGAAATAGGTTATTAAAGTCACAAATTCTCGTACGACAGAAAATAATAATCGGAAGTGATGTCATGTGTTGTAATGTATTTGTATTGTATTTTCTGATGACAACTATACTGACTAAACGAAAATCGTACGATCTGACATCGTACGAGGAAAATTTTCGTACTTGTCCGATCGAAGAATATCGTATGAACTGTCGTGATCAGCTCTCGAAAGTAGTGTACACACGATCCGAAAATCGTACGATTCTTCCTCGGACGATCTTTTTCGTCCAATATTCGGATCGTGTGTACGGGCCATTAGACTGGGAGAGAAAATGGCATTGATGAACACAGAACAGAAATGGGAATTCTTCAAAAAGCCTCTATGTGAACACACTGCAAAGTATGAGAAAGGAAGTTTACCGCTCAGAGGTCCCATGGAACTGCAAGGTGGAGTCCAAACCAGGGATGGCCGCACTCCAAAAAAATGGTTCCTTTTAATAAAACTGGTCACAACATGAACATATCACAGCAAAAAATCAGGAGAAAACCTGACGCGTTTCACACTATCATACAGTACTTATTCAGAGCTATAAATATAGCACTGTATGATAGTGTGAAACGCGTCAGCTTTTCTCCTGATTTTTTGCTGTGATATGTTCATGTTGTGACCAGTTTTATTAAAATTAAACATTTTTTGGAGTGCGGCCGTCCCGGTTTTTCTCCATACATTTTTGCACACTGCAAAGTATATTCCCATGGGCAACAAGATCAAAAATAAAACCTATGTGGCCCACAGCCAAAGTTAAAAAAGCTATAAATGATAAGAAAACAGCTTTTAAACATTTTTAAAGTGAAGGAACACATGTTACATTATGAAAGTTGAGTAATAAGATGTGTAGGTAGAGTTGATCCAGGATAAATCCGATTGCCTCTCAGGGGATCAGGATGGAATTTTTTCCCCTGCTGTAGCAAATTGGATCATGCTCTGCTGGGGTTTTTTGCCTTCCTTTGGATCAACTGTGGGTATGGAGTTGAGTGTATGGGATTGTACTGTGTTTTTTATTTTGTTTGTTTATTTTTTTGTGGTTGAACTGGATGGTCTTTTTTCAACCTGAGTAACTATGTAATGCTTGTAGCACTACCCCGTAAGAGTTGCTAGTGTCTCCGGCCAGCCAGTCACGCAGCACTTTCTTCATGCACTAACGCATAAATCAGTCCATGGCTTGTTTTTTTAATGTTTTATTGGGGTTTGATAACTTGGATGGGATAGGGATTTATGAGATGCCCAACTTGAAAAATGTCCAGAACTATAAAGGAAGGGACAATTCTTCTCTATTTACAAAAAGTCCACTTTTGCTTCCTCCTGCACAAACTTGGTTTTCTCAGCAAATGTCCATTACAGGTTGGAACTCTTAATCCCATGACAAAGTAGTACAGTGAGCAAACAGCATGGCATTCCTCCTTCTTCCCTGTGGCCACTGATCCTAACTTCACATGATTGCGTAAAATGCTAGCCCACCTGGCTGATCTTCCTCCCAGTCCTCCTGACTGACTTTCTGCCACAGTCTTGCCCGACTGGCACACTTCCAAAGAGATTTCCCAAGGCAAGGATTACAACTAAGCCCACTGCTGTCTTCAGAGAGCACTGTTACAGCTGACCGTCCCTCACCTTGTGTTGTCCCTGCTCAGTGCTGATCTTTACTCACTGTCTGTCTTTGCTCTGTTCTGCTGCCTCTCCTGAAGGTTCTCCTTCAACTGTCTTCTGTGGTGGGATCCTTCTAGGCAAGCTATCCAGAGCCTCCAGCCTGAGGTATCACCCCTTCCTGCAAGGGGTTCCCTCAAGCTCCACTGACAGCCTCTTCTCTGGACTCCATCTTTCTCCCACCCGACTCCCAACCTGGAATGGCCCATGTTTATTTTTTGGGTTAACTCTGCCCCCGGCCAGCCCACCTCTGGGGATTGGCTGAGGCCCCATAAATATTCATGGCAGCTCCTCCTAACCCCCACCCTCTAGTTCTAGAATGTTCTCCAAACTTCCAGACACCAGGAAGAGGCACCAGAGATCTGCCAGTGTCGTCAGAAAATACAATCCATGTTATTCCTAGCCAGAATGTTTTTTCCTACCCCTTCTTTTATGAAAAAAAAAAAAAACAGCAATTGTTTATAATACTGGGAGGTCGATTTACTAAAGGCAAGTATACTGTTCACTGCAAGTGCAGTTGCTCCAGAGCTTAGTAAATGAGGTAAAGCTTTGCAAAGAATAACCAATCATATGCAAGAAAAATAAACAAAACAACATTTTTGCTTGCACATGATTGGATGGTAAAAATCAGCAGAGCTTCCCTCATTATACTAAGTTCTAAGAACTAGAGCAACTGCACTTGCAATGCACAGTTTGCCTTTAGTAAATCAACTCTATGATGTTACCCGCAATGGTTTAAATCTCCATAGGGCTAAAGAACCAAAAAAAAAAAAAGAACCAAGCAACTAACATTCTGAAGACATGAACAATTGCAGTGCCCACATTTTTTTTTAATGAGAGAAGTGAGACAGAAAAATATGATAGGGGTTCTAGTTCTCCCTCTAATGTTTATTTCTGTCTGTACTGCCATTGAATCTTTCCCTTCACTTCCTGTCTTGTAAAACATTGACTTAAAGGGGTTGTAAACCTTTGTGTTTTTTCACCTTAATGCATCCTACGCATTAAGGTGAAAAAACACCTTGCACTGTCCAGCCCCCCTGTTTTACTTACCTGATCCCCGAATTTCAGTGGGCGCGATCCCGCGTTGCTCTTTCCACTTCTCAGCTCTTCATTGGATAGATTGATAGCAGCGCAGCCATTGGCCCCCGCTGCTGTCAATCAAATCCAATGACGCAGGCGCCAGGGGGCTGGACCGGTCTGTGCAAAATGAACTGCGCAGTGGAGGTACATATGACATGTTTGTTATTTTTATTTTTTAAAGTGAATCTTTACAACCACTTTAATGTGGATCCCCAGACAACAGTGAAAAATATGACTTTTGTTCTAATCCTTCCCTACTTTAGTCACTGAGATATGACATCACTATTCCCCCCTAACGAGACACAGCTCTGAGAGGTATGGAAAGGCACTTCAGGTTTTCACATTGGGTGCTTGAGAACCTTGTCCTTGTGCTGCCTGAAGATGACTCCATAGGTACTGTTAAACGGGTTGTAAAGGATTTTTTTTCCCTAAGTAGTGTCCTTTAGGCCACGTACACACGAGGCAATAGATTTGTTCAAAACGGTCTGTCCGACCGATTTGAACAAATCTGTCTGTTTTGACGTGTCGGTGACGTGGCGGTGGCGTTGACGCCGCCACGTCACCGCACCAGGAAGTAAAACACTTCCGCGCATGCGCCGAATCCATTCGGCGCCGGTGCGAGACGACATGTCTGCTGGTAAGTGTACTAACCAGCAGACATGTCGGGCGGACGGGTTCCCACCCGATAGATTTCAAAGCATGCTTTGAAATCTGTCGGGTGGCCAAATCCGTCGGCTCGCCCGTACACACGATCGAATCTGTCTGCTGGGACAGTCTAGCAGACCGTTTCCAGCAGACAGATTTGATCGTGTGTACGAGGCCTAACCTTAGTGCAGTCCTCCTTGACTTACCTAATCCTTCCATTTTGCTTTTAACCACTAGCCGACCAGCTGCGGCTCGGCTGTGCGAGATCACGTAGCTATACGTCATCTCGCATTTCAGCCAACAGGGGCCCGCTCGCCCCTGGTGCCGACGCGTGTGCCCGGCGTGCGTGATCACCGCCGGGCACCCGCGATTGCTTGTTACAGAGCCAATGCCAATGGTCCCAAAAATGTGTCATACGTGTCCGCCATAAGGTCGCAGTACCGATAAAAGTCGTTGATCGCCGCCATTACTAGTAAAAAAATAAATACTAATAAAAGTGCCATAAAACTATGCCCTATTTTGTAGATGCTATAACTTTTGCGAAAAAAACAATCAATAAACGCTTATTGCGAAAAATATGTAAAAGAATACCGCCTAAACTGAGGAAAATAATTGTTTTTTTTATATATTTTTGGGGATATTTATTACAGCAAAAAGTATTAAATATTCATTTTCTTTCAAAATTGACGCTCTATTTTTGTTTATAGCGCAAAAAATAAAAACCGCAGAGGTGATCAAATACCACCAAAAGAAAGCTCCTATTTGTGGGAAAAAAAGGACACCAATTTTGTTTGGGAGCCACGTTGCATTACCACACAATTGTCAGTTAAAGGGACGCAGTGCCGAATCGCAAAAAGGGGCTCGGTCATTGACCAGCAATATGGTCCGGGGCTGAAGTGGTTAAATGTCCTTATTTTTTCTGAGAAATACTCACGTCCTGTTCTTCTGTCTGTAACTCACCACCATATCGCAATCCTGGTGTGGAGAAAGCCTCTTGAGGGGGCGAGCAGGAGTGTCAGGACGCCCACTAACACACAGCTCCTTTCTCTATCTGCAAAGTAGAGAGTGTCCTGACTTGCCTGCTCGCCCCCTCCCCCCTCAAGAGGCTTTCTCCACACCAGGAAGAAAGCCTCGCATTACGGTGGTGAGTTACAGACAGAAGAACAGGAAGTGAGCATTTCTCAGAAGAAATAAGGACATTTAAAAGCAAAATTGAAGGATAAGGTAAGTGAAGGAGGACTGCACTAAGGTAAAGGAAGGTATTTAGGGAAAACATTTTTTTTCCTTTATAACCCCTTTAAGTGTGGATTTGACCACAAATGGCATGTAAACTAGTGTTGCTCACGAATATTCGTATTGCGAATATTCGGCTCGAATATGGCATATTCGAGTATTCGCGATATATTGCGAATTTCGCGGTGAATATTCGCTATTTCGAATATTCGTATTTTTTTTATTTATTTTTTTAGAACAGATCACATCCTAGAGATCCCCATCGACGTCTAAAAGCATTGCTGGTATGATTAGAGACCTTGGGCCGAGTAGCTGCAGCGATCAATTTATATTGCCGAAAAATCGCAATGCGATTATTCGGCGATATCGCGCGATTATTTTCGAGAAATTCGCAATATTGTTTTTAGCTAAAATAACACATATATTCGATTTCAGAGTGTTACTGTGGAAATTCCGCAATAAATTTCTCATTCGCATTTTTGCGAAATTACGATAAAATATCAAGAATATTCTGAGCCAATCAGAGTGCTCCATTCCGCATTTCTCGAATATTCGCAATTATTTTGTATTGTAATATATCAAGAATATTCTGAGCCAATCAGAGTGCTCCTTCCGCATTTGCAGAATATTCGCAATTATTTTGTATTGTAATATATCACGAATATTCTGAGCCAATCAGAGTGCTCCTTCCGCATTTGCCGAATATTCGCAATTATTTTGTATTGTAATATATCACGAATATTCTGAGCCAATCAGAGTGCTCCTTCCGCATTTGCCGAATATTCGCAATTATTTTGTATTGTAATATATCAAGAATATTCTGAGCCAATCAGAGTGCTCCTTCCGCATTTGCCGAATATTCGCAATTATTTTGTATTGTAATATATCACGAATATTCTGAGCCAATCAGAGTGCTCCTTCCGCATTTGCCGAATATTCGCAATTATTTTGTATTGTAATATATCACGAATATTCTGAGCCAATCAGAGTGCTCCATTCCGCATTTCTCGAATATTCGCAATTATTTTGTATTATAAAATATCACGAATATTCTGAGCCAATCAGAGTGCTCCATTCCGCATTTCTCGAATATTCGCAATAGCGAAAAATCGCAATAGCGAAAAATCGCAATCATTTCATTTCCAAAAAATATCACGAATATTCGTATTTAGCGAATATATCTCGAATATTCGACTATATATTCGAGATATATCGCGAAATCGAATATGGCATATTCTGCTCAACACTAATGTAAACTAAAGTCTAGGCTAGAGTAAGGTGTAATCTTCTATGGAGCCAACATACCTAAAGCCTGAGGGGCAAGTATATTATTCAGAATTTAAGGGCTAATTTCAATGGGCGTAGAGGCCCATACGGTGTGCAAGAGCTGTTTGTTTATGTCTCCCAAGCAATGTGGAGCTGTATGCAGACAGCCTTTTTTATTAATGAAGATGCAATGGCATGGATGGTTGTGTGGCCCCGAATGCAGACAGGGTGCATTTTATACATACTGTAGTTTCATTGGTCTGTATGTATAAAATGGTCTGAAACTATTTATATACCATACTTGATTGATGCCCCTGGAAGCTGGAAATCACCATAGTAAACACCGCTACTCCAGAGATCTCCACTTGCTGGTATTAATGTCTAAATGCGTGGGTAAGGCCCCTTTCACATTGGGGCTGGAGCCGCGCTGGCGGTATAGCGGCGCTATACCGTTGAATTTGACCCGAGTTGCGGCCGCTAGCGGTGCGGCATTAACCCCCGCTAGTGGCCGTGAAAGGGTGAATACCGCCCGCAATGCGCCTCTATAGAGGCGCATTGCAGGCGGTATTGCCGCGTTTTCCCATTGTTTTCAATGGGAAGGAGCGGTGAAGGAGCAGTATACACGCCGCTCCTCTCACTGCGCCAAAGATGCTGCTGACAGGAGATTTTTTTCTCTCCTGCCAGCGCATCGCTTCAGTGTGAAAGCCCTCAGGCTTTCACATTGAGGTTGCTTGGCAGGAGTTCTTCAGGCCGTATAGCAGAGCTATTTTAGCACTGTACCGCCTGAAAAACTCCTCAATGTGAAAGGGACATAAGGGGCCTGAGTTAGTACAGCTAGTGTGTCTCCATCGATAACACAGGCTGCCTGCACTCAGCGTCATACTGCTCAGGAAGCATAAACAACGGCTTATGAATGCTGTATGAGCCTCTGGGCTCGTTTAAATGAGTCCTTACCCTCTCCCCTCATCTCTGCAGCTTTTACCTGTGATACAATCTGCCAAAGGTAGGGGCCTTGGTTAACAGAAGGCATGGTTTGTGATAACCTTAATCATTAACAGTCTATTTTCCATTGTTTCCATTCGGTTTCTTCTTTGCCTCTTCTTCTCTAGGCTAAAAAGCACAGCGGAAAAACTGATTACAGGGCTTGTGCTAGCTGCAGTCATAAAGTATAATTCTCATATAACGAGCTCTTGCGTCATTCTTGTTCCTTTAATTTAGCCAAAGGGGAAGGAGTAGACTCTTTGATGGACATGATTTTGCTTCTTCAGCCTGCTGCTAGGAGGTTTAGATTGAGTTTAGGAAAAAGAGATCTATTCCTTTACTAGTGTCTGCCTGTCAATCATCTTCATCAAGCCTGTTCTTGGGAAATCCCCTCCTTTCCTGGAGGGTAATTTTCTTCAAAGAAAAATGTTGCTCCTGTTGTACCTGTTGTCTCAAGATGAGCGTGAATTACAGCACGTAAAAGAGGAGAGTGCCAAGTCTTCTCATAAAAGAATGTTAATCTCCAGAGGATACTGATGTCCTACTTATTATAATGCCACCCTCCTCGGTTCAAGGCGAAATATATGCAGAGCAGAAACCAGCTAAGCCAGTCACAAGGAACTTATTGAGACATTAGAAAGTACTGTTTAAAAAGGCCTTATGTATAGACTGATATACTTTTGTAGCGCCTGGTTACTTCCAAGTACCGGTGCTATTGAAATTTAGAGAGTGATCAGAGTATTTGTAGACTCTGATCCAAATTGTTATGTTCAAAATAGGGTCTCTGTCTCAGCTTGGCTGTGCTGTGGGCTCATTCTGTCATTACTGGGGTGATGTTCCACCCCAGGACGATAGGTGGCAGTGGTGGAGTCGAGAATTGGGTGCTTTTTTCCAGCTGCCAATCAGGAGGGAGTTTCCTCCTGGGAATGCTGGGAGACGCCATTGAGTCTGGGAAGTCTGGGAATTTATGGGACAGATGCCATTGAGTCTGGGTCTTCTTCTTCCAGTGTGGCACCAGCCTTTAGGGTGGCTGTGACGAGACCCTTGCTCGCTTGGTTCTGCTCTCCCGACACTCCTCTGCTTCTATTGGATCAGATTGCCGATTGCAACTTCTGATGGTCCAGTCATCCAAGGGATCTGAACTACAGCTATGTGCCGTTCGGTATCCATTAGAACATAACACCAGACAGGCTGTATGTAAGTTCAAACAGGACACATTTATTGAAAGTACACAGCACACTTTTATACAGAATTTGGAACATCCTGCCCCTAACATCCGCTTCCCTATTGGTCAATTGTAAAGTATGCAGTCTTCACTCAGGTCCTCCTTAACCATGCAAATGAGGACTTGAAAATGACGCAGCAGAGGTTGGTCGGATAGTTTGAATAGAAGTACTGTTATGTGTATTGAGACAAAAGCCCCAGGGGGTAATCCATGTACACAATAGCCAGCCACAGAACAATGGGACCATCTGGAGAGTGAGTTAGCCTTAACACAGGGCAGAGACCCTTTTAACTTAATCAGTTACAACACAGTATTGGCATCACACAATAGAACATGGTGAACTGACAGAAGATATTTACACCTGATAATATCCCAAGACATCCTGCAATATGTACTATCCACAATGTCTCATCTTCTGCAATACATGAATTATGATTTATTAGCCACCCTCTCCTGTGTAACAGATGTCAAGTAGAGACACTTTAGTATCTCCAGGTCCATGACAGTGGCCACATCACGGTGCCCCAGCGTTATGGTCTACCTGGCCAGGGCATGCGTGGAAGCGGTGTTCCTGGTTCCGGGACCATGTTGGTCCGGAACATTTGAACAGCGTCGGGGACCCAGTGATCGACTGGGTTCCCATTTCTTGAAGATCCCAAGCGATATAGCTGTAGGGTGGGGAGTCCATCTGAGGAGAGCCAATGAAAGGCTGGCGATCCAACAGAATTTCGACAAACCATCAGGGATCAGGGGATCTGGACACTGAAGGATTGATCACCTGTCAGTCGGTACCTGGGTGACAATAAGGAGATACAGGCGTAATTCTTCAAGGAGGATAGTCTCCGTAATTGCAATCAGTGGGGGCCTGTGGCAGAGATTTATCCTTGAGTCCATACCAGGAGGGTCTGTGGCAGAGACTTTTTCCTCAAGTTAAAGGTTTGAGCGATACTCTGTGTGCCAGGTCAATGAGAAAGGCCTGTAATTGCAATCAGTGGGGGCCTGTGGCAGAGATTTATCCTTGAGTCCATACCAGGAGGGTCTGTGGCAGAGACTTTTTCCTCAAGTTAAAGGTTTGAGCGATACTCTGTGTGCCAGGTCAATGAGAAAGGCCTGTCTGGGTAGGCTAAACCCTCAGTGGTGCAGAAAGTGTTACATACGGGAGCAGGACTGTTTCCAAATATTACGCCTGAATCTGCTGTTCTCCTTCTTCCTTCAACTCTATCCTTTCACCACCAGTTTATTGTTTTTACCCGGCTGGGTAATAAAGAGCACAGCAAAAGATACCTGTTGCAGACATTCCTTTACTACTGCTATACGAACCATACACCCCTAGGAATTCGGAGAGCCACAAGGTAAATGTACCACCCAAAACAAACCAGCAGCTCCCCCGCGGGTAGTGCTACACTTTAATGGACTAAATGGCCAGAGGTGGATGTGTCCATGTTTAAACTAACCATAGTTTTGTCACAAATAAAAAGGAAATGACCGCAATTCTTGAAAATTTATCAACACACTGACAGATAATATGAGAAAGGGGTCATCTGATCCAGAAACAAGAAAACACATGGGCCCGGATTCAGAAAGTTTTTACGGCGGCGTATCTCCAGATACGCCGCTGTAATTTCAAATCTGCGCCCTCGCATCTTTACGGCGATTCAGAAAGGCAGTTACGCCTGAATTTTTCCAAGATATGACCGACGTAAGTCTCTTACGCTGTCGTATCTTGGGTACATATTTACGCTGCCAGCTAGGAGCGCTTCCGTAGATTTACGCGTCGAATATGCAAATGAGCTACATACGCCGATTCACGAACGTACTTGCGCATAGATATATACGTCGATTACAGATTCAATTTGAGACCCAGTAGCAGTCTCACCCTTGGAATGGGGCATGTGTGTTCCTCCGTTTTTAGACCAAGTCACAGTCTCCGTCAGGGGTGGACTGACAACTCATGGGGCCCCCGGGCAATAGAAGATTATAGGGCCCCCGGGAGTACAGATAGCCACCACACCAGGAGGCAAGGGCAGCTAAAATCTCTGGATTTTCACATCAAAAGCATGTCAGTTTCGGACATATCAGGGACAGATGTAAAAAAAACACAGATGTTTACATACTGTCCCTGGTTTTACTGAGCCTGGCAACCCTGATGGGGCCCCCTAGTTGCATGGGACCATCGGGCAGTGCCCGAGTGACTCAATGGTCAGTCCGC
Organism: Rana kukunoris; assembly: GCA_029574335.1. Classification (NCBI taxonomy): domain Eukaryota; kingdom Metazoa; phylum Chordata; class Amphibia; order Anura; family Ranidae; genus Rana; species Rana kukunoris. The sequence goes on along the minus strand of JAJQKJ010002910.1, from coordinate 68,549 downwards.
CCCTGTATGCAAGTTGACTGTCTTACATGCATATTTGTAATGAACAAACATTTCTAAACAAACATGTTATTGAGAAAATTGTAGGCATTAAAACTATGAATTAACACATGTGGAATTATATACATAACAAAAATTGTGAAACAACTGAAAATATGTCATATTCTAGGTTCTTCAAAGTAGCCACCTTTTGCAGCAGACACATCTCTAGAACAACTGTTAAGAGGAGACTGTGTGAATCAGGCCTTCATGGTAGAATATATGCTAGGAAACCACTGCTAAAGAAAGGCAACAAGCAGAAAAGACTTGTTTGGGCTTAAGAACACAAGGAATGGACTTTAGACCAGTGGAAATCTGTGCTTTGGTCTGATGAGTCCAAACTTGAGATCTTTGGTTCCAACCACCGTGCCTTTGTGCGATGCAGAAAAGGTGAACGGATGGACTCTACATGCCTGGTTCCCACCGTGAAGCATGGAGGAGGAGGTGTGATGGTGTGGGGGTGCTTTGCTGGTGACACTGTTGGGGGTTTATTCAAAATTGAAGGAATATGAACAGGACAATGACCCCAATAGCACCTCCCAGGCTGTGTAAGGGCTATTTGACCAAGAAGGAGAGTGATGGGGTGCTGCGCCAGATGACCTGGCCTCCACAGTCACCGGACCTGAACCCAATCGAGATGGTTTGGGGTGAGCTGGACCGCAGAGTGAAGGCAAAAGGGCCAACAAGTGCTAAGCATCTCTGGGAACTCCTTCAAGACTGTTGGAAGACCATTTCAGGTGACTACCTCTTAAAGCTCATCAAGAGAATGCCAAGGGTATGCAAAGCAGTAATCAAAGCAAAAGGTGGCTACTTTGAAGAACCTAAAATATGACAGTATTATTTCAGTTGTTTCACACTTTTTTGTTATGTATATAATTCCACATGTGTTAATTCATAGTTTTGATGCCTTCAGTGTGAATCTACAATTTTCATAGTCATGAAAATAAAGAAAACTCTTGGAATAAGAAGGTGTGTCCAAACTTTTGGTCTGTACTGTACTTTTCTTAACCTAACTAACTAATGTAACTATAAGGACTGCAATCTTTTGATCTAAACAGTTCTTAATTATATAGCCACACACAGAAAAGCATTTTACAATCTGTAGCTGGCCAGCTAGAACCTGTCCTAGGTAGCTAATATAACCTACATGTATACAGCTAAACCTGCTAAGAACCTAATGTAGAGCACATGTTTATATGTGAGAGACAAAAGCAGAGTTGGTCACTGTGATTTTGTGCTTGGATGTCATATAACAGTTGTATGTTGTGTTCACAGAAGGAAAAGAAAAAATATGCCTTTAAGAGTCATTTGTTTGTATGGCAGCAAGAGGTAAGGAATAACACAGTTGAATTCATGCCAGCAAGCATAGAGTTAAGCTTTTGTGACTCATTGGTAGCCTTGCCCAATCACAGCTAATCTCACATTGAGCAGAGTCTTGACCAGTCACAGCCAGCTTTACAAACACTCTGTCTGGGAGGTTCCTAATACTCCATGTGCTGCTAGATTATTCCACATGGAGACAGAGACATGGAGCAGAACAGACACAAGGCCAAAGTTGTGTTTTATGGAAGCCAGGGGCTAAAAATAGGTATGTGACACAGTTATATATATGTTCTTATTGTAAATAGTGTGGTTAGAACTGTATACTGATCTAGTTGTGTGTTCACTTGTAGCTCCACCATACCTTCAAACAAACTCATACCTTCAAACCATACCTCCTAACCTAATTCACAAACCAAACTGAACTAAGCTAACCCTGCAAACCAAGTTGCAAACCACAGTTATACCTTTCAGAGAAATCAGAGAATGCTTTGATAATTTACAGAGAGAGAGAAAATACTGAAGAAAGAAATATATTCACCATCTTATGTTAAATGACAAGATTGAATATTTCAACCACCATTTTCTGTTAGGCCTCGTACACACGATCAAATCTGTCCGCTGGAAACGGTCCGTGTGTACACGCGAGCAAACCAAAATCCCAGCAGACAGATTTGTTCAAATCTGTCGGACGGACAGATTTGAACAAATCTGTCCGCTCGTGTGTATGGGGCCTTATACTTATTCATCACGTGTTTTTGCAAAGCAGCCGTATTATATATGAAGAAAAGTGAAGTTAATAAAGAAGTTATTTTAACCATTTAGTGTGCTCTTTAACCACTTGCTTACTGGGCACATATACCCTCTTCCTGCCCAGGCGAAATTTCAGCTTTCAGCACTGCGTCGCTTTAAATTAAAATTGCGCGGTCGTGCGACGTGCCTTACAAACAAAATTGACGTCCTCTTTTTCCCCACAAATAGAGCTTTCTTTTGGTGGTATTTGATCACCTCCTGCGTTTTTTTTTTTTGTTTGCGCTATAAACAAAAAGAGCGACAATTTTGAAAAAAAAACACAATATTTTTTACTTTTTTCTATAATAAAAATCCAATTTTTTTAAAAAAAATATTTTTTTTCCTCAGTTTAGGCCGATATGTATTCTACATATTTTTGGTAAAAAAAACAATCGCAATAAGCGTATAGTAATTGGTTTGCGCAAAGGTTATAGTGGCTAGGAAATAAGGGATAGAATTCTGACATTTTTTTTTTTTTACTAGTAATACGGCGATCTGCAAATTTTGTCAGGACTGCGATATTGCGACGGACACATCGGACACTTTTGACACATTTTTGGGACCATTCACATTTATACAGCGATCAGTGCTATAAAAACGCACTAATTACTGTATAAATGTGACTGGCAGTGAAGGGGTTAACACTAGGGGGTGAGGAAGGGGTTAAATGTGAGTCCTGGGTGTGTTCTAACTGTGTGGGGGAGGGGGGTGACTGGGGGAGGTGACCGATGCTGTCTCCCTATGTACAAGAGAAACAGCATCTGTCACCTCTCCCTGACAGGACGTGGAGCTCTGTGTTTACACACAGAGCTTCACGTCCCTGCTCTAAAACTGCCGATCAGCGGGTACCTGGCGGACATCGCGACCGCCAGGCACGCGCATCGGCATCTCGGGGACGCGCCGGGTGTGCGCGCGCACCGCCATCGGTGCGCGCCCCCTAGTGGCCGGAGAACACGATGCCGTCAATTGACGCCAGCTTGGATATTCAGATCCCCTAAGCTGCCGTCAATTGACAATATGCGGGGACTGAAGTGGTTAAACATACTGCTTCCATAGAACGGCAATAGAGGAATTTCAGAGTAATAGACAGTCTTGTTGGACTGAAAAGTCAGAGATATCACAATTCTTCTAATGCCACAGCGCATGAGGCACTTCATAGTGCTTGGCCTGCCACACAATCGTATCCTTTTATTTATAATTATCATTATAGCTTTTACCAGTGGCAGAAGCACCTTAGGCCCCTTTCACTGTATATCCGTTTTTTATTCATCCGTTTTCAGATAAAAAACAGACATACATGTCTCCCTATGGAATTGTGGATGTCAGCAGATGAACATCCGCTGACATCCGATCTCATCGGTCTCTGCTATGCTCTGTTTCTGCAGACGAAAGTAAATCCTATTTTTCCATCCGTGTTCATCCGATCCTGCCATAGAGGAGAGCGGAGATCTGACAGGGTGGTCCCTGCCATTTGCCGGCTCAACAGAGCGATCTCTGCTGAGCAAGCAGATGTATAAGGAACGCATCCTCATGGGATCTGTGCGTGTGAAAGGGGGGCCCTAAGTAGAGATAGCCAGCCACTGTAATTATTACAATGGTTAATACAAACAATACATTTCATGATTTGCAGGACGTGTGTTGTTTCATGTAAAAACACTGGATTTATGCACATGTTAATCCATTTCATGGCTATAAGTAGAAAGTTGCGCAACATCTATTATTAGGGTTTGGCTGCAAATATGTTGACATTCTAAACAAGAAAAAACAGAAAATCCCATTTGTGAGTTATGGTTGAAGTCTCCATAACAAGTGCTTATGTGAACTAAGGCATAAACAGCAATCATAAAAAGCCCCAGTTTACTTCAGTACCTGTGTTAAGAGAATAAAAAAATACATGTTATTTATTTATAATATTAGGCCCCTTTGACACTGGGCGCAGGAGGTGCGCTGGCGGTTTTTAGCGCCGCTATACCGTCTTTTTTCCACGATATTCAGCCACTAACGGTGTGGTTTTAACCCCTGCTAGTGGCCGAAAAAAGGGTTAATACCACCAGCAATGCGCCTCTGCAGAGGCACATTGCCGGTGCTATTACCGCGGTTTCCCATTGCTTCCCGCTCCTTTACCGCTCCAAAGATGTGGCTAGCAGGACTTTTGGAGCGGTCCTGCTAGCGCACCGCTTCAGTGTGAAAGCCTTCGGGCTTTCACACTGAAGACTGCAGGGCAGGATTTTTTCAGGCGGCATTTAGGCACTATTTTTAGCGCTAAACCGCTGGAAAAACTTGTCAGTGTGAAAGGGGCCTTAGACTTTATTGCCACTTTTATCTCTGAGGTCACCATGAGGTGAGATCAGGGGTGTTTGTTTGATGCTCTTCTCCAAAGAAAGGTAGTTTATAATTTATTGGGATTATATGGTCAGGTGTAGCAATACCTGAGAATTTGGTTAATATCTTGAGAATTTATCGGTGTTCGTAGCTTACCAAACCAGGCTGGAAGCAGTGGTTTAATACTGGCACATGTAATATGGAAATATTGGGCTAACAGTGCTGTGGTTTGACAGGTATGAAAGGCTTGCAAAGGATTCATTTATAATAATACAGTCTGCTAAATAAACATCACAGACTTGACAATACAAAAGGGAAAAAACAGGCCATACCTGTCCTACAAATTAACAGTTGTTAGAATACGCAGACAAGCAAAAAAAAAATCATGTCTAAACATAGGCAACAAATAAGCAATTGTGGCAATATATGGGCAACAAATGGGCAATCATGACAACATACAGACAACAAATGGGCAATTGTTATATAATTTGTCTGGTTGAAAAAAAGACAAGTACATCTAGTTCTACCAATAGAAAACAAATACACACACGCATGAATAGAAAATCTCCATATACCCAATCCTATACCTATAAGGCTGCGTACACACAATCGAACATGTCCGCTGAAACTGGTCCGCAGACCAGTTTCAGCAGACATATCCGATCGTGTGTACGGCCTAGCGGACAGGTTTCCAGTGGACAAAAGTTTTTTAAAACATGCTTTAAAACTTGTCCGCTGGAAACCTGTCCGTCGGACATGTCCGCTGGTTAGTACGCCTAACCAGCGGACCGAAATCTCCCGCATGTGTCGAATGGATTCGACGCATGCGTGGAAGCATTTTACTTCCTGGTTTGCTGACGTGGCGGCATCAACGTCACCGCCACGTCAGCGTGTGTACGCGGCTTAACAGTTAATCCAGAGGAAGGCAAAAAAAACAAAACAATAAAGCATGATCCAATTTGCCCTGCAGGGGTAAAAAAAATCCTTTCTGATCCCCCGAGAGACAATTGGATATTCCCTGGATTAACTACCCCTGCTTCCAGGGTCGTTTGAAGGAATTTGGGGGCCCCAAGCAAAATGGGGGCCCCAAAGCACCCCCCCCCCGCATGCAAAGCCTTCGTTAGCACTGCACTAATTTTTTATACCCATGTTCTTACTCCTCCCCCCCCCTTGTCCCTATGTTTTTCTATTCTCACCTCCCCTTCTTCCCTGTAGGCTGCCGCTGTAGCGTGGCCAAGCTCCTCCTCCTCCTGTCAGTCTGGTGTGCTATCATTATGGGTCCCCAGTCCCCTATCAGATAGTGGCCGGGTACCACGCGGTACATTAGATTCAGTTTCCTGTGTTCCCAACCGGACTGAAAGTAAGTGAGCACTCAGTGTGCACTTCCTGTCAGTCCGGCCGGGAACAGGAAACTGAATCTCCCGTACCACGTGCGGTAGCCGGCCGGACCGACAGGACTCCAGGAGGAAGGAAGAGGAGCTCGGCCACGCTACAGCCTGGGAAGGGGAAGTTGGGAGCCCAGGCCAGCCAGGGCCCCCAAGCAATTGTTTGTTTTGCCTGTCCAGTAACGACGGGCCTGCCTGCTTCTAATACCTATCATGACAATATGTAGGGAATAATTGGCCAATGACAATAGGTATAATAACAGTGTAGCTTCACTTATTTTTACTTCAAGTCACAGTGTGCAGGGAATGTTGCTGATTGCCAGGGCCCCTTGCTGCTGCAGTATCTGGGGTCTGAGCCTGTGCTTGAGTGCAACAAGGCATATCTGGTTAAAGCGGTGTTCCCACAAAAAATAAAATAATTAAAAGCCAGCAGTTACAAATACAGCAGCTGCTGACTTTTAATATATGGACACTTACCTGTCCAGGGCTCCCGCGATGTCGGCAGCCAAAGCCGATCTTCCGCTCGTGCATTGGCAGCTGCCCCCATCATACTCGGTAAGGGAATCAGGAAGTGAAACATTGCGGCTTCACTTCCCAGTTCCCTATTGCACATGCCCGAGTTGTGCTGCGCATCTTCAGTGGTCCCCGCTGTGTTCTGGGAGCTGTGTGTCTCCCAGAACACAGCAGTGGTGTAGAGTTGGCGCTGGAAGTGGTGTAGATCACTGAGGTGATCTATGCCAGGAAGTGGGAGCAAATATCTGTATTAGACAGGTATCTGCTCCCCCCTGAAAGGTGCCAAAGGTGACACTGGAGGGAGGGAGGGTTCCAAACAGTGGAAGGTCCATTTATAGGTGGAACTCCATCTTAAGCCCAAACAGGCAGCTGCCTTAGGGAGCCTGATTTGGTGGATGATAAAATCCAAATCCGCTGCCACTTGCTGCAGACATTTGTGTGTTAACACACTTCTGGTCGCTATACTGTGTGTGTACTTGGTGAAGCCGACTGTCATTTTTTAATGTGGAAGTGATACAAGTGGCTTCAAAGCCGGCAATTACTTCCATAAGTGCCATTCCACTCCCTGCATGACCCCCTTGCCATGTTTACTGGGCTCCGCTGTCCCATCTGTCTAATCTGCTGGTAGTCTTTTTTTGAAAGGTACCTCTGCCATAATGTTCAAATGCTGCTCTTATAAAAAAAATGCAGGGCAAAGTGACAGTATAGTATCCTCCGACCCCCATATACCCACCTTACCTGCACTCCCTTGCAGCACATTGCTTCTTCACAGCTAAAAACACTGCTCAGCACTTGATAAGGGGGGTCATTTGATCTGCTACCCTGTGATGGTGCTTGGGCTCAGATCTGGTGCAAAGATTTTTGTCTACTCAGGCAAAGGTGCATTTTGCGCCCCCACTGTCCATCCGCCACCCCCTTCCCTCCACAATGGCAGAGTGTAATAAAGGGGGGGGGGGGGTTATGTAGTCACTGCTTCTCCTCACTGGCTAGGAGCAATGGCAGGTCAGGCAAACTAAAACTGCCACTCCGTGCCCAGTAGGTGCAGCGTTAGGAAACAGAAGACAGAAGAAATGTTTTAAATTAAGTAAATTTTTTGATTTAAAAATAATTTTAAGCCTGAAGATTACTTAACCCCCCCAAAACATTATATATTTTCTTGAAAGCAGATACCGGCCTAGAGAATACAATTTTGGTAGTTCAAATTTTTTAGCACATGATTTATAAAATGCAACTTTTCAGTAAAAAATACACTTAAAGAGGTGGTTCACCCTAAATATAATCTCTCCCATGTGATCCAGCATACTGGCGTCAGCGCCAGTATGCTGTTTTTTTAAACCCCCCACTTACTGTATTATCTTTAACTTTAATTTCTTTCCCCCGCGGTGGATGGCGCCAGTATAGCGCGTCACATCTTACGAAAATACCCGATTTAGGACTCGGGTAATCTCGGCGAAATGCGGCGCCTGCGCACAGACCTAGGAGCTGACTGCGCAGGCGCCGTATTTCTCTGAGTCCTACGGCTATGGCGCGTCACGCCCTCCGAAAAAAGCCAGAATAGAACTGGGAGAAATACGGCGCCTGCGCAGTCAGCTCCTAGGTCTGTGCGTAGGCCCTGCATTGTGCCGAGAATACCCGAGTCCTAAATCGGGTATTTTCGTAAGATGTGACGGGCTGTATAGGCGCCATCCACCGTGGGGGGAAAGAAATTAAAATTGAAGATAATACAGTAAGTGGGGAATTTAAATACAGTAAGTGGGGAATTTAAATTAAAAAAAAAACAGCATACTGGCGCTGACGCCAGTATGCTGGATCACATGAGAAAGACTATATTTAGGTGAACCTCCGCTTTAAGTAAATTTTGGGCAGATAAATGCAATTTATTGCCCAATTGTCTGGTAAAATATAAAAGATGGGGTTGCAGCAAGTAAATAGATAATCCATATTATGGTAGAATGTTCACATTTGTATAGGTGTGAACCCAGCCTAATGCTGCGTACACACGATTGGTTTGTCTGATGAAAACGGTCTGATGGACCGTTTTCATCAGACTAAACCGATCGTGTGTGGGCCCCATCGGTTATTTATCCATCGGTTAAAAAATTAGGAACTCGTTTTAAAATTATCTGTTGGATAAAAAACCTATAGAAAAAAAGATCACCTTGTAGGCACGTCCATCGGTTAAAAATCCATGCATGCTCAGAAACAAGTCGACGCATGCTCGGAAGCATTGAACTTCATTTTTTTCAGCACGTCGTTGTGTTTTACGTCACCGCCTTCTGACACGGTCGTTTTTTTAACTGATGGTATGTAGGCACATCAGACCATCAGTCAGCTTCATCGGATAACTGATGGAAAAATCCATCAGACCGTTTTCATCGGATGGACTGATCGTGTGTACAGGGCATAAGTGTTTTTTTCAAAAGCACTGAAAAAGTTTGTTTTTGTTCCAATGCCATTGAGCAAAAAAAGAACAAAAAAGGCTGCATTGCTCCTAGGATTCAATTAACTGTAATGCCTCGTACACACGATCGGGATTCCCGGCAGTAAAAAGTCCACCTGCTTGGTAACTGGGTCGGCCAGCTTGCTCATTCCCTGTTTCTTTCTGGTGGTCAGCAAAAAGTGGGTTCTATGTGAGTGCATCAGATTTGTTTTTCTGGCAGACCTTTTAATATTGGGGAAGCTGGCTGGACACAGATGTTCCAAGTAGCACTGTAGCAGCAAAATGTTCAATTGCATTTATACATGTTTTGGATAGAAGGTAGCATGAGGGGCAGGTGGATCTTTTGATTATAGTTCCATAATAACTATTCACATCTTTCAGACTGCTCCTGGGTTTTAAATGTGGTGTCAATGCTGCAGATCCACACTGATTTACTAAGTAGAACGACATCAGGAACACACAATCAGAAAGTATTGGTGTTGTAGGATGGCAGATGTTGGTGTTTCTTGATTATGATACTTTTATAAAATCACAGAATAAAGAAGCATGTATGTGCTTGAAACCTCCTCCAGTATTGCTAAACCTGAAAATCTGGAATGTGTCCGAAACCTTTGATCGTCAGATTTTTTTGCTGAAGTAGGAAGAGGGTTTAGGCCAGGTTTTGCTATAACATTGTGACAAAAATACAGAAACCATCAGTAAATTCAATGATGAATAAATATCAATAAATAAATTCACTGATCAGGATGTATCAATCAAAAGTTATGTCAGTCACTTTCAGTTAGCAAAGTCTCTATAGTAAATAAATATCAGTAATGTAAATACTTTGGAAACATCAACCTCTCAGTAAACATGTCAGTTCTCATCTGCAAGAAAGTCGCCTAAAAAATTAGCCAGCGGACATAAAGCAGAACTAAAAAATGTTTGTTTTTAATGCAAACACAAACAATTGCAATTTAAAAACATGTGCGTTCGTGCACACTACTAAATCTGTCATCTTTATCTATATTTTGTATTGCACATATGCCATTTTGCAGAGTTTGTTCCATTACATCTCCTTAGCCTAAGTGGCCAGTGATGAAGGTGTTACTAGTATCTGAAGGAAGTCATGTATTCATTTCCTCAAAGGAAGTTCTCTGTAGGAACCACTTTGTTTCTCTGCCAGGAACCACTAGGCATGTAAGGCCTCGTCTCACGGGCAGAGATAAAAATAAAACAAACATTATGTTTGTAGCCATGTAGCATTTTTCTTATTCACAGATCTGAAGTATATTTTTGTCTATCGGACAATGCACACATTTACCTAAAAAACCCTAATGCAGCAATGCTCATGTAGCGGGGTCACCCTATCGGAGACTATTGATAGGCCTGAATCCCACCGGAACTTTAGCTACGCCTGTAAATATGTTACGATACCTTTTAAGAAGGGAGATATTGACTCTTCGTAGAAACAGACTATGCTTCCCACAATGCCTTGCATTATTGGAACATGTGTGTCAGGAGGGATGAGAGATCAGACCCGTGTGACTGCACAGAGAGACCAGACAATATGATTAGTGAAGTAAAAGGTGTTTAATTATAAGTAAATAAGGACAACCAGTGAAGATAGCAAACAATATATACATATAATCAAAAAGGGAATACCGTACACATAGGTCAAGCCAGGCCGAGGTCATACACAAGGGATATCAGCAGATGGGACAGGACGGAGCAGGGGTCGGATGGATGGACTAGCTGCAGGATACAGGCTAAGGGGAGACAGGGATCAGGAAGCAGGGCAGACAAGTCCAGGCGGGATCAGGGATCAGGATGCAGGGCAGACAAGTCCAGGCGGGATCAGGGATCAGGATCAGAACAGGATCAAGGTACCAAATCAGCATCAGAATACAGGTCAGGGTACAGGCTTAGGTCCAGAAGGTATGAAAATACCAGGGCGAGGAGTGATTACACACGCCGGGTATTATAGAGGCGTGCTGATTGCATTCAGGTCACACCTGAACGCAGGAAAGGCTGTGTGATCCAAATGACCAAGAACCCCCCGCTGGTGGAGGCCAGTACTGCAGCCAGACTAACAGGCAGATTTACCAGCAGGGGGGACCATTCCTGACAATTTGACACTTCCGCACCGACTTATTGGGGAGGTTACTTAAGGAAAGGGAGGGGCTTATCTCGCTCTCTCTGGACCTGCTTTTTCTCCTCTGCGGAGCTGTGGAGAGCAGCACAACCGTGCTGTTAGGCCTGAAGTCGCCCGGAGGCCAAACCGCCGGAGGGAAGCAAGACCACTGTACCTAGCTCGTGTTCCAGGAGACCGGTGAAGCCACCTAGCTGACAACAGAAACAGTGGAGGGCCTGACACCGGAGACCTTGTGCTATGGGACGGTGACTGACCAACACGCTTTGGAGAAGAACTCAGGCGGATCGGCCTGTTCGGGTGAGAGAGCAATTAAATACAATGGTGGCGCACACAGAAAACTAGTTCATAAATTGTCCAAGGTACAAGTCCTATAAGCCAAAAAAAGCTTTGGTGTGAGTTGCAGTTTATTGATCCAGGCAGCCTTTCGGAGGGAGCTGAAGCAATGCTCCAAGGACATGAAACAGAAAAACAACAAAGCAGGCGTCACTTAGTAAGCTGCTAAACTTTAATGAAGAATTGACATAAAAGCACTCACATGGAAATGTAGAAGGACAGGCATGATGATGAAGTCCTGTGAATCGTCTGACCCAGCCGAGGTGTGTGTGTGTCCCTTGAGTCTCTTCACAGTGCTAGGGCTGTGCTGAAGAAAAACGCTGCTGATCAACAATGGCGTGCTGATGCTATGCACGGATGTGCTGGCAGAGAAGCTGGAGCGCACGCTGGAATGCACGCCGGGACGCTACGGCATGGGGGGGAGAAGTGACGTCATCACTGTGGACCTCAGTACTACGACGCGTTTCAGTGCAAGGGCCGTAGTTGGATGAAAAAAAACACACAGTGCGCACCTTTCTCAAGTTAGCTGTAAAGGCTAACTGCAGCCTATTTATGTATGCATGTAAGTGGTTGCCATCTAGTGGCGTAATAGTATAATATCCTCAAATTTGAGGTATTATTGCTATGGATGGCACTTGTTTTAAAAATAAAGAATAAACAAGTCGATGGAATATGTGTACAATACTAAAGGGCAGAACATTACCATAGGTATACATATATACATATATAAAAGAAAAACATGAGGATATTATACTATTACGCCACTAGATGGCAACCACTTACAGGCATACATAAATAGGCTGCAGTCAGCCTTTACAGCTAACTTAAGAAAGGTGCGCGCTGTGTGTTTTTTGACATCCAACCACGGCCCTTGCACTGAAACGCGTCGTAGTACTGAGGTCCACCGTCATGATGTCACTTCTCCCCCCCCATGCCGTAGCATCCCGGCGTGCGTTCCAGCGTGCGATCCAGCTTCTCTGCCTGCACATCCGTGCATAGCATCAGCGCGCCATTGTTGATCAGCAACGTTTTTCTTCAGCACAGCCCTAGCACTGTGAAGAGACAAGGGACACACACACACACCTCGGCTGGGTCAGACGATTCACAGGACTTCATCGTCATGCCTGTCTTTCTACACTTCCATGTGAGTGCTTTTATGTAAATTCTTCATTAAAATTAAGCAGCTTACGAAGTGGCGCCTGCTTTGTTGTTTTTCTGTTTCGGGTGAGAGAGCACCTCCTCAACTTTCAGCTCTTCTCTTTAGGAAAAGACAGTCTAGTGCCACCCCACAAGTCGGAGACACGTGTTGGCCTCTGACTAGGTTTCAAGGCCTTCTAAGTTGATAGTTACTACACAGGAGTGACTGATGCTGATGAGCGATTGGTTCACCACCCTTGCTATTCACGACACCCTGTTTTGACTAACTTTATCTCATCGTTTATCCCTTTTGGGTTACAAATCTAAAGTACACCAACGGCCGCAATGTGGACTTTGGTCTCGAGATGTCTCTTTAGCTGTCCCGCAGAACTGCCCGCTGGGGGGGTTTAACTGAATGGTACCATTTCTTGTCTTAGTTTTTTTCTTGTTATCATTTGCTGATTCCTGCAAGGGCCCTTGCAGAGTTATTGTGTGCCATTGTATGATTGTTTTTGACTTATAATTCAAACCCATATTTGCTTTCCACCTAAAGTAAAGTCATTCTTTTTGGTTTGAATATATTAACTGTGTGAAGTGTATTCTTTTCTGCTTGAGGAACCACCCACAGGAGCAGGTAATATTGGTGTTGCATTGCCGTTATATGATATATATATATATTTGTATGCCTGCTATTGTGGCCCCAGTGCAGCAGAGGTCGCAATACATTTACTAGACATCTGATGTGTCAAGGGAGGGTTCGAGCCAGTTAAATAGGGGTGAGCCAAAAGTAAAGAGTAGATCCCAAATCTAATCAGCGGCTCCTGAGGGGGTAGTGCTACACAAAAAAAATAAAATTAATTGTTTACGTTTGGTGGGGTAGAAATGCATGTATACATGTAGATTGAGACACTGGCAGCTAGAGGAGATGATTGTATGATGTATTGTACATGTGTATATAAGCACGTTTACACAGCTGTACGGAACATACCTTTCTGTTTATACTCAAGATCCTTCCATTGTTAAGTTATTAGATCACCGTGCAGGAGGCCTTGGGGGAAGGGGGGGTCCCATAATTTCCCCGCTCTCCTGATCTTTTATCATAGACTTTGTACTTGATTTACTTAATGCTACTCTATCAATGAAACAATGAAGAGAAACGAGCAGGACTTGGAAAAAACACATTGTTGTATGTCAGGAGTGCCCAACCTTTTGAAGAATGAGGGCCACTTAAGCGACTTGGTAACTGGTCGCGGGCCGCAATAAGTGGAGCGATGGAAGACAGATCTGTGTCTGCTCTGTATATGCAGAGCGGACACAGACACAGCCCACTCTACTCTGTGAGCCCTCCCATCCCATCCAACCAGATGGAAGGGGAAAAATTCCCTTCTGTTTTTTTTTTTGTGGATTGGATTGGAGGTAGGTGGGTGCAAATGGACACAAGTTCGTTTACATCTGCCACTCCATAGAGGAGAATGGAGGGTCTGCGTGGGTTGAACCGATCATGTGAAAGGGGCCCAAGGCTGCTTTCACACTGATGTGCAGCAGTTTACCTGCACTCCGGTGCAGCACAGTGCACCTGTGGCGTTCCTGCAGGTTAGCTGCACTTTGCCATCGATGTCTATTATATCCTGAAGGTGTGGCACACTTTCTAAAAACACACCAAACCCTCAGATAATAACAGAAGTCTATGACTCAGTGCAGGTAACCCGAAGGTGCACTGCGTTGCACCTGCAGATCAGTTTGAAAGCAGCCCAGTAACCACTACAGAACAGATATGCCCATATGTACACTGCTTTTAGTAATGTTGCAGTCCCAGGCAGAATGCATTTGGTATCACTCCTATTGTGACAGGAGCTGGCGCTATACAGGAAGCATCGGCATATGCGGCTCTGCTCCCTCCGCAGCCACTTGCTTCCTCTACCACTTGCTTCATTCAAAACACTAATGCTCGGAGATGGCTTGAGAACCTGCTATCCCAAAGCAGGAGGTCGCGGGCCACATGTGGTTCCTGGGCCACTGGTTGGGCACTCCTGTTGTATGTAGTGATGTGTCCTCCCCCCCCACACACCTGTTTTTCTGCTACTGTCCCAAAATGAGGTTCATTGTAGAAAAATGTAAAATAATGCATTTAGGTGGCAAAAACATGAATGCAATCTATACACTAGGGGGAGAACTGCTGGGGGAATCTAGAATGGAAAAATGCCTACTTTTTCCATCCTAGGTGGTCCTAGTAGATGACAGGACCCTGGGGGTCCTAGTAGATGACATACTCAGAATTGACATGCAATGCCAAGCTGCTGAAAGCAAAGCAAACAGAATATTGGCATGCATTAAAAAGGGAAGTAACTCCAGAGATAAAAACAATACTTGGAGTATGCTTTTTGAGGAAAAAAAGGGGGTTTTGGGACTTTGAATGAGAAATATGTAAACATATATCTCCATCCCTGTTATATGTAGAAAAAAAAAGGGGGATTGGGACTTTAAATGAGGTATGCATGAGAGGACTCAAAGATAAGACAGTGTGGTATGGATGCGTTTATTTATCTAAAACACATAGCAGAGCATGCGATTTCGAAATGTATACATAGTAGTAAACATACATGACAATGAGCATATAAAAAGCATGATGCAAAAACCATAAACATTGTATAACAACGTAATCCTTGAATTGTTAAAAAAAATCCAGAGGTTGGTCCTAAAACTTAAACATGTAGCATCTGTGTAAGCCCGAGATGCCTTTCATGGCATTATTGCCAATCTTCAGGGGCGGATGCGTAATGAGGTCAAATCTGCAGAATGACTCAAGTATACTGTGTACTTCCAAGTACCGGTGCTATTAAAATTTAAGGGATAATCAGAGTGTGAGTGACTCTGATTCTAATTGCAATCAATTGAGTGGGGTCTCTGTTTCAGCTTGGCTGTGCTGTGGGCTCATTCTGTTGTTGCTGGGGTGTTGTTCCACCCCGGGGCGATAGGTGGCAGCAGTGCAAGCTGAGGTTTGGGTGTTCTCTCCCAGCGACCAATCGGGAGGCTTGGGCCTTGCTGGGCATGCTGGGAGAGGGTACTTATGGAACAGACGCCGGGTTGGCGCGTTCATTCTTCTTCGGGTGTGGCACCCACCTTTAGGGTGGCCACATCACCGTAGCCAGCTCCTATGATTTTCACACGTTATGAGACATGAGCTCTGAATGTCGGAGCGTTTGTCGTACTAGTGTGAACCTGGCCTGAAACCCAAATGGGTAAGTAGTGAATGGGGTATAGTAAAAGCCCTTAACCCAAGTAGTAGCTGGGGATAATAAAGAGGCATTTGTTACCATGTATGGAGATGAGGCCCAGTAAATAGGTATTTGGGATTAACTTGCATCTGATAGCCTAAGTGAATGTTTCCGATAATCTCCACCCAGCCTGACCAGCTTCACGCTAGCATGACAACAGGAAGGGATGTCCGGATCACAGCGGCAGCTGCCGCTCATTTGAAACCAGACAGCTTCCCATTGGTCAGCCAAGATGACATGACTCATCCGAGATGCCAATGCCAGGCGTCGAAAATATGGGGTGGAAGTGCAGGAAAAGGCATCACCGTAGTCCCTCAGTGGACACCTAAAACATGCTAGAATAGCGCAGAAAAAGGGTATGTCTGAAAAATTAAAGCTAAAATTGCCCAATGGAGCACGGACACAAAACCAAGGGTATGAACAACAATAAGTTGGAATAAAAACAATACAAAGAGAGTAGTAGCCCAACCTTGAGTCTGTCATGCAACCTCGAGAAAAAAAGGGGGTTTTGGGACTTTAAATGAGAAATATGTAAACATATATCTCCATCCCTGTTAATGGTAGAAAATAAGAGGGGGATTGGGACTTTGATTGAGGTATGCATGAGAAGACTCAAAGATAAGACAGTGTGATATGGATGCGTTTATTTGTCTAAAATGCAGAGCATGCGATTTTGAATGTATATGTAGCGCTACCCCATTCAGGAGCCGCTGGTTGTTTTTTGACCTGCGTATTAACTTACCTTGTAGTATGTCTAGGGGTAGTAGCAGTGCGTAGTATTGAGCGAATGTCCAGTCATCAAATGTTTTTTTTATAGGGTTATCCCGATAACACTTTTTTAGGACCGAGTACAAGTACCGATACTTCTTTTTCATGTACTCGCCGATACTGATTACCGTGTCCCCCCAGAGATGCAGCCATGTCCCCCCAGAGATGCAGCCATGTCCCCCCAGAGATGTAGCCATGTCCCCCCAGTAATTCAGCCTAGATGATCAGCGCGGGGAACATACAGCTTTCATTTTGAATAGCTGTGTGTTCCCCGCCGCACCACGTCATAGCCCCTCTCCCTTGTCCGGGCAGTTTGATAGACAGATCACCCATCCGATTACTCGCGCAAATGCTCGGTATCGGGACAACCCTAGTTTTTTAAATGCTTTATTCCAAGGCACAACACGGCCAACATCAACATGTAGTAGGATAGGAAAGGTTGATGAAGCAGAAAAACAAGTGCGGTATCAGGCCCTGGATGATGATGAAAACAGGCCTGCTTTCAGTAGCAATGTAACAAACGTCACCACTCTAGCCAGAGTGGGTGAAGTGCCTCCGGACAGACTTCTGCCACAAGCCTGGCAGCCGAAAATTTCACTATAGGTTGCTGGGAGAAACAGACCTCTGCCACAGGCCTGGCTCGGGCCTCTGCCACAGGTAGGGTTGCCACCTCATCCCTTTAAAAAGGGAAAAGTGGCTTTGCCAGAACCCCTCTAGCACCACCTGCCGCCCAGGGATGGGATCGCATCCCTGGAACGCAGTCTGACCCACAGGATAGTTCTGGAAGACAGCAACCTGAAATTTGACAAATTATGAATGGGAGCCAAATAACTCTCCCATTCACCCACTAACCCGCCCGCACTGAAAGTAAGACACACTTGTCTTTGTACTCCTCACCTGGTTGCCGTCACACACGCTTGTCACCATCTGAACCAAATAAAAAAAAATCGCAATAGGTGTATTGATTTGCGCAAAAGTTATCACGTCTACAAAATATGGGATAGATTTAGGGACTTTTTTTTTACTAGCGATGATCTGCGATTTTTAGCGGGTCTGCGACATACAAATCTCTCAAATGACACTTTTTGGGGACCAGTGACATTATTACATTGATCAGTGCTATAAAAATGCACTGATCAATGTATAAATTACACTGACAGGGAAGGGGTTAACACTAGGGGGCGATTAAGGGGTTACTTGTGTTCCCTGGGTGTTTTCTAAGGCTACTCTCACACTGAAGTGTGGTCGCGTTAGCGGTAAAACGCTGTTTGTTTTAGTTGCGCTTTACCGTAGTTTTCACTGCCCTTTTCGGCCGCTAGTGGGGTGGTTTTAACCAGGGGCGTACCTAGAGCATGTGGCACCTGGGGTGGATCCTATATCTGGCACCCCCTCCACATTAAGATGTAAAAACACCCCACTGTGCCCCCTGCATACCTCTGCATCCTTCAATATCTCTTTGTCACTACTGTGTACCCCCTCTCCACAACTGCACCTCTGGACCCCTTTACATTACACAGCACCCTGCATCTCTGCACCCCTTTACATTACACAGCACCCTGCACCTCTGGACCCCTTTACATTACACAGCACCCTGCATCTTTGGACCCCTTTAAATTACACAGCACCCTGCATCTCTGGGCCCCTTTACATTACACAGCACCCTGCACCTCTGGACCCCTTTACATTACACAGCACCCTGCATCTTTGGACCCCTTTACATTACACAGCACCCTGCATCTCTGGACCCCTTTACATTACACAGCACCCTGCACCTCTGGAACCCTTTACATTACACAGCACCCTGCACCTCTGGGCCCCTTTACATTACACAGTCCCCTGCACCTCTCGGCCCCTTTACATTACACAGCGCCCTGCACCTCTGGGACCCTTTATATTACACATCCCCCTGCGCCTCTGGGCCCCTTTACATTACACATCACCCTGCACCTCTGGACCCCTTCACATTATACAGCCCCCTGCACCCCTTTACATTACACAGCACCCTGCACCTCTAGACCCCTTTACATTACACATCACCCTGCATCTCTGGACCCCTTTACATTACACAGCCCCCTGCATCTCTGGACCCCTTTACATTACACAGCACCTGGCAGCTCTGGGCCCCTTTACATTACACAGCACCCTGCAGCTCTGGACCCCCTGCATGTTACACAGATCCCCCTTCAGTGTATAAAAAAGGGGGGTACAAGAAATTGTAAAAAGAAATGTGACTAAGCTGCTAAACACCACAAATTGACATCATTTGTAAACAAGCATAAAAGAAAATAAGGTGTAGCGCTAAAGTAAATAATATAATGTTTGTCTCATAACAGAGAAATATACGATTGACCATATATAGACATACAATGCATAACAATCAATAAGTGATCAGTGGTAAAATACCAGGTATTGTGACAGAAGCAATGACTATAGAAAAAAGTGAATCTCACTCAGTAGATATGTGAGGATATAATTGGATGTGAAAGTCCAATATTAAAAGGCCATATGGAAATGGAATCCAAGGTTGGAGATTGGTGTGTATCCCAAACAGATGTAGATAATCCAATCTACAATGCCGGTGTGCAATAAATGATGTCTCAGTATGGTGCGATACCGTGATGTCACCCAGGAGTGCCTTCACCAGTGGATGGGGGAAAGATTAAACACTCTTACCGTGTTGTATGGATCCAGGTCACCTTATGATGGTGGATCTCTTAGGCGGCGTACACACGATCGGATATATCCGATGAAAACGGTCCGCGGACCATTTCCATCGGATATATCCGATCGGGAGTTTGATCCGATGGCGTGTACACACCATCGGATCAAATTCCCCGCCGCCGGACGGCGCGGTGACGCGGCGGTGACGTTGACGCCGCCGCGTCACCGCCACGTCACCGCACCAGGAAGTAAAACACTTCCGCGCATGCGCCGAATCCATTCGGCAGCGGCGCGGCGGCGGTGGGACCCGACATGTCTGCTGGTAAGTGTACTAACCAGCAGACATGTCGGGCGGACAGATTCCACCCGATAGATTTCAAAGCATGCTTTGAAATCTGTCGGGTGGAGAAATCTGTCCGCTAGCCCATACACATGAGCGGAGATGTCTGCTGAAACGGTCCATCGGACCGTTTTCAGCGGACATATCCCCTCGTGTGTACGCGGCCTAAGGCTTAAATCACTCCAAGACATCAATGGATTATATGCACAGGAACCAGGAACCTTCCACACAGAAATCGAATCCAGGTATAGGTCTGCTGACCATTGATGGTGTAACAGGACTTATGTTGGGGCCAAAAAAGATAGAAAGAGGCTCCACATGTAGTACCTAAAAAATGGCAAATTTTAATAAAATGTAAATGCCATACAAACGTTAAAAAATTGAAAAGCCTAATCACACAGTGTATAAATCCTAAAAAATGCTCAATGGTAAGAGCACATACAAACTGGTGATCCAAACAATTAAAAATCCAAGAAGCAGAGAAAGCAAAACAGAGTAGCGTGGTTGGATAGCTGGAGCTGATACCCAACGCGTTTCGACTTAGAAGCCTTCAGTGTATCCCCCCTTCAATGCAGACCCCCCGTTCAGTGCAGACCCCTTGTACAGTGCAACCCACCCCCCATTCAGTGCAGACCCCTTGTACAGTGCAACCCACCCCCCCGTTCAGTGCAGACGCCCCGGGTCAGTGCAGCCCCCCGTTCAGTGTAGCTCCCCCCCTGTTCAGTGTAGCCCCCTTCAGTACCTCAGATCAGCGCAACGGCACATGCAAAGCAGGTTACCTCCCCCTGTTTACACATAAACAGAGAGGAGGGGAGGCGGCTTCACTCTGTTGCTCGGCTGTGCCTGTGTGACATCCAGGAGTACACAGACAGGCAGCCCACGGCCACGAGAGGAGGGGATGGTATTTGCAGCAGTGTCACCCCCCTCCCCCTTGCTACTGTAGCTAGCTCGCTTCTCCCTGCCTCTGCCTGTCACAGTGCAGCGCTGCCTAAACCCGCGGCGCTGCCACCATGGGTGTAGTACAATTGCGGAGGGGGGTGCCAGTCTGACACCCCCCAGTGTGTGGTACCCAGGGGCGACTCGCCCCCCCCCCCTTAGTACGCCTTTGCTATTAACCCCTGCTAGTGGCCGAAGAAAGGGTTAAAACCACCCGTGTTGCGATGCTTCCGAATCGCTTTTCAGGTGCTTTTGATAGTGCTGCCCACACATTCCAATGGGCAGGGCAGTTTAAGAGCCCTGTATACAGCGCTCCATAACCGTCCCAAAAATGTTGCTTGCTGGACTTTGTATTGTCCCGCAAGCGCACCGCCCCAATGTAAAAGTAATTGGGCTTTCACACTGGGGAGGCAGTTTTCAGGTGCTATTTGTAGTACTAAAATGCCTGAGATCAGCCTTCAGTGTGAAAGGGGTCTAACTGTGTGGGGGATGGGCTGCCTGGAACGCCACAAAAATGGCTGTTCCCGACAGTGGCGGCTGGTGCTCAAATCTTTTGGGGGGGGGGGGGGCGCAAACGAAAAAAAAAAAAAAAATTGCAGTCTCACTGTGCCTATTAAACACAGCCACTGTGCCATCAAATGCAGCCACTGTGCCATGCCATCAAACGCAGCCACTGTGCCATCAATTGTCACCACTGTGCCATGCCATCAAATACAGCCACCGTGCCATCAATTGTCACCACTGTGCCATGCCATCAAATGCAGCCACTGTGCCATGCCGTCAAACGCAGCCACTGTGCCATCAATTGTCACCACTGTGCCATGCCATCAAACGCAGCCACTGTGAAATGCCATCAAACGCAAACACTGTGCCATCAATTGTCACCACTGTGCCATCAATTGTCGCCACTGTGCCATCAATTGTCGCCACTTTGCCATCAATTGTCGCCACTGTGCCCCCAATTGTCGCCACTGTGCCCCGCAATTGTCGCCACTGTGCTCCGCAATTGTCGCCACTGTGCCCCGCAATTGTAGCCACCGTGCCCACAGTAAAATGCCTCCCCCCCTGGCACTTACCTTTCTGGCTTCTACGTCCCTCGATGTGCCTCGTCCCACCCTCGATGACGCTTCAGCCAATCAGGTTACTAATTACCAGAATCAGATTACCTGATTGGCTAAGACGCCTGTCAGTCTTATCCAAGGAACGCACCGCCGGTACGTCCCGAGGATAAGCATTAGGAAGCCGACTACAGCCTCAGGGCTGTACTCGGCAGGCCTATCAGAGCCGCTGGCTCTGATAGGCACTTCCACACAGCCAGCCAGCTGCTGTTATTCAGCTGACCGGCGCTCAATATCCGGCCAGCTGAATAATGGGCGACAGCGGCGAAAATATACAGATTCATACAATGCATGAATCTGTATATTTTAGTGGCTGTGAGAGAGCCAGCCACTGGCTGTGAGCGAGCGAGCCAGAGGGGGCGGTGCTCCGGCGTCCTCATGGACGCACCGCTCCTGGTTCCCGATGACTGGCAACAGCTGATCTCCATCATGTCCCCTGTCAGAATGGGGATCCGCCTTGTTTACATAGGAAAATCCCCGTTTTGCCTCTGTATACCGCAATTGCAAGTTCGCCGGCAGATATCGAGCGCCCGCTATATCACAAATCGACGCAAACCTATGACCGGCAATCCCGGCCGTGTGTATGCTCTATCGCAGTTTTCCCAACAGGAAAACCGCTGGGAATGCCGGTGGGAAAAAGAAGTACATGTCCTCTATGGGGAAAACCTGGAGCATACACACGGCTGGGTTTTCCAACCAAAGCTCTCATGGCAGTTTTCCTGTTGGGAAACCAGGCCGTGTGTAGGGGGAAAAAGCTACCGATTAGGTTCTCAGTTTTCCCGGTGGACGTTTTACCGTCGGGTTGTACAAGGCATAAGTAGTTTTCTAGCAAAAAAACTAATAAAAAATAGCATGCATCGTTAGGATAGTCCTGGGGCCGAAAAGATTCATTTGCAGGAATTTCCTCTCATTTCAAGTTTTGCCTTTAGTTTTACTGTAATGACTGACACACTGAACGGGATAACAGGCAGACAAGTTTTATTTTTAAGAGCAGAGGTCAGCAGTAGCAGCCTCCATGTCTCTTTCATGACAGGTTTACTTTAATTATTTCAGTTTGGGAAAGTTGATAGACATTACACAAGGAGAATTAGAATTCCCTGAGATGTACACGACACGCAACCATATCCTCCTTCTATGAGGTACAGGACGGGGGCTCCTCCCCCCTTCCGACACACTCTGCCAGTCCTTCCGCTCGGCGTGGTGACGTCAGGTTCGTAGTGCTGACTGGCTTCCGGTGCTCGGTGGTGGACGGGATCGGCGGTGAGGAAAGGAGATCTGACAAGATGAGTACGATGTTTGCAGACACGGTGCTGATCGTCTTCATCTCTGTGTGCACCGCGCTGCTCGCTGAGGGTGAGTGTTGTGTGAGAGGTCAGAGGAAGCAATGACAGGGGATGGACAGACCACTTCTATTAGAACTCATGTGATTTATCATACACTCTTCACTCATAGAGCGCTGTCCGTATGTACACACACACACACACTTGTCCTGTGCACATGCTTTGATGACACTATGAAGGCTTGCTCCCAAACCGGGCTGTGTGCGTCTAAAGTCGCACACAGTGTAAGCTCAGCCCCAACCCCCCCACCTGCTCTGTGCTCACAGGATTTGGATTGACAGCAACGTGAGCCAACAGAGACTATGGCTGCTACAGACTAGCATGGTGCTGGATTGATAAAGTATATATAGGGAGGTGAGGGGGCATTTTTTACTTTAATGCAGGGATTACATTAATCACTTGCCGACCAGCCGCCGTTATTATACAGCGACAGGTTGCGCAAATCGCCGTACATGCAAGTCTGTTCGTGCAATAGATACAGTAATACTTCATATTCCCATCGCACACGTTCCTGGATAAGCTGGTTCAAAATATAAAGTAGATATTTGCCAGCACACCGTGGATCGACACAAAGTAGCGTCCAAACAGATCCCTTCATCAGGCATGTGATGGGGGTCCTGCGTGACTCCAAAACTTTGCACTCTCCTTGTGTTGTGTTAATGGAATAAAGAATAGATACAGTGGGCACGCGCACTGCCCCGATGCACGTGACCGGCAGCTGTGACGTCTGCCGCCCGCCTATGATCGCTCCACAGAGAGCCAGAACGGGAATCTGTCAATGTAAACAAGCAGATCGCCGTTCTGACAGAGAAGTAACGAGAGATTGTATGTTCCTAGTGATCAGTAACGGCAATCTCTCTCCTCCTCCAAGGGAACACATTTAACCCCTTGATTACCCTCTGGTGTTAACCCCTTCCCTGTCAGTGTTATTTATACAGTAATCAGTGCATTTTTGTAGCTGGTCCCAAAGAAGTGTCCCATCTGTCCGTCGCGGTCTCGCTAAAATCAGCCCCATTACTAGTAAAATATAAAAATGGCATAAAGCTATCACCTATTTTGTAGACGCTATAACTTTTGCGCAAACCAATATACGCTAATTGCATTTTTTATTCTTTTACATATACATATTTTTCTAAACTGAGGAAGAAAAAAAGGACATCAATTTTTGTTTGTGTACAATTTGCAATTATCAGCTAAAGCGATGCAGTGGCAAAAAAAATGGCCTGATCATTAACCACTTGAGCCCCGTAATGACCAGGCCATTTATTGCGATACGGCACTGCGTTGCTTTAACTAACAATTACACGGTCGTGCCACATTGTTTATAAACAACATTTCTTTTGGTGGTATTTGATCACTTGTTATTTTTTGAGCTATAAACAAACATAAGTGACAATTTTGAAAAATAATATAAAATTATTTTTTCACTTTTTGCTAAAATACTTATTCAAACAAAAAATATAAAAATGCATTCATCAGTTTAGGCAGATATATAGTCTTCTACATATTTTTGGTAAAAAAAAATGGCAATAGGCGTATATTAATTGGTTTGCGCAAAACTTATAGCGTCTACAAAATAGGGATAGTTTTTTTTTTTTTTTACTAATGGCTACAATCTGCGATTCTTAGCAGGACTGCAACATTGTAGTGCATGGATCGGACGCTTTTGGGTCCATTGACATTTATACAGTCCTCATTGCTATAAATAGCCACTGATGGTTGTGTAAATGTCACTGCCAGGGAAGGGGTTAATACCTGGGAGCAATCAAGGGGTTAAATGTGTTCCCTAGATGTGTTCTAAATGTAGGGGAATGGGTTTACTGGAACAGGTCCCTTTTCTCCAATCGGCTCTCGCACAGTGTAAGTCCAGTGTCTCCATTCACCCCTATGTACTGCTGAATAATTAAAGGGGTGTTCCACCCAAATGTAATGTTTATTAAAAGTCAGCAGCTACAAAAAGTGTAGTTGCTGGCTTTTAATAAACAGACACTTACCTTCTCCACGTTCCAGCGACGCCCCGACCGGGGCTCCTCTCCCCCCCTCCCCGGCCGGCATCCTCATTGCGACTGTGGGCACCCAGTCGTGACAGCCTTCGGCTTCACGGCCGGGCACCCACTGCGCATGCTCGAACCGCACTGCGCATGCGCGCGCGGCCTGCCGTTGATTGGACAGGCGATCGTCTAGGCGATCGCCAAAGGGAGGGGCTGCAGTAAGGCGATTAAGCCTAATCGCCTTACCAGCCCCTCGGCGGAAGCAGGAAGTGGGACAGGAAGTCACACTCCTACTGAAGCCCCCACTCCCCCCCCCCCCCCCCCCAAAAAAAAATACATGCCAAATGTGGCATGTAAGGGGGAGGGGATTAAGCGGAAGTTCCATTTTTGGGTGGAACTCCGCTTTAAGAAATAGTATTACAATGATCCGCACTTTTCAAAGTGTATAGAAAGGAGAAGAGTACATTTAAAGCCTATGTAGAAGGATTTGTTTCATCTTAGGGTTTATATCCACTTTAACCACTTCCCGCCCTCCGTATGCAGAATGACGGCTGGAAAGTGGTTCTGTTATCCTGACTGGGTGTCGCATGACGTCCAGCAGGATAACATGGCGCGGCGATTGCAGCGTGTCAGTCTGACACGCCGCTTATCCGATCGTGATAGGAAGCCTCTGTCAGAGGCTTCTTACCATGTGATCATTTGTGACCAATCACAGCTGATCATCGCCTGAACCTGAAAGTGCCGGTAAATGGCATTTCTCGGTTTACGCTGACAGGGAGACGATCGGCGGCTCTCCCTGTCAGAGGGAGGGTCTGTGCTGATAATCAGCACATTGATTATCAGCACAGCCACCTTAGTTTTTCCAATCAGTGCCCAGCAGTGTCCCCACAATAAAGTGTGCCAATGCCAATCAGTACCCAGCAGTAACACCTGTCAGTTATTTATCGGTACCTCATCATCAGTGCCGCCTGTTAGTGCCCATCAGTGCTGCTTATTGGTACCTATCAGTGCTGCCTATCAGTGCTCATCAATTCTACATATCAGTGCCCGTCAGTGAAGGGGAAAACAACATTTTATGACAAATTAGAAGTTTGTTTAGGAAAAGAAAATTTTCCTTGGCAGGAATGGCTGAAAGTGCCTGGTATTGAAGTGGTTACGGTTCAAAAAAATAATAATCTAGAACCGCTTTCAGGGCTTGTTCATGGGAACGGGACCTCATGTCTGCTTAAGTTGATGTTTCAATGCAGCTGGCCTGTCCTTCACCCTCTGTGCTGGAGTCCTGCCCTCCCCCCACATGCTGATTTTACTGGTGTGGGTTTTGTGGTGGTCTGTCTGATTACACAGTTCAGATTTGTGCTTCTCTGTCTACAGTATATTGTTTGCTTAATCCCCTTTTGTTTTATGTGTTTGATTTCTAGGTATAACATGGGTGTTAGTTTACAGAACTGACAAGTACAAGAGATTAAAAGCTGAAGTTGAGAAGCAAAGTAAAAAATGTAAGTTCTTGAAGGCCTCCTCCTCCCCCCCTCCCCCTTGGAAAAAGTACAAGAAATGGACGGTGATGTTGCCTATGGGTCAGAGGATTTAATTTAGGCTTCATTTCCACTGGCGTTTTTACAGCCACTTTTCTGAGAGTTTTTTACAGCTTAAAATCGCCTGTTCATGTTTATTTTAGAATTTTTTTAAATTTTTTTTGAGCTGGAGCCTTAAAAACGCGCGGCAGCGTTTTTGCGCGTTTTTGAGCGTTTTTTAATGTCTGGCGTTTTTACAGCTCTATTGCTGGAGCTTCAGAACGCACTGGTCCTGCGTTTTTTTTTGCAGCTTAAAAACGTCTCAGCCATCTACAGCTCAAAAACGTCATGGTGGGCATGAGGCCATAGAGTAACATGAACAGGTGTTTTTAAGCTGCAAAAAACACTCAGAAAAGTGGCTGTAAAAACGCCAGTGGAAACGAGCCCTTAATGTTGTCAGGATTTTTAACTCCTCCCACACTCTACTAAACACGTGTGTGTGTGTGTGTGTGTGTGTTTTCTCATTGGGGAGATTTCTTATTAGTTCCTAAGGAAAAACGGTAAGGCCTCATGCTCCCAGACGTTGTTTGCAGCTTAAAAATGCCTCTCCATGTTAGCCTATGGCCTCGTGCCCACCAGACCCTTATCCAAGCACGCAGCCTGTCACGTCAGGAAATGGGGGTCGAGCGAGCCTGGACCATGCCCTCAACATGGGGGGGGGGGGTGCTTTTGGGCAGGGGTGGGCCCTGCGCCCCCCACTCCAAAGCACCTTGTCCCCATGTTTATGAGGACAAGGGCCTCTTCCCGACAACCCTTGCCCGATGGTTGTCGGGGGCTGCGGGCGGGGACTTTTGACACACAGCAGGACTCCCCCCTCCGCCCCCGTGTCACTGGATTTAATTGACAGCAGTGGGAGCCAATGGCTCCTGCGGCTATCAATCTATCCAATGAGGACCCGAGACAGCGGCTGGAGTCACTGGGCCCGTGCACATTGCTGGAACGATCGGGTTCAGGTAAGAAAAAAAGAGGGGTCTTGAGGAGCAGCTGCAGCACCAAAGGTTTTTCCTCTTAATGCATAGAATTAAGGCAGGGACCACTAGGTGCGCACGCGTGCCCCCTCCACTCGCCCCCGAGTCCCGTGCCCGGCGGGCGCGATTGCCGCCTGGCACACGCGATCTCTCGTTACAGAGCGGAGAACGGGAGCCCTGTCAGGGAGAGAAATGCTGATCTTCTGTTCATACAATGTATGAACAGAAGATCAGTCATTTCCCTCAGTCAGTCCACCCTCCCATACAGTTAGAACACACCCAGTTTACACATTTAACCCCTTCCCCGCCCCCTAGTGTTAACCCCTTCACTGCCAGTGGCATTTTTATAGTAATCAATGCATTTTTATAGCACTGATCGCTATAAAAATGCTAATGGTCCCAAAAATGTGTCAAGTGTCCGCCATAATGTCACAGTACCGAAAAAAAATCGCCAATCGTCGCCATTACTAGTAAAAAAAAATATATTAATAAAAATGCCATAAAACATCCCCTATTTTGTAAACGCTATAACTTTTGCGCAAACCAATCAATAAGCGCTTATTGCAAGTTTTTTTTTTTTTTTTTCGAAAAATATGTACAATAATACATATCGGCCTAAATTGAGGAAAAAAATCGTTTTTTTATATATTTTTGGGGATATTTATTACAGCAAAAATTAAAAAATATTATTTGTTTTTCAAAATTGTCGCTCTATTTTTGTTTATAGCGCAAAAACTAAAAACCAGAGGTGATCAAGTACCACCAAAAGAAAGCTCTATTTGTGGGAAAAAAATACGCTAATTTTGTTTGGGAGCCATATCGCACGACCACGCAATTGTCAGTTAAAGCGATGCAGTGCCGAATCGCAAAAAGTGCTCTGGTCTTTGACCAGCAATATGGTCTGGGGGTTAAGCCAGCATTTACCCTACGGGGAAAACCTGTGATGGAGAATACACATGGCCGGGTTTCTCGACCAAAGCTCTCATGGCAGTTTTCCTGTTGGGAAACCCGGCCATGTGTAGGGTAGGGTGATCAGACATGCCGAATCGCAAAAAGTGCTCTGGTCTTTGACAAGCAATATGGTCCGGGGGTTAAGTGGTTAAAGGAAGTTTGACAAAAAAATTGCTGGCAAAAAAACAAAACGCAAATTGTGGTCAAACGCAGCAAGCGCCGCAAAAAGCACTGCAAAAATGCTCAAACACAACATGCATAGGTGTAAATCGAGCCTAATGCCGCGTACACACGGTCGTTTTTTGCGATGAAAAAAAACGTTGTTTTTTAAAACGTCATTTAAATTGATCGTGTGTGGGCAAAACGTCGTTTTTTGTCTTAAAAAAAACGACCCAAAAAAAATTCCAACATGCTTGAATTTTTTGTGTCGTTTTTCAAAACGTCGTTTTTTGTTTCACAAAAAGTCACAGTGTGTAGCAAAAACGTCGTTTAAAACGACGTTTTTCAACCCGCGCATGCCCAGAAGCTAGTTATGAAGCGAGCTTCAATGGAAAAGAGTGGTGAACGTAACCTCGCTTTTTGTGAAAAAAACGATGGTGTGTATGCAACATAGTCTTTGAAAGTGACGTTTCAAAAACGTTGTTTTTTACTTCACAGAAAACTTTGTTTTTTTTCATCACAAAAAATGATCGTGTGTACGCGGCATAAGAGTTTATTCTGTTGCTACTGTGTTGCAGTTAAGCTGCTTATTCATTTTAAATGGGCTACACAAGCACAACACAAGATATAATGCACTTTCAGCATTTTTTTCCAGCTCTCCGCAAGCACAAGTGATGGACCAATGGAGTTGCACTCTGTGTTAAGGCCGTACACACGATCTGACTTTTTGACAACAATTGTCTGACGGGCCTGTTTACGATCCATCGGAAAAACATTTTCGCTTTTTCATCGGACAAATGTTCTCTGTGAGAACAGACAAACTTTCCGCCAACAAATGTCCTACGATGGCTATTTCGATCATGTGTACACAAGTCCATCGGACTAAAGTCTGGAGTACAAACACACATGCTCAGAGCCAATGCTAAAGATCAGACAATAGCACATTTTTTTCCAAAGGGTGGCGGTAAAGAGCAGAAAAAACACGTAGTACGTCTCTTGCATCACTACGTTCGTGTTTCTTGGCTGAAAAAGTCCTGCCGTGTGTATGCATACCAAGTTCACGGACAATGCCCTTCGGAGCAAGATCCACAGAAAAGTCAGATGGAAGTCCCATCGTGTGTATGAGGCTTTGCTGTAAATTTAAAGTAGTGCGCTGGCCATGTATCGAAATTCATCTGGTTCAGCAAGGACCAAACTATTTCAATCCATGTATGGCTGTCTACGTTCGGCAGAAGTCGATCATCAAACGCCTGTTAAACTGGCATTTTGGAAAACCTTCCTTGCACAGCTGCTGATCTGTGTGTTCTGACAGAGAAGGAACCCAAGGAATGCTTATTGCAGTGCAGACCGCATTTAAATGTCATTCAAAAAATATCAAATGAGAACAGTTTTGCAAGCCTAGAGCCCAAAGGTTCTTAGTATTGTTTTATACATAAAGTACTTATTGTGATGTGTTTGGTTGGCTACATTTTGTAGCATTAACATGATTGGCCACAAAGAACTTTCCTTGAAGTCTCAGATAAAATATTTTGTTAATGCTTTTTTTTTTTTTTTTTACTGTACAAGAGATATTGTGACGCTAAAACTGTGCTGAATGATGGTTAATAATACAATTTGGGGCGATACTTGGTTTTCTATGTTTTTATCAATTTATGTATTTTTTAGTGGAAAAGAAAAAGGAAGCTATAACAGAATCTGCTGGACGCACACAAAAGAAAAAAATAGGTAATTGTATCTTCTAGTGGCCCTTGTGAACCTTGTTCAGATTTTGTTATTGATTTATTTACTGAACTCCAGGCAAAAACAAACTAACTCTCTAAATCTACTCTATGCCACATCAAACCATTGATGCTGGAACCGGACCGGATCGGCTGCAGAATAGGAAAGTACAGCTTTACATGGTTAGATAGATTAGGTTTAGAATGTGGCAGAGAGCAGGTTTAGCATTAGGTAGTTTTTGCCTGAACTTTCACTCTAACTATGCTTTGGTACTTGTCTTTGCTTTTTTTATTTTTGTACACAGGACGTTTTTACAACCTCTCCTAAACAATTTACATCAGTTTCGCCGCATTTACATGGCGTGTTTTGCCGCGTTTGCATTTTGAAGCGTTTACATTTTTTTTTTTCTAAATGGACAAAAATGAAAAACGCCTATAAATGAAACGTGGCTTAACACGGGTTACCATGTTTAGCCACGTTTGGTGTCTAAAACATCGGAAACTTCAGCATCTGAACTTATTTTTTTGCCTTAAAAAAAGGCCTATAAACGCAACTGCCTAAAAATGACTTACTCTGATTTACTTACCAATAAACCACATATTTTTAAAAAATAATAATTTTGCAGTGGAATTTATAAACGGACCCCTATGTTTACTTAAATGTCTTAGGCCCTGTACACACGAGGAGACATGTCCGATGAAACCGGTCCACGGACCGTTTTCATCGGACATGTCTCCAGCGATATTTTGGTCTGGTGTGTACACACCATCAGACCAAAATCCCCGCGGACAGAGAACGTTGTGACGTAGAAGTCACCGACGTCCTCAAACCAGGAAGTTCAATGCTTCCACGCATGCGTCGAATCAATTTGACACATGCGCGGGATTTCGGTCCGATAGTTAGGCTTACTAACCATCGAGCATGCTTAGAAACTTTTGTCCGCTGGAAACCTGTCCGCTAGGCCGTACACACAATCGGACATGTCCGCGGAAACTGGTCTGTGGACCAGTTTCAGCAGACATGTCTCCTCGTGTGTACGCGGCCTAAGGCTTAATTTCCATGGACGTTTTTACAGCCAGTTTTCTGAGCGTTTTTTTGCAGCTTAAAAACGGCTTGCCATGTTAGTCTATGGCACGGGTGCTCAACCTGTGGCCCTCCAGCTGTTCCAAAACTACAAGTCCCATGAGGCTTTGCAAGGCTGAACAGTTACAAGCATGACTCCCAAAGGCAAAGGCATGATAGGACCTGTAGTTCTGAAACATCTGGAGGGCCACAGGTTGAGCACCCATGGTCTATGGCCTCATGCTCACCATGATGTTTTTAAACTGTAGATGGCTGAGCAGTTTTTAACCACTTGCGGCCCGCCGCATGTACATATACGTTGGCAGAATGGCACGTACAGGCACATCCATGTACCTGTACGTGCCTGCCTTGAAGGGGGTCCGATCGAGAGACCCCCCCCGGTACCTGCGGCAGTCCCCGTGGCTTAAGGTGCGATCCATGCTGAGGGGGCGGCGGTTCGTTTTTGTCCGCCCCCTCCGGATCGCTCCCAGTCAATGTGCGCGCTCCCCCTGCAGTGCACTTCCTCCTCCTGTGTAAACACAGGAAGGGGGAAGTGGTGTAATCTCTCCTCTCAGCTGTATTTTCAACCGCTGCTGAGGAGAGATTACATCGCACAGTAAATCTGCACTAACACTACACTGACACACACACTACACATAGGCACATTAACCCACCAGATCACCCACCCCCCTGTCACAGTGTCACTGAATGCAGTGGATCATATATGTACTGATCACTGCATTTAAAGTCAGTGTGACAGGCAGTTAGTGTTAGGTTCAGGGTAGCCCCCGTACCCTCCCTAATAAAGTTTTAACCCCTTGATCACCGCCCTAGTTAACCCTTTCACTCCCTATTGCCAGTGTCACTAAGCGATCATTTTTCTGATCGCTGCATTAGTGTCACTATTGCAGCTAGGTAGCTATTTAATTTTTTTTTATTGCGATTTTTTTTTTTTTTTTTTTTTTTTTTTTTTACTAAAGACATGTGGCTGAATTAATTTTGGCCTAAATGTTTGACAAAAATTTAGTTTATTTGATTTTTCTTATAACAAAAATTAAAAAATATTGATTTTTTTTCAAAAATGTCGCTATATTTTTGTATTTTTGTATATATTTTGTATATAGCGCAAAAAATAAAAATCAGGCGATCAAATACCACCAAAAGAAAGCTCTATTTGTGGGAAGAAAAGAACGCAAATTTTGTTTGGGAGCCACGTCGCACGACCGCGCAATTGTCTGTTAAAGCGATGCAGTGCCAAATTGTAAAAACCCCCTGGGTCATTTAGCAGCATATTGGTCCGGTCCTTAAGTGGTTAAGCTGCAAAAAAAAAAAAACAGGACCAGTGTGTTCTGAAGCTCCAGCAATAGAGCTGTAAAAACGCCAGACATTAAAAAACGCGCAAAAACGCTACCTGCCACGTTTTTTGAGCTCCGGCTCAAAAAAAAACATGGACAGGCGTTTTTAAGCTGTAAAAAAGGCTAAAAAAAGTGGCTGCAAAAACTTCCATGAAAATGAAGCCCAACGCTTCACTTTTTAAGTAGTTGACAGTCTATAAAGTAGAAATAATGGGGTAGATTTACTAAAACTGGATCACTCAGAATCTGGTGCAGCTCTGCGTGGTAGCCAATCAGCTTGGGTAATTAAAGGATGTGTTCACCTTTGTATAAAAATAAACCAAATGCACATCTTTGTTGGGTGGGTGCAATCTCAGGCTCTTACAGCCTGTCAGTGTAAGCTGTCTACTCGTACTTTTGATATGAGCAGGCCAGTTACACAATGATGGAAAGCATCAATGAACTACCTAGAGCACTCTGCAGCGCCCTTCATTAGGAACTACATGCCGACAGCTAATCTCATATCGAAAATGAATAGGTTACTAAAATACAAAAATTCTCATACAACAGAATAAAAATTCAGAAGTCATGTAATGTATTGTATTTTCAGACTAAAACTGTACTGATTAAATGAAAATCGAACCATTTGGTATTCTATGAGAACATTTTCTGCGTCATCCGGGTCTAAAGGCCACTTCTCCATTGACATGGATTTTGATCTCTGGTCTCTCCAAAAAAGAAAAGCAAATTTAAATTATTTAGAGTACTGTAATCACTGTAAGGGGTAATAAACGTGTTAAACATTACTTGGTATGCATACGCTTAAGATGAAAAGTTAAAGATGACGTTAAGGGGTTCTTTGATTTTTAAACTTTTTATTCATTTTTTTCTTACAATTCTTTTTTATTACTTTCCAATTTAAAAAAGCAAATTCAGCAGATGCTTTATTCTGCTTATGTTTTTAAAATTCCCAAAGGTTGATTCATCTACCAGTGTATTCAGGCTAGAGACGTAAGGGTTGATATACTACAGGGAAATGGACTGTTCACTTGGCAGAGGAACTTTCCCTTGGCTTGGCTTTTTGTTTTTTGCACATGATTATGCTTTTTGAAGTAGCTTTTCACTTCATTCCCTAAGCTAAGGGAAAATTACCTTGCAAAGTGAACAACCTTCTTGCCATTTTGTAAATCGGCACCATGGTATCTGGCATAATGAATCCTTCCTTTGTCTAGATTTTTAGCCATTATTTCTTTCATAAGAAAAATTCCCCCAATGCAGTAGACAAAGTAAATCTTTGCTAAATTAAACCCTTTGGCCGCGTACACATGATCGGTCAAAACCGATGAAAACGGACTAAAGGTCCGTTTTCGTTGGTCCAAACCGATCGTGTGTGGGCCCCATCAAACAGTTATCCTTCGGTCAAAAAAAAAAGAACTTGTTTTAAAATTTAACCGATGGACGCCTGACCGATAGGTCAAAACCGATCGTTAGTACGCACGACCATCGGTTAAAAATCCATGCATACTCGGAATCAAGTCGACGCATTCTTTGAAGCATTAAACTTCATTTTTTTTTTTCAGCACGTCGTGTTTTACGTCACCGCGTTCTGACATGAATGGTTAATTAACCAATGGTGTGTAGGCACATCAGACCATCAGTCAGCTTCATCGGTTAGCTGATGAAAACGGTCCTTCGGACCGTTCTCATTGGATGGGCTGATCGTGGCCTTACAGACCACTTTAATCTACAGGTAAGCCTAGATTAAGGCTTACCTGTAGGTCCAAGAAATATCTCCTTAACCTACACTGTTGAGGAGATATTTTCCAAAAAAGGGGCACTGATGTCTACGCCGCATGCGCGCCATAGACAACAGCACAGGTGCACTGAGCGTGCCATTGGTGAAGGCGATCGTGCTGTCACTGGCGGCTATTGCACGGGAGTGACGCTATCGCTGCTCTGGCCAGTCACAGCGCTGGAGCAGCGAAACCCGGAACTCCAGGAGAGATGGTAGAGGAGGTGATCCAGGACCGCTTCAGGGGCTTCGATCCCAGGTAAGTAATTCATAATGGGCTAGTATTCTATGCATACTAGCTCATTATCCATTTCTCTTGCAGGTGTTGTTTTTTTTTCCAGATTATTTTAAGAGGGTTTACTTCCTCTTTAAGAAAACGGTTAATTATGATCATGTAATACTTTCTGTACTGTTGCCTGTGTGACTTAGTGTCGAGGCTTCACCCTGTCTGTATTTTCCTGCTTTTTAAAGTATCAATTTACCTGACATTTTTCATATGAATCTTAGTGACAGAAGTGTGTTTGTCATTTTTACAGAACGTCAGGAAGAGAAGCTAAAAAATAATAACCGTGATCTATCTATGGTAAGTAGTAATGTAACCCAATGAAGTATAGCAGTTTGTACCCCCTTTATGACCAGGTCATGCAATGCTGTTGCCAAAAAAATATTTTTTAACCTTTTCCCCCCAAATAGAGCTTTCTTTTGGTGGTATTCTTTTCACCACTGATATGAAAAAAAAGGAAAAAAAAAGTGTGTTGTCCCCCGTAGTCCACCTCCATATAAATAAGACAAAATTGGGGGGGAAAAAACAATATTTTTTACTTTATGCTACAAAGCATATCTAATTAAATTTACCACAAATATAGACTGAATAGGCTTTTGTTAGCAAACGTTTGTCTGGTCTCAATTCATCTCAAACCCTTTTAACAACGGGTATCCTCTGATCATCAAGACCCTAAAGGTTTTTTTTTTTCCGTTTATGAATAGGGGAAGGAGGCACACCTATGTCATTGCTGTCTATACCCTCATTGGGTAAATTCTCCTTTCCCATTGACAATATTGTCACCCCACAGGTAGTTGGGAAAATCTCCAGTAGGTCACAGACAACAATAAAAACTAACTGGGATTCCAGTATTTCCCTATTCTTTAATGTCGTCTCTGTGCTCTTTTTTGGGGCACAGGGGGCACACAGAGCAGTAAAAATTGTCAGGAATCTTAATCCTTTCCTGCTTTATCCAAAACCGGAAAAAAAAAGTTTGGCTAGAGTTTTCTCCAAGGCCTATAAACTTATCACAAAAAGCTTTGTCTCTGTGCCAAGCATCAGACACTGTAAGTAATCGAAATCCTTACTTTGCCTTTTTTCTCATGCATGTTCCTTTTACAGGTGTCTTATTTTTTATTTTTATTTTTATATATATATATATATATATATATATATCGATCTCGATCTCTATCTCGATCTACTGTAACTTTTAGTGGTTTAGCTGTCCTTGACTTAAGGGACTGCCTACTGTTGCATGATATGTTTTTTTTTTTTTATATCAAGAAAAAAGTTTATTGAGGTAAAGTAAACACATATTACAATGACAACAGTGTGTATCAATAAAACAAGAATACAAAAAGTAAAATGTGTACAACATAGAGATCTTTAAGCAATGAGATAGAGGAAATTCCCTCCCTGTAGTCCAGGTATTTCAAATGCCCTAGGGTTCTTGTTGAATATTTATTATTTAGTCCCCGGACATATGGTCCAGTCAGACTCAACCTCTGTCTCCTACTATACTGTTTAAACCATCACGTGTCTATATGGAACCTAGTTAGCTTATCATATCACTGCACCATGGTCCTGAGCCCACAACCATATCACATTGTATTATATAGTACTCTGCCGATGTTTCTGGCCTGTCTCCCCAATCCCCTTCAACCATTATCACTGTAGTAGCCTATCCATAATCAGCTCCGCTGGTCCCAGCCCCGGAACATCCAGCCAAGGTTGCCACATAGAGCAAAATTTTTTGGGTACATTCCTGTGTTGATAAGTAATTTTTTCGCGTATCAACATGGTGTTCACTAGCTTTACCCACAGTTTCTCTGTTGGCACCCTGGGAGTGATCCAGAATCTAGCAATGGCTCTCCGGGCTGCGTAGAGCAGTCGAATCACAGCTGTGTGGCCTTGCGGGGAGAGTGAAGGCACCTCGAGAGCCCCGAGGAGGCAAACTATTGGGTCATGTGGTACCGGAAAGCCATATGCCTGTGATATGGTGTCGGAGACATAATGCCAGTAACGGAAGAGCTTTGGGCACTTCCACATCATGTGCAACAGGTCTCCCTCCTGGGTTTTACATTTTGGGCATAGCGGAGAATCCCGCAGACCCCATTTGAATAGGCGAGAAGGTGTCCTATAGGCTCTATGAAATAGATATAAGTGTGACAGTCTATGTTGCGTTGATACTGATACTAAGGGGGTAGTGGATAAGCATAATTCCCACGTATCACCGTCGATGGGACCCAGGTCTTTTTCCCAGCCCTTTCTGCAAGGTAGTGTCGATGCATCGTGCGTGATACTAATCAGTTTGGAGTAGGCCTGTGAAATCATTCCCTTCTTGTCACTGTTCATTAAGGCTATATTGTGTAGCGGATGTTTTACAGCCGTGATAGGGGACAGCCTACTCTCACTCTGTATTGCGTGGCGCAACTGCAGATACTTGTAGAATTGTGTTCTTGCGAGTGGGAACTCATTTTCTAGATCTGTGAAGGATTTTAGGACAGAGCCCTCAAACAGCTGAGCAATGTACTGGATTCCTATATTGGACCACTCTTTAAAGCCCTCCAATTTAAAAAGTTCCTTGTAATTGGAATTATTCCATATGGGAGTAAAGTGGCATATCCCCTTAATATTGAAGATGGACCTAATGTATTTCCATAGGGTATTCAGTAAGATGACTGTGGGAAGTGATTGTTCTAGGTGCGGGAGTCCCGCCTCCAGATATGATATAGCCGGGAGAGTAGATCCTGGTGGCATCAGTGGTGATCGGACCGGGTCTCCCGCATCCAACTCACCCCAGTTCCCCAGGTGTTGTATCTGCGATGCTACGTAATAATACCGTGCGTGTGGAACCGCCATTCCCCCTTGCTCTTTGGCTAATTGCAAAGTTTTGAGACTAATCCTAGCTGTCTTCCCGCCCCATATCAGATCCCTAAACTGAGCATCGATCTGGGCGAACCATTTATGCGGTATCCAGATTGGGGAGTTGTGAAAGACGTATAGCA
The DNA here is from genome assembly GCA_029574335.1 of Rana kukunoris. NCBI lineage: Eukaryota > Metazoa > Chordata > Amphibia > Anura > Ranidae > Rana > Rana kukunoris. The sequence continues at coordinate 30,882 of JAJQKJ010002910.1, read as the reverse complement.
ATTGGGGGGCCCACACCATTTTTATGAGATTCGCTCTACCCGTGACCGATAGGGGGAGTTTATTCCAGATCGCGCACTTCTGCCTAAGTTTGAGTAGCAACGGGGTTAGATTCAGTGTGAGATACTGGGTGGGGTCTGGTGTCACCTGGACACCTAAATACTTGAATTCTTTCACTATTAATATGTCTTTGGCACATTCAGGGAGTGGTTTTGGTAGCGGGTCTAAGGGCATGATAACTGATTTATGCCAATTAATGCTGAAACCCGACAGGTCCCCGAAGTCTGCAATTAAGGACATCGCATTCCCCAGGGACCTGTCCGTATCTCCCAAGTATATGAGCGTGTCATCTGCGAATAATGAAACTACATCCTGCCCGGCATTCCTGGAGAAACCAGTTATTCCGGGCGAGGCTCGCATATGAATAGCCAAGGGTTCCAGCGCCAGGGCGAACAGCAGAGGAGACAATGGACACCCTTGCCGTGTCCCCCTGTATAGCTGGAAGGGGTCTGAGACTTCACCATTAATTCTCATTCGGGCCTTTGGAGCACTATATAGCAGTTGGACCCATTTCAGGAAGGAAGAGCCGACTCCAAACCTATTTAGCACTTCCCATAAATATGGCCACTCCACGCTGTCAAATGCCTTGGCCGCGTCCAAGGAGAAGATGGCCCTGTTACCCGGATTATCTACTGGTATTTGTAGATTAAGAAATAATCTACGTAGGTTCTGTGCAGTCAACCTAGTAGGGATAAATCCCGACTGGTCTCTATGTACTACATGATGAATACACTTAGAGAGCCTAGTAGCCAGGACCCTGGCCAGTAGTTTTACATCGAATGTTAGCAGAGATATAGGCCTATAAGAGTCTGGGGACAATGGATCTTTCCCCGGCTTCAGCAGAACCACAATGAGGGCCTCATCCATGGAGGGGGGGAGCCTGCCAGTCTCAAAGGCTGTATTGTAAACTTTCAATAGAACGGGGATGAGTTGTTCAGAGTATTTACTATAGACCTCGGATGGAAGCCCATCCGCCCCCGGTGCCCTCCCATTATGTGACAGTTTCAAAGCCTCGAGGAGCTCCTCCCTAGTAAGGGGGGCATTAAGTAGGGTCGTCTCTGAAGCAGGAAGGCACGGCATTTGGTATTTATCCAGAAATATATGTAATTGTTCGGTAGTGGGGTTAACCTTTGATGTATAGACATCCTGAAAGAAGCTTTTAAAGCAGTGGATAATGGATTGTGTGGAGTTGCACGTCTCCCCCCTGGTGTTTGTAATCGCATTGATATGTGAGGGTGGTTGTTGGGACTTTGCCAGGATCGCCAGTAGGTGGCCTGTATTTTCCCCCTCCTCAAAATGTCTTTGTTGTAGAAAGAACCGTTTGTTTTCTGCAAGCTGTAGGGAAAGATCCTTGAGCATGGTTTGAGAGGCTAGCCATCTCCTTTTGTTATCATCGGACGGGTCTGTTACATAGTCTATTTCAGACTGGTGGGCGTCTGCTAAAACTTGGGTTTCCCATTCTTTGGTGTTAGTTTTAATATCATTAATCGCTCTAATAAGTTGGCCACGTATAAATGCCTTTGCAGCATCCCAAACAACCTGTATATCAGTAGACCCTATGTTATCTCTAAAGAAGTCGGTAAGTAGCAGGGGAATCGGGTCAGAGTCAGACAGGAGTGACAGCCAGAAAGGATTAAGTTTCCAGAGGCTACGTCCCCTCCCCATCCCCAGACCCAGGTCCACCGTAAATGGAGAGTGGTCAGACGTGTGTCTTGGGTGGTATTGGGAGGACCTCACCAAGGGCAGAAGAGGGACATTTCCCAAACCCAGGTCAATTCTTGACAACCCTTCTGCGGAGGCTGATTGACAAGAAAACACCTTTGCATCCGGGTGATGCATTCTCCATACATCAGTTAGGCCTAGCTCAGCAACCAGTCTAGCAAATGGCGTAGGGCCCCGCCTCCCATGCACCTCCCCTCCCATATTTACTTTGAATTTGTCTTTCTCGTAGTCCAGGAAATTATTAAAGTCCCCGAGTACCAGTACCGGAATACCAGGAAGACAAGAGACAAACTCGGCCAGCATCTTCATAACATTGGATGAGAATGGTGGCGGGATATACACTCCCGCTATTATGCATTTCACCCCTAAGAGAGAGCAATATAAGAAGACATATCTTCCGTCAGGGTCTATCTTAGCATTTATACATGTATACTGAGTGCCTCGCCTAATCATGATACTCACTCCTCTCGAGTACACTGTATGAGTGGAGTGGTATTGGTGACAGAATTGTCTGGGAGCCAGTTCTGGTGTGGACCCCGGTGAGAAGTGGGTCTCCTGCAAACATATCACCTCTGCACCCAGCCTCTTGGCAGTTCGCAATACCTCCACTCTCTTCACCGGGGTACCCAGGCCACGGACATTCCATGATAGGCATCTTGTTACCTTAGACATTGCATAACATACATTAGACATGTAGGATAATAGTGTAACAATATGCATAGTATAAAGGCACAGGTGGGAATAGCAGGTAAGCCAGAGAGTAGCTATCGGGACTGGGGTAGTCAGTGTTCTTTGGACTCTGGATAAGCATAGGTCAAGGGTTAGGGTTATTAGGTCTCCGGTATAATGGTTATGGACCAGGGCGAGTAGTAGAGACATCGCAACAAAAAAAAGAAAAAAAAAAAGGGCAAAAAAGGCAAAAAAAGAGGATGGCAGAAATGGAACAGGGCACTGTGTTATTTCCTGTGGAATGGAACAAAAGTAATTCGGCCAACATGGCCCGGGCAACTTCAATCAATGGAACTATGTAGGGTCCGGTTCGACCCTTCCGGGGGCAACAGTGGAAGTGCACCATAGTGTCTTAAAACTTCTCAACAGCCAACTTCCAACTCACAGCAACCAAAGTGAACATAGTTCCCGCCTGGCAACAGGCAACACGGAAGTTGTAAAAATGATCCAGCACGTATGGGGTGCATCTCCTCAGTCTGCGGGGCGCCTTCCCCTAGCTTCCCTGAGTGATTGCTCCTCTCGATCCAGCCACTGTACTGCAGTGTTTGGGGAATCAAAAAACTGCACTGAGCCAAACGCCTCTACTCGCAGTCTGGCAGGGTATAACATGGCATATTTCACTTCAAGGCCTCTCAGGCGGCGTTTAATGTCCAGAAACTTGGCCCTCTTCTTCTGGAGTTCCGCTGAGAAGTCTGGGAACAGGGAAATTTTGGCATTGTCCATTTTTAGAGCAGACGGGTTGATTCTGGCATTGTACAGGATGGCATCCCTGTCTCGATAATGCAGGAGTTTAAACAAAAAAGGTCTTGGTGGTGCACCTGGCTGCGGGGGCCTTGACGGCACCCTGTGGGCTCTTTCAACCGAGAACATGGGGGAGAATGCTTCTTTCCCAAACGCGGTGACCAACCACCTCTCTATAAACTCGACAGGGTTCTTTCCCTCTATTTTTTCAGGCAAGCCTATGGCTCTCACATTATTTCTTCTCATTCTGTTCTCCAATTCTTCCAAACGAGCAGAATGTTGGTCTATCAAGTGGTTATTATAGGAGAGATCCCTCTGCATAGGCCCCAGGTCATCTTCAATGGTGCTCACCCTCTCCTCCAATGCAGAGGTTCTCTCTCTCATCTTTTGGGCATCCTGTCTGAGGAAAGAGATCTCAGACTTCATCCCCTTTATTTCTGTGGTGAGGGCCCCGATAGACATGTTACATGAGGTCACTGCAGCAAATATGTCCCGTAAGGTGGGCTCCCCTTCTAACACAGGGCTCACCGGGGTCTGGGGCCTAGCAGAATCAGGGTTGGGAGTACTCACTGTGTCCCACAGTAAACCGGCCTGCACCGAGTCTTCCAGGGGTACTGTATCGTCCGCTTCGGAGCCCCCGCCAGGAGAGTCTTCCGGGGTGCTAGCAGAGGCCACCGGTTCTTTCAAAGGTGGTTTGGAAAACAGCTTCTCTGCCGCTTCACGCTGCGTCTCCTTGGCCGCGCGGTTTGTATACGCGCCATTTTGGAACATGTGCTCCGCGGATTTGTTCACCAGCTGCCGCTTTGCGGACGACATTGTTGAGCAGGAGTGTCGGGAGAGGTATGTACGTGATCCCGATCTTGTGAGGGGCACACCGGTGTGCTTGGAACCGGTAATTGATGTCTTCCACAGGAGATTAGTAAGGATTCTCGGCGGAGCTCACCTTGGCTGCGTCCGACTACATCCGCTGCCTGGCCACGCCCCCCTGCATGATATGTTTACATAATCTTTACTTGCCAAGGATAAAGACCAACTACAAAATTATGCTTTTTTTTCATAGCTGCATATTTGTTTCACAATAGCCAGAATGAGCATGTAAAGAAAGACAGGAAGTTTCAAGCACAAGATGGTATTCCGATCTGAAAATGGTAGACATATTCTTCCATGCTTTTGGCCTCATGCACACTGGACTTTTAGCCCTGGTGCATGAGATCTCAAATTTTTATTGTGGGCAGAAGGCAATATAGGTGCACCATACAGCCCTGCTGCTGACAGCCTGTAAATCTCCGATAAGCTGAGAATTGCAACAGCTGGATGATGCACCAAATGGTACCAACATTTAATGCATTATCGGCTCGGGGTTGATTGTTCAAAATGCATACTGCTGGCATTCTGTATGGCTGGTTGCACCGCCCAGTCCTTTATTTCGCTTCCAGATGCTATTGTTACAAAATCAATGTTCTTCACTTTGTGTGTGTAACATGACATTTTACCATATTGCAGATGAGTTGCAAAAGTTTTCTAATATTTATGCCTTTTAATAGGTGCGCATGAAGTCCATGTTTGCCATCGGATTTTGTTTCACAGCTTTGATGGGAATGTTCAACTCAATGTAAGTTATCTCATCTTTCATACAAGAATAAGCAGAGGTTGTTCTGAGAAAAATGCATATCTAAACTTGTGAGAGACAGATGGGGGGGGGGGGGGGGTATATATAAAAAATGTGGTGAGTACATTTCTCACATTTTTGAAAATATTTTATTCTATCTTTCCATGTGACAACACTGAAGCAATGACACTTTGCTACAATGTAAAGTAGTGAGTGTACAGCTTGTATAACAGTGTAAATTTGCATTTCCCTCAAAATAACTCAACACACAGCCATTTATGTCTAAACCTGTGGCAACAAAAGTACACACACCCCTAAGTGAAAATGTCTACATTGGGCCCTATTAGCCATTTTCCCTCCGTGTCATTGTGACTCATTAGTGTTACAAGGTCTCAGGTGTGTTAAATTTGGTGGTCACTGGAAGTTAATGACAAAGACGTGCACAGGATCTGAAAAACAATAATTGTTGCTCTACATATAGATGGCCTAGTCTATAAGAAGATTGCCAGGACCCTGAAACTGAGCTGCAGCGCAGTGGCCAAGACCATACAGCGGTTTGGCAGGACAGGTTCCACTCGGAACAGGCCTCGCCATGGTCGAGAAAAGAAGTTGCGGTAACGTGCTCAGCTTCATATACAGAGGTTCACTTTGGGAAATAGACATATTAGTGCTGCCAGCATTGCTGCAAAGGTTGAAGGGGTGGGGGGGTCAGCCCTTCGGTGCTCAGACCATGCACCGCATGCTGCATCAAATTGGTCTGCTTGGCTGTCGTCCCAGAAGGAAGCCTCTTCTAAAGATGATGCACAAGAAGGCCTGGAAACAGTTTGCTGAAGACAAGCAGATTAAGGTCATGGATTACTGGAACCATGTCCTGTGGTCTTATGAGACCAAGATAAACTTATTTGGTTCAGATGGTGTCAAGCATGTGTGGCGGCAACAAGGTGAGGAGTACAAAGACAAGTGTTTCTTGCCTACAGTCAAGCATGGTGGTGGTAATGTCATGGTCTGGGGCTTTGAGTGCTGCTGGCACTGGGGAGCTCCAGTTCATTGAGGGAACTATGAATGCCAACTTGTACTGTGACATACTAAAGCAGAGCATGATCCCATATCTTCGGAGACAGGGCAGTATTCTAACATGATAACCCCCAAACACACCTCCAAGATGACCACTGCCTTGCTAAAAAAGCTGGGGATAAAGGTGATGGACTGGCCAAGCATGTCTCCAGACCTAAACCCTATTGTGCATCTGTGGGACATCCTCAAATGGAAGGTGGAGGAGCGCAAGGTCTCTAACATCCACCAGCTCCGTGATGTCATCATGGAGGAGAGGAAGAGGACTCCAGTGGCAACTTGTGAAGCTCTGGTGAACTCCATGCCCAAGAGGGTTAAGGCAGTGCTGGAAAATAATGGTGGCCACACAAAATATTGACACTTTGGGCCCAATTGGGTTATTTTTTCTTAGGGGTGTATTCACTTTTTTTGTTGCCAGCAGTTTAGACATTAAGGCTGGGTTCACACTATACTACACAACAGCAGTACAACTTTCATCCTACTTTGCTCTGCGACACTTACATCGGTCCTACATCCATCCGACTTTCATGAACAGGATACTACTTTGAACCGACTTTGTGATAGTCTGACTTGTTCTTTGACCAATCAAAACAATCCCAGAGTGAGATAAGTTCCTTTTACTGCTGCTGTAATCACATGTCGGATGTCTGATAAGGACAAGGCTCCTACTTTGGTCTGACTTCAATGATATTCAATGGGCTGAAGTAGGATGAATGTCGGAGCAAAGTAGTACAGGGAGTGTTTTCAAAGTCAGACCGACTTGTGTCGGATCAGTTAAGACAGCTCTCATAGGGAAACATTGATTTTCACACGTCATGCTACATGAGCTCCCAATGTAGGAGCGTTGTCGGAACAAGTGTGAACCTAGCCTAATGGCTGTGTGTTGAGGTATTTTGAGGGGACAGCAAGTTTACACTACTTTACATTGTAGCAAAGTGTAATTTCTTCAGTGTTGTCACATGAAATTATATAATAAAATATCTACAAAAATGTGAGGGGTGTACTCACTTTTGTGAGAATGTATGTGTGTGTATATAATATAAATATGTCATATAACCACTTCCTTACTGTGCACTTAAAGGGGTGTTCCACCCAAAAAAATGACCTTTTCTCAATCCACTCCTCACCCCCATACATGCCACATTTGGCATGTAATGTTTTTGGGGGGGGGAGTGGGGGCTTCAGTAGGAGTGGGACTTCCTGTCCCACTTCCTGCTTCCGCCGAGGGGCTGGTTAGGCGATTAAGCTTAATCGCCTACACCAGCCCCCTCCCTGTAGGCGATCACATGGGACACTGACAGGTCCCATGCGATCGCCTCTCCAATCAGCGGCGAGCCGCGCCGCGCACGCATGCGCAGTACGGCTCGCGCATGCGCAGTGGGTGCCCGGCCGTGAAGCCGAAGGCTGTCACGGCTGGGTGCCCACAGTCAGGATGGAGACGCCGGCCGGGGAGGGGGGCAGAGGAGCGGAGCCCCGGTCGGCGCGTCGCTGGAACGCAGGAGCAGGTAAGTCAGTGTTTATTAAAAGCCAGCAGCTACACGTTTTGTAGCTGCTGACTTTTAATAAACACAACTTAGGGCTGGAACACCCCTTTAAACCCCCTTCCTGCCCAGACCAATTTTCAGTGCTGATGCAATTTGAATGACAATTGCACAGTTATACAACACTGTACCACAAATGGAGCTTTATTTTGGTGGTATTTGATCACCTCTGTGTTTTTAATTTTTTTTCCGCTATAAACAAAAAAAGACAGAAAATATTTTTCTGCTATAATATCCCAATTTGTTTTTATTTTTTAAAACCTTTTTTTTTTTCTCAGTTTAGGCCGATATGTATTCTTCTACATATTTTTGTTAAAAAAACATTGCAATAAGTGTATATAAATTGGTGTGCGCAAAAGTTATAGCGCCTACAAAATAGGGTATAGATTTGAAATTTTTTTTTACCAATAATGGCGGCGATCTGCGTTTTTTTTTTTTTTTTTTGTGAGGTCGGCCATATTTCGGCGGACATATAGGTCACTTTTGACACTATTTTGGGACCATTCACATTTATACAGCGAACAGTGCTATAAATATGCACTGATGGCTGTATAAACGTGACTGGCAGGGAAGGGGTTAAAACTAGGGGGCGATCAAGGGGGTTAAATGTGTACCCTGGGAGTGATTCTTATTGTGGGGGGAGGGGACTGATCTGTGTCCGGCAACCCACAGGGGAAATGTCAACAGCAAGACGTCCAGGGACGTCCACCCGGCAGTTGAGAGCTGCACTGTGGACTTCTTCTATATATCACACGCGCAACCTAAAGGCAAAGTTCTCCTTTGTAAAAAATAAATAAAAATGCAACGTTTTTTTGTTTTTTACACAGAAGCTTGCAGAGCATTGCACTCATTATCAGTGGCTGACTTTCTAAAGCTCTGTTCCATTACCTCTGTATGGGTTGTCGGTTAGCTTCAGGAAGTCTCAATGGACCACAAGTGCGTTTGATAAGCAGTTCAGAACTACAAGTCCACCTGTCATGGCAGCAGATGGGTCTTGTAGTTCATTTATTCACAGAATGCTGTGAATGAATGATGCGGCTGTGCAGCCAGAGCCCTGCTTAGTTGTGCCAATTAAGTGACAGCGGCTGTGGGAGATGGGACCCCCCCCCCCGCTAGCTGTCACCGGATGCTAAATTCACCTTTCATAAAAAAAAAAAAAATGCACATCTTTTGCAAGTAAACAAATGTGCATTTTTTTATTTTCTAATACAGGAACCTGCAGTGTATGGCACCCATGATTGGCAGATCATGGGTGCAATGTCAAGCTCCTGCACACAGTGCTTGCAGCTCTGTTGCATGTTCCGGCTGTCCTTTTTCAGAGCTGCACGCAATGTGAATGAACTACAAACGTACTATTCTGCACACCCACAGTTCATTCAAGCGTCAAGTCCGTCTGCTGTGTTTTTTTTTTTTTTCTGATTCCTGTAAACGAATGATGTGGTTGTGTGGGAAGAGCCCCACACAGTTGTGCTGTTTCCAAAATCTGACATTTTTCATGGACATGTCCTGCCTATGGTCAGGCAGTAATTACAGCCTCTTTAAGCCGGTTATCTAAGTAATATCTGCCCAGTGCTTTCCATGCATGGGGATGAGTGGTGTGCCGGCACCTGGCAAAATTATCATAGGGTTTTTCTTTGTTTTGTTTAATATGAAATTACATGTTTTATATGAAAAATAATATATTTTTTATATTGATATAATAATCTTATTACAAGATAGCAATACTCTTCTTGCTGTTTAAAGCTAACGGCCCCCTTTGCCTTTCCTATGCTATATACCCCTATCCTAACCCCCCCCCCCCCCCCCCCCTTATCCTAGATCAGTGGATGAACTGGAGCAGGAGCTTCTTGTCTGTCCAGCATGTGCTGGTAGGCATTGCATTGCTTCTGCAGGTGTATACCGTAGGCTCCAGTGGAGAATGTCTACATGCCTTGTATACACTGTCTGGTCATACTTCCTTTATATAAACGTGCCCATTCAGGCGTTTCAAGCATGCATGTTTATGTGAAAACATTTGGAAAGAAAGATATAAGAAAGAAGTGTGTGCCTTCTAGATGGTAATGCATAAAAAGCTGACCATTTTAATATTTACGTTTTTTCTCTCCAGTTTTGATGGACGGGTTGTAGCAAAGTTGCCCTTTGTCCCTCTTTCCTATATTCAAGGACTGTCTCACAGAAATTTGCTGGGGGAGGATTATACAGACTGTTCATTTATATTCCTGTACATACTTTGTACCATGTCCATCCGTCAAGTAAGTATAAAACTGTTTGTAAATGACATCTAATTACTCTGCTTCCCTTGCTGCACCGATTCTAAATGCATTACTGATTTTAAGGTATTTAATCATGAACTATTTTTGTAGCACAAATTGTATATCTGATAAAATATTCCCTAATGGCAGTAATTGATTTTCAACATCTACAAGTAGAGAGCCAAGATGGTTGATCATTTTATCAGTAAGTCAGAGATGGAGACCAGGCAAACTGGGGTAGTATGTCAATTTGCTTTGACCATTTTAAAAAGTTTACAGCTTCCTTTTTGTTTAATTTTCCCATTTTTGAATAGACAAATATGCAAGGTGCCATTGCTGACCTTTCTTCTGAAAATATTAGTTGATTTGCGATTGTTGTGCAATGGCTTTTGATAGTCATGACCGGAGAGGAATATGTAGAAATATGAGTTCGCTTTCTGTATGGTGTCATTGACCCAGGAAGTCTGGAAGCCAATAACAGTAAGGTGGTCGGCCAAGTTTTTCAGAAGGGTGTCATTTCTTGCCACATGTTTTGTTTATCATTCAGATACTTTGTACCTATTTAATGTTCTGGCCTGATCCACAAGAGAAGCATATATGGAGAGGACATTATCAGTACATGCTTGCAGATCTGGGGGGGGGGCGAAGTTTAACATTGAACGAAATTACGTTTGTAGAAAGAACTGTAAATGTGTCATAGTAAGATTAAAGCCAGTTAGCATGTCCACAAGAAATGAGGAGGGAAGATTTTAGTATTTCATATGCAAGTTTGCAAAGCAACATGAAGCAGCTAACAGACGTTCACTAATCCTGGAGCAGCTATACATCAGTCGGCTATTATCTTCAGCTTGTTCAGTTAAACTTTGAATGCTAGAAGCACTGATGGGCGGCACTGATGGGCGGCACTGAGCATGGATGGACACTGTGGAGTGTCACTGATGGATCCATGTTGCCAATCAGTGCCCATTTATTTTTTACTGTCTTTTTATTTTTATATATATATATATATATATATATATATATATATATATATATATATATATATATATATATATATATATATATATTTGCATTTTTTTTTTTTGCACTTCCCTGGTGGTCTAGTGTGGGCTTCCCTGGTGGTCCAGTGTGGCCATCCGAGGGGGGGCTGCGCTGATGAACAATCTACGCGAACCCCCCCTGTCAGGAGAGCCGAGTGAGGAAGAACCATCAACGGCTCTTCCTGTTTACATCATGATCAGCCGTGATTGGACACGGCTGATCACGTGGTAATGAGGCTCTGCCGGAGACGGGCGCGCGTGGCATGAAATTCTGCAGGAAGTCAATAGACGTCCAGTCAGGATTTCAGAACCACTTCCCAGACGTCAATCTGTTATTGACCAGGCGGGAAGTGGTTAAAGGATAAGTTCAACTTTGGGAACATGTTCCATCCGTTTTTAGGGACATGTAACCACTGCTGCAGCCGCTCCCCGTTCCTTCCTCCCCCTATGGCAGCAGTACAGGGAGAAGTTACCCTACTTGCTCTCCCTTTTTAAAACAAGGCTCCACCCACGCAGCCATGTTTTTTACTCAGCTGTGTGTGTGAGAATGGGCTACAAGTCCCGACGTCCTTTGCAGCGGTTGGCGAGTAGTTCTCAATGAACTGCCATGGTGCTGTTGAACACTGTGGTAGTTCATTGAGTCTTCCTGTCAGTGTGAAACTGCCTGCCTGTAATATGGGGCAGACAGCTCACACTGCTAGTCTGCAGGAGACCTGCATGGCATCAGCAATCTAATGATCGCTGGTTCAGTGCTTTTCAGGTTCCCTCCTAAAAAAATGTAATATATTGCAGCTTGCCAATCATTAGATGTGATGGCTACATTTTTTTTTTTTTTTTTCTTTAGGCTTTGTTTCCCTTATTTCCACCAGGTAATCTGGCCAGTGACACATCTCCTGTATTAGAATGCCTGCACTCAGTTTGAGCCAAACTCCAGCTAAAACTTTTTAGGCAGTTGAGCAAGTTTTACACAAAATCTAATCATTGTAAGCACCCCGTCAGTTTTAATTATTTTGTCCGACTCTCTAGCTGCTGAAGCTGGCAGGTATGCAGGGATGGAAATGTTGCTGGTTCAGTACCCTTGACATGTGAAATTTTGAAATGCCATTTTGAGGCAGAGAATATAAACTTTTTTGTTTTTCTTTCAGAACATTCAGAAAATGCTGGGCCTTGCACCATCCCGAGCAGCTACAAAACAGGCTGGAGGATTTTTGGGACCCCCTCCGCAAGCTGGGAAATTCTCTTAAGATGAACGAAAAAGCTTTTCTAAATATTTTTCTTTTTAGAGAATGCCATGGACTCTGTGGGACCGATTTAGGAAGACTGAACAGATTTATGACGACTGAACGGACAATTTACTCTTTCATACACTGAATCTTTTTATAGTGCTTGAAAAGTCTAGAACAAATTATTTAAATCAAAATCTTCTCTGTATATAAAAACAAACTATGTAGGGTAAAATCTAAAACGAGTACGGTCTAATCTGTATTTATTTCAAAACTCAAAGTGTTAATACTTCCTTGACTATAAGCTAAGGGATATTGTATTTTAAGGAGAAGGGCTCATGCTTTCCCTTTCAGTGCTGATTATGGTAAATCTATTGCAACTCATCAATACTGTGTTTAAACGCCATAATGACCATTTAATGGATATGAAATATTATGTCCCTTGGTGGAGTCCAGGAAAGGGATTTACAGTTGGTGCAGGAATCCCATTTTTTTTTTCCCATTTGTTTTTGGTTTTTTTTGTCCATTAAAATACAGTTTTGTATTCCTCAGCTGAGGGTGATTTTGCCAACTAAAGAAAATTGGCCATAGTTCATGTTCAATATGAAACGCTTTATTCCTCAATGGGCTCCAAGAAAGTCCAAAAATTCAGTTTTCGGATCAGCTGGTTTTTATTTAAAAAATGTTTTTTCAGTCGGAGCGCAAGTATAACAGAGGTATTCTTTGACAACTGCTGGAATCCTAATTTTAATTGATCTGTAGCATCTACAGTTTTCATTTACCAGAACCAGTAGATGGGTATCATTCATTAAAGCGGAGTTCCACCAAATACTGCAGCTGCTGACTTTTAAAATATGGACACTTACCTGTCCAGGAAGCCTGCGATGTCGGCGGGCACCTGAAGCCGATCTGTCCCTCGGCTCTCGGGTGCTGCTGCTGCTATCTTCGGTAAGGGAATTGAAGTAAAGCCTTGCGGCTTCATTTCCTGGTTCCCTGCTGCACATGCACAGGTCTCTCTGTGCGATCTGAATGGTCCCTACTGTGTTCTGGGAGAGACACGGGACCCAGAAGATAGCTGGGGGGGGGGGGGGGGTTGGTGGAGGAGATATGGCCGGACGTGGCTTGGATATCTGCGGATATCTATGTCCAGAAGTGGGAGCAAATGCCTGTATTGGACAGGTATCTGCTCCCCCCCTGAAAGGTCCAGAAAGTTAAATTTTGGGGTGCAACTCCGCTTTAAACAATAGTATTCAAGCAGAAGTGTAAACCCTCCAATCCTATATTCAAAGATTCACGTTACTTTATTCATTTGTATTAAGATGGCTTTTGATCTAATTAAATTTTTGACTTGGCTTTTATGTCTGGTTGAAATGAATACATGGATGTGTTTTTGAAGCATTTAAATATAGAGAGATCATATATATACATACACTGCATTGAAAAAGTATTCATGATAGACCCACACAAAGTGGCACATAATTGTTAAGTGGAAGGAAAATTGATAAATGGTTTTCAATTTTTCTTTTTACAAAAAAAATATCTAAAAAGTGTGGCGTGTGTTTGTGTTCAGCCCCCTTTACTCTGATACCCCTACCTAAAATCTAGTGGAACCAATTGCTTTCAGGCGTCACCTAATAAGTAAATGGAGTCACCTGTGTGTAATTTAAATGTAAGTGAACAAACCGCATCATGAAGGCCAAGGAACACACCAGACCGTTCAGGGATAACTTTGTGGAGAAGTTTAAAGCGGAGGTTTGGAGAAATTTTTTTTTTTTATAAAGCCAGCAGCTACACATACTGCAGCTGCTGGCTTTTAATGGACACTTGCCTGTCCCTCGATGTCGGCACCGCAGCTGATGTTTCCATCAGCTGTCAGGTGCTGCTGCCGCCATTGCGGGTACGGGACCTCGGGAGTTTAGCCTTTCGGCTGCCCCCCCTCCCCCACGAAAGGTGACAATTGTGGCGCTGGAGGGGGGGGGGGGGGGGAATCCGATGAGCGGAAGTTCCCCTTTAGGGTGGAGCTCCACTTTAAAGCAAGGTTAAAAAAAAATATATATCCCAAGCTTTGAACATTTTACGGGGCATCATCTGAAAATGGAGAGAGTATGGCACAACTGCAAACCTACAAGACATGGCCGTCCACCTAAACTTACAGGCCGGGCAAGGAGCATTAATCAGAGAAGCAGCCATGAGGCCATGGTAACTCTGGAGGAGATGCATAGCTCAGGTAAGAGAATCTGTCCACAGGAAAACTATTAGTCGTGCACTCCACAAATCTGGCCTTTATGGAAGAGTGGCAAGAAGAAAGCCAAAGGAATTCCCCTTTGCAGTTTGCGAAAAGCCATGCTTTTTTTTTTTATTATTATTTTTATTGCAAGTTTTATAGACAAACAAAACACAAACAACTAGGGTTGTCCCGATACCACTTTTTTAGGACCGAGTACAAGTACCGATACTTTTTTTTCAAGTAGTTGCTGATACCGAATACCGATACTTTTTTTTTAAATGTCCCCACATATGCAGCCATGTCACCCCTACCTAGCCACTGCCGCCTGGGGAACATCACAGCATTCATTTGAATAGCTGTAGTGTTCCCGCCCATATAGACACTCCCCCTTGCTCGGGATTGGACAGATCACAATCACCCATCCAATCCCGAGCAAGGGGGGAGTGTCTATACGGGCGGGAACACTACAGCTCTTCAAATGAATACTGTGATGTTCCCGCACAATGTTTAACCCATGCGGCAGTGGGTTTCGATGCGGCATTTGGCGGTGGCGGGTTTCGATGCGGTGGGCCGGCCGAGGGGGACGGAAAAAGTATTCTATTCTGGAATCAGGGGTATTTGCCGGAGTACAAGTACTCCCGCAAATACTCAGTATCGGTCCCGATACCGGTATCGGGACAACCTAAGTGCTTACAGTACTCATGAACGACGGTGCTACATTACAATTCTGTGAATACGGGTGTGATGGAGAAAGATACATCAATCGTATGGTACACAACCTAATGCCTAAAACATGCTCTTGGAGAGCATCAGAGTGGGCTTAAGCAAAAACAATAGAGAAGAAAAAAAAAAACATCTAACAATAGCGATGCCCAACACATTTTTTTTTTAATAAAATAAAAAATTTCACCATCAGGCAGTTTCAGGTTCAGCCAACCATGTACACCAGACTTTATCATACTTTAGTGGGCAGCCCCTGTTTACGTAAGTATCTTTGTACAAAGGAAGGTTGTTGTTTATCAAACGTTTCCACTAAAACAATGAAGGGGCAGTGTTTTTTTTTCCACTGCATTGCAATGTTTTTCCGGGCGTAAAATATTAACAGGCCATTGTGCGTTTAGCCATGGTCGGTATTATAGTTTCAATGAATCCTACTAGGCAAGTGACTGACGCAACTCTATCAATCAAGTCAAGCCCCTTCCCCCTAATACTGCTGGACCTTAGAAATCACCTGGCAATGCTCCACATCTCCAGCATTCTGAGGAAGGTGCAGGGTCCATCTTATGGAGTCTGTGTGAGGTGAAGTATGCCCTATGAACTATTTTGGAGACCAAATTTTACTTTTTGGCCCACGTGGTGGAAAATAACTGCACATTATCCTGAACACGCCATCCCCACCATGAAATATGGTGGTGGCTGCATCATGTTGTAAGGATACTTTTCTTCAGCAGGGAAGCTGGTCAGAGTTGATGGATGGAGCCAAATACAGGGAATTCTTAGAAGAAAACCTGCTAGAGTCTGCAAAAGATTTGAGACTGGGTCAGAGATTCCCCTTCTAGCAGGACAACGGGGCCCTGAACATACAGACAGAGCTACAATGGAATGGTTTAGATCAAAGCATATTCATGTGTTGGAATGGCCCAGTCAAAGTCCAGACCTAAATCCAATTGAGAATCTGTGGCAAGACATGAAAATTGCTGTTCAGGCGTTCTCCATCCAATCTGACAGAGCTTGAGCTGTTTTGCCAAGAAGAATAAGCACAAATATCGCTCTTGATGTGCAAAGCTGGTTGAGACATCCCAAAAAGACTTGTGATTGCAGCAAAAGGTGGTTCTACGAAGTATTGACTCAGGGGGGCTGAATATAAATGCATGCCACACTTTCACATATTTATTTGTAAAAGATTTTGAAAGCCATTTATCATTTTCCTTCCACTTCACAATTACGTGACACTTTTGTGTTGGTCTATCACATAAAATTCCAATAAAATACATTAACATCTTTGGTTATAACATGATAAAATGTTGAAAAAAGGGATGTGAATACCTTTTCAAGGGTGTGTGTGTAATATAATATATATATATATATATATATATATACACACACAGCTTTTTTTTCCTCAGAGAATAGGTGCAGGAACCCACCTCTGATCACCGTTTCTTGGTTCCACCCCTTATCCACTTCCAAGTACCACCCATTTTAGAGAATGCAGAAACAAGTATCATTTTGTGGTGCTAAGTAAGTGTTTTGTAAAGAATTTGTTAATGACAACAAGAAAGGCAGTCAAATAGCAACAATAACTTCCCCAGTAGCCATCATTAATAGACCCTCCAGCAGCCAGCAGATCTCTCCCAGCAAACATTGACCCCCTGCAACATAAGACACACCCCAGAAACAATAGATGCCCCTGCAAAAATAGATCCCCTCCAGCAACAATAGATTCCCCAGTAGCCATCATTAATAGACCAGCCAGCAGATCCCTCCCAGCAAACATTGACCCCCTGCAACATAAGACACACCCCCAGCAACAATAGATCCCCCCAGCAACAATAGACCCCTCCTGCAAAAATAGATCCCCTCCAGCAACAATAGATTCCCCAGTAGCCAGCATCAATAGACCCTCCAGCAGCAAGCAACAAAAACCCCTCCCTCAACAGTACATCCCTCCTAGCAATGACTGACACCCCCCAGCAACAATAGATTCCCCACGAGACCCCCTTCCTTTGCAAAATAGATCTACTCCAGCAACAATAGATACCCCAGCAGCCAGCATCGATAGACTCTCAAGCACACCCCAGAACCTCTTTCCATTACATACATTCAGTATAGGAGGTGCCGGAACTGTGTTCCCCTGCGTTCCTGCTGAAAAAAATGCTATATATATATATATATATACACACACACACACACACACACACACACAGTTGTGCTCATAAGTTTACATTACATGAATGATTTCTTGGCCATTTTTCAGAGAATATGAATAACAAAAACTTTTCTTTCACTCATGATTAATGTTTGGCTGAAGCCATTTATTATCAGTCAACTGTGTTTACTCTTTAAATCATAATGACAACATAAACTACCCAGATGATCCTGATCAAAAGTTTACATACCCTAGTTCTTAATACCGTGTATTGCCCCCTTTAACATCAATGACAGATTGAAGTCTTTTGTGGAAGAGGCTCTTTATCTTCTCAGACAGTAAAGCGGCCCATTCCTCTTGGCAAAAAGCCTCCAGTTCCTGTAAATTATTGGCCATCTTGCATGAACTGCACGTTTAGATCTCCCCAGAGTGGCTCAATGATATTGAGGGCAGAAGACTGAGATGTCCACTTCAGAACCTTCACTTTATTCTTCTCTATCCAATGACAGGTCGATTTGGCCTTGTATTTTTGATCATTGTCCTGTTGGAATGACCAAATACGTCCCATGCGTAGCTTCCTGGCTGATGAATGCAAATGTTACTCCAGTATTTTTTGACAACATACTGCATTCATCTTGCCATCAATTTTGACCAAATTTCCTGTGCCTTTGTAGCTCACACATCCCCAAAACATCAACAATCCACCTCCGTGTTTCACAGTAGGAATGGTGGACCTTTCATCATAGGCCTTGTTGACTCTTCTCCAAATGTAATGTTTATGGTTGTGGCCAAAACGCTCAATATTGGTCTCATCACTCCAAATGACTTTGTGCTAGAAGGTTTGTGGCTTGTCTTTGTGCTGTTTGGAGTATAGTAAGGGGGATACTTTGTAGCATTTGCGTAATAATGGCTTTCTTCTAGCGACTCCACCATGCAGCCCATCTTTCTTCAAGTGCCTCCTTATTGTGCATCTTGAAACGGCCACACCATGTTTTCAGAGAGTCCTGTATTTCACCTGAAGTTATTTGTGGATTTTTCTATGTTACAAAGTACCCTGCCAATATGCATAACAAAGGTCCTCTTAAGAGATATACCGTATATATTTAAAACCTTATATATTTTTGTTCGCTAATTTCCCATCAACATTAAATGAATAATTTGTTGTAATCCAAATTTTTCTAACCACTTAAAGCGGTAGTAAACTGCAGCATTAACCACTTAAGCCCCGGACCAATATGATGCTAAATGCCCAAAGGTGTTTTTACAATTTGGCACTGCGCTGCTTTAACTGGTAATTGCGCGGTCATGCAATGTTGTACCGAAACAAAATTTGCGTCCTTTTCTTCACACAAATAGAGCTTTCTTTTGATGGTATTTAATTGCCTCTGCGATTTTTAATTTTTGCAATATAAAGGGAAAAAGACCGAAAATTTGGAAAAAAATCATATTTTCTACTTTTTGTTATAAGAAAAATCGAATAAACTAAATTTTAGTCAAACATTTAGGCCAAAATGTATTCAGCCACATGTCTTTAGTAAACAAAATCGCAATATCAAAAAAAAAAAAAATCTGAAGGGGTTAAGTGTGCCTATGTGTACTGGTGTTAGTGTAGTGTTGTGCAACTCACTTGTGATGTATTCTCTCCTCATGCCGGAACGAAAATACCACTGAGAGGAGAGGTGACATCACTTCCTCTGCCTGTGTTTACATTACACAGGCAGAGGGGGGGAAGCGGATTCGCTGGGAGCGATCGCGAGGGGGCGGACAGAAACGAACAGCTGCCACCCTTATCCCGGATCGCTCCAAGAGGCTTACCTTCCGTGTTTGCGGACTCTGGCAGCTTGAGTGGCTAAGCCGTGATGAGAATAATCCCGCGCATTCGCCACGGCTGTGAAGGAATGGCATAGGTATGTCCAATTTTGCTCCCAGGCCATTGTTTTGCTATTTAGCACTGTGCTATTTTACCTGTTAATTGTATGACCATGCAACGCTGTAGTTTTTTCCCCCACACGAATAGACTCCTTTTTTTTTTCTTCTTTTTTTTTTTGTGGTATTTGACCAGCCACTGGGTCTGTCTTTGGTAAAAAAAATAAAAAAAAATCCCAGTAACTGTATATTAATTGGTCTGTGTGAACGTTATAGCATCTAAAAACTATGAAATATACTCGATTTTTTTTTATTATTATTACAGCAATGGTGGTGGCAAACTGACTGGCACCACCAGTGACACTAATATACAGTGATCAGTGTTAATACTATAAACCAGTCTTTCTTAACTCCAGTCCAGTTCTCCAGGTGTTCCAACAGAATTTCCCTCAGATGAAACCGTTGTGGTAATTACAAAGGCAGTGAAACTGATCAAATCACCTGTGAAAAATAATGGAAAGCCTGAAAACATGACCTGTTGGGGCGTCATGAGGACTGAAGTTGATAATGACACTGGCTGTAAAGGGGTTAACATCTAGGAGCAATCAAAGGGTAAACTCTGTGTCTACCATGTGTAATGTGTGTTCCTTTTACTAAGCGATGTGAGTTTTTTTTTTTTTTACAATCAGTGTTCATCAATCCTGTCCTCAGGGCCCACTAACAGGCCAGATATTATGTATTACCTTGGGGAGATGCAGACTAGAATTCTGCAATCACTGAGCAGCAAATGACATCACCTGTGATGTATTTCAGTTTTCTTGCAAACCTGGCCTGTTAGTGGGCCCTGAGGAGGACAGGGTTGATGACCACTGTATCAGGTGACATCAGATTTGTGTGCCAAACAAAAAGGATTGTGTGATGAGTAGTTCTCCCATCAAATAATTGCTTTGCTGCCTGGACTACACATTCAAGGGATCTTTGCTACCATTAGGAAGATTGCTGGTAATAGCTATAAAAGAACCAAAATCCCGAGCGGAGCTCCCTTCTTTTTGGGCCTGACGCAAGACGGACCTCTCTAACCTAACACGCAGAGTACCACCTTCCAACCTATACCTGAGGGGCCTAGTGCTGCCGTTTATGTTGGACATCCATCCAGCACCACTCCTGTCGCCTGCCAGTTGGTGTACCAAGCTTCACATTGGTAGATCAAGGCGGCGAATCCGCTGCACGAGTGTCGCTACACAAGGTACTGTCCTGAAGAAATCGCATCGGTCTGGTCGTTGATGAGAGGGCAGTCACCCAACCTTTACCCATCCTTTGTCACATTTTAACTGGGACACTTTGCACAGACATCTACTTCAGGAATAGTCTACTGAATCTATTTAAACACTGTGCTTAGACATCTTTAGCCTTCCAAAACTACAAGAAACCTATTTCTTCCCAATACACCTAATCGAATTACAGTTAACAAGCTCCTACACAGTGACATTACACACAAAGTGCAGGGTTTAGGAGAGTGCTATATACAGCGTGCAGGGTTCTGGAATATGTTATGCACGAAGTGCAAGGTTCTGGAGTGCGTTATCCACAAGGTGCAGGGTTCTGAAGTTACGTACAGTGCAGGGTTCTGGAGTGTGTTATGCACAGGGAGGTAGATTCCGGAGTGCGTTATGTACAGAGTGTAGGGTTCTGGAGTATGTTATGCACAAGGTTCTGGAATGTGTTATGTACAGAGTGCAGGAGAGTGCTTGGCACAGTATATGGTTCTGTAGTATGTTATGCACAGGGTGCAGGGTACAAGAGCGCTAGGTACAGAGTGCTGTCATCCATCCACATCTCACTATTGCACCTCTGCTCAACCATAACCTCTGCACCCCCCCCCCCCCTCCACCAAAGCAACATCAAAGCTTCATCGAAGCACCAAAAACACGTAATTAAAGCGGTAGACACTTTAATGTGTGTTGAAGCCATAGCAAGTGTAAATGAGCCCTTAGGCCCCTTTCACACAGGGCGGATCAGTAATGATCCGCCTTCCTATGCTCCGTATGCTCAGCGAGGATCGCTCCGTTGATCCCTGCTGAGCCGGCAGATGAC
Source organism: Rana kukunoris (assembly GCA_029574335.1). Taxonomy (NCBI): domain Eukaryota; kingdom Metazoa; phylum Chordata; class Amphibia; order Anura; family Ranidae; genus Rana; species Rana kukunoris. The sequence continues at coordinate 9,843 of JAJQKJ010002910.1, read as the reverse complement.
AGGGCAGTCCCTGCACAGTCCCTATGGGGAGATCGGATGAACATGGACCGTATATCCGTGTTCATTCCATCTGCTCTGCAGACAAAAGAAAAAATAGGGTTTTCTTCCGTCTGCAAAATCGGATCTTTGCGGAGGCGGACGAGATCGTGTGTCAGCGGATGTTTATCCGCTGACACACGCAGTCTCATAGGGACCAATGTATGTCCCTTTTTCATCTGCAAACGAATGGATGAAAAAACGGACATACGGTCCGCCCGTGTGAAAGGGGCCTATTTGACTATTTTTGTTCCCCAAAGAATACATGGGAATTATCTTTAACAATGTGGGTATATTTATTACAGGTACTTATATAGTGCTGCAAGTTTGTGCAGTGCTCAAGGAGCTTACAATCTAAAGTCCCTAACTCACATTCATACACAAACTAGGGCCAATTTAGAATGAAGCCAATTAACCCACCATTGTGTCTTTGGAGTGTGGGATGAAACTGGGGTACATGGAGAAAACCCACACAGGCACAGGAAGAACATGCAAACTCCATGCAGGTTGTGCCGTGGTTGGGACTAGAACTGGCGACCATTAAGCTCAGTTAGGAGCCCTGAGAAGAGCTGAGTGCTTGTATAACTTTTGTCATCACTCCCGGAATGTGGAATCCAGAGCCGGGAGAATTGAATAGCTTAAGACCCATCTCCCTGCTCCCGTTTGCCTCCAAGATCATCGAACACCTTGTCCATGACCGAATGAGTCGCTACCCAGGGCCAGATTAAGAACATCATGGGCCTGGTGCTGAGGATTTTGGTGGGCCTTTTATAAATAATAAATATACAAACTATTTTTTGAGAGAGAGAGAGAGAGAGAGAGCAGTGGCATCTTAAGAGCATTATAGGCCCCCAGGCAATACAGTGCACTGGAGCCCTATCTACACAATCACACACAAGAATTTTTTTACTGACAAAAATCATGACCTTTACTGGCAACCAGAGACTACCTTCCATAGAGGAAATACACTAAGGTAAGGGGGTCACTAATATAGGAGGGGGGAACCTTTATATCAGTGCCCCCTTACATTTTTGTATTCACTCTCCTCTTAAAACAGCAACCCCCTGCCCCTTAGACTGGCCTGGTGGCGCTGTCACTGACCTCCTCTTAGGTGTACCATGCAAGGCTCAGTCAGATGGCTCCAGCTTGGCTGCTCTGGTTTTATCTTATAGTCTGCTCTCTGACTTCTCCCATGTGACCCCCATCCTGGCAGCACTCCCATTCTTGACTTCTCTCCAGACTCCCCCTCAGAGAGTGTATACATGATACAGGAGATGGTCAGAGACTGGTGGACATGGTACAGGATATGGTCAGAGGCTGGTGGACATGGTACAGGAGATGGTCAGATGCTGGTGGACATGGTACAGGATATGGTCACAGGCTGGTGGACATGGTACAGGAGATAGTCAGAGACTGCAGACATGGTACAGGATATGGTCAGAGGCTGGTGAACATGGTACAGGAGATGGTCAGAGGCTGGTGGACATGGTACAGGAGATGGTCAGAGGCTGGTGGACATGGTACAGGAGATGGTCAGAGGCTGGTGGACATGGTACAGGAAATGGTCAGAGGCTGGTGGACATGGTACAGGAAATGGTCAGAGGCTGGTGAACATGGTACAGGAGATGGTTAGAGGCTGGTGGACATTGTACAGGATATGGTCAGAGGCTTGTGGACATGGTACAGGAGATGGTCAGAGGCTGGAGGACATGGTACAGGAGATGGTCAGAGGCTGGTGGACATGATACAGGAATTGGTCAGAGGCTGGTGGACATGGTACAGGAAATGGTCAGAGGCTGGTGGACATGGTACAGGATATGGTCAGAGGCTGGTGGACATGGTACAGGAGATGGTCAGATGCTGGTGGACATGGTACAGGATATGGTCACAGGCTGGTGGACATGGTACAGGAGATAGTCAGAGACTGCAGACATGGTACAGGATATGGTCAGAGGCTGGTGAACATGGTACAGGAGATGGTCAGAGGCTGGTGGACATGGTACAGGAGATAGTCAGAGGCTGGTGGACATGGTACAGGAGATGGTCAGAGGCTGGTGGACATGGTACAGGAAATGGTCAGAGGCTGGTGGACATGGTACAGGAAATGGTCAGAGGCTGGTGAACATGGTACAGGAGATGGTTAGAGGCTGGTGGACATTGTACAGGATATGGCCAGAGGCTTGTGGACATGGTACAGGAGATGGTCAGAGGCTGGAGGACATGGTACAGGAGATGGTCAGAGGCTGGTGGACATGATACAGGAATTGGTCAGAGGCTGGTGGACATGGTACAGGAAATGGTCAGAGGCTGGTGGACATGGTACAGGAAATGGTCAGAGGCTGGTGGACATGGTACAGGAAATGGTCAGAGGCTGGTGGACATCGTCTGTCAGACACACAGAGGCAGCACTCGTGGAGGATCGGATCTGCTTGGCGGTTTCCGCAAACTGCGCATGCACAGTTCTGACCTGCCGCTCTCCATAATTTTTTACTGGGGTAGCTGGGCAGGTGGCGCCCCCAGGCAAGTGTGGCCCCCTGGCAACTTCCCAGAGTGCCCAATGGAAAAGATGGCCCTGATTTTGGGCGTGAATAGGGCCTCATATCTAAGATTTGTCTAAGGCCTCACAAAGCCTAGAGCCGCCTCTGGCTGCTAAACTCAAGACGTAGAGCTACGGGCTCTCGCCCAGGAGAGCCGACCTGCCGCTGTAAAATGACGGCGGCAGGTCGGCAAGCAGTTAAAGAGAAAATTCCCGGACTGGATTTAGGGAAAATTCTAGACACTGTAAATTCAAAGTTTGTAGGATTTAAGACTCAATGGAAAAGATGGCTCTGATTTTGGGCTGAATGGGGCCTCATACCTAAGATTTGCCTAAGGCCTCACAAAGCCTAGAGCCGCCTCTGGTTTTTAATTAAATTTTTTTCTTTAGAATTGTCATTTTGCTGTGGCACTGTTATAAACATGAGAAATATGTGATACTTTTCTACCCCAGTCCAGTTTTTTTTTTAATCTAGTCTGAGTTTTTTTTCCAACTCCAGTCCATTTTTTTTTTTAAATCCAGTCCGGGTTTTTTTCCAACTCCAGTCCAGTTTTTTTTAAATCCAGTCCGGGTTTTTTTAACTCCAACTCCAGTCCAGTTTCTTTTAAATCCAGTCCGGGTTTTATTTCAACTCCAGTCCAGTTTTTTTTTTAAATCCAGTCCGGGTTTTTTCCCAACTCCAGTCCAGTTTTTTTTTAAATCCAGTCCGGGTTTTTTTCCAACTCCAGTCCAGTTTTTTTTAAATCCAGTCCGGGTTTTTTTTCCAACTCCAGTCCAGTTTTTTTTTAAATCCAGTCTGGGTTTTATTTCAACTCCAGTCCAGTTTTTTTTTACTCCAGTCCGGGTTTTTTTCCAACTCCAGTCCATTTTTTTTTAAATCCAGTCCGGGTTTTTTTCAACTCCAGTCCAGTTTTTTTTTTATAATCCAGTCCGGGTTTTTTTTTTTAAAACCCGGACTGGATTTAACGAAAAACTGGACTGGAGTTGAAAAAAAAACCCGGACTGGATTAAAAAAAAATACTGGACTGGAGTTGAAACAAAACCCGGACTGGATTAAAAAAAATACTGGACTGGAGTTGAAAAACAAAACCCGGACTGGAGTTGGAAAAAAAACCCAGACTGGATTAGAAAAATGGGGAGAGGTATGGGATTTGTTTATAGTCTCCCAGCAAAACCCCTAGTGGCTGCTAAACTCAAGAAGTAGAACTACGGGCTCTCGCCCAGGAGAGCCGACCTGCCGCGGTAAAATGACGGCGGCAGGTCGGCAAGCAGTTAAAGAGAAAATTCCCGGGCTGGATTTAGGGAAAATTCTAGACACTGTAAATTCAAAGTTTGTAGGATTTAAGACTCAATGGAAAAGATGGCTCTGATTTTGGGCTGAATGGGGCCTCATACCTAAGATTTGCCTAAGGCCTCACAAAGCCTAGAGCCGCCTCTGGTTTTTAATTAAATTTTTTTCTTTAGAATTGTCATTTTGCTGTGGCACTGTTATAAACATGAGAAATATGTGATACTTTTCAACCCCAGTCCAGTTTTTTTTTTAAATCTAGTCTGAGTTTTTTTTCCAACTCCAGTCCAATTTTTTTTTAAATCCAGTCCGGGTTTTTTTCCAACTCCAGTCCAGTTTTTTTTAAATCCAGTAGTTTTTTCTCAACTCCAGTCCAGTTTTTTTTTCTAAATCCAGTCCGGGTTTTTTTTTCAACTCCAGTCCAGTCTTATTTTAAATCCAGTTCGGGTTTTTTTCCAACTCCAGTCCAGTTTTTTTTTATAATCCAGTCCGGGTTTTTTTTTTTAAAACCCGGACTGGATTTGACGAAAAACTGGACTGGAGTTGAAAAAAAAAAACCCGGACTGGATTTAAAAAAAATACTGGACTGGAGTTGAAACAAAACCCGGACTGGAGTTGGAAAAAAAACCCAGACTGGATTAGAAAAAATGGGAGAGGTACGGGATTTGTTTATAGTCTCCCAGCAAAACCCCTAGTGGCTGCTAAACTCAAGACGTAGAACTACGGGCTCTCGCCCAGGAGAGCCGACCTGCCGCTGTAAAATGACGGCGGCAGGTCGGCAAGCAGTTAAAGAGAAAATTCCCGGACTGGATTTAGGGAAAATTCTAGACACTGTAAATTCAAAGTTTGTAGGATTTAAGACTCAATGGAAAAGATGGCTCTGATTTTGGGCTGAATGGGGCCTCATACCTAAGATTTGCCTAAGGCCTCACAAAGCCTAGAGCCGCCTCTGGTTTTTAATTAATTTTTTTTCTTTAGAATTGTCATTTTGCTGTGGCACTGTTATAAACATTAGAAATATGTGATACTTTTCAACCCCAGTCCAGTTTTTTTTAAATCCAGTCTGGGTTTTTTTTCAACTCCAGTCCAGTTTTTTTTTAAATCCAGTCCGGGTTTTATTTCAACTCCAGTCCAGTTTTTTTTTAAATCCAGTCCGGGTTTTTTTCCAACTCCAGTCCAGTTTTTTTTTAAATCCAGTCCGGGGGTTTTATTCAACTCCAGTCCAGTTTTTTTTTAAATCCAGTCCGGGTTTTTTTCCAACTCCAGTCCAGTTTTTTTTTAAATCCAGTTATTTTTTTTCAACTCCAGTCCAGTTTTTTTTTTCTAAATCCAGTCCGGGTTTTTTTTTCAACTCCAGTCCAGTCTTATTTTAAATCCAGTTCGGGTTTTTTTCCAACTCCAGTCCAGTTTTTTTTTATAATCCAGTCCGGGTTTTTTTTTTTTAAACCCGGACTGGATTTGACGAAAAACTGGACTGGAGTTGAAAAAAAAAACCCCGGACTGGATTAAAAAAATACTGGACTGGAGTTGAAACAAAACCCGGACTGGAGTTGGAAAAAAACCCCAGACTGGATTAGAAAAAATGGGAGAGGTACGGGATTTGTTTATAGTCTCCCAGCAAAACCCCTAGTGGCTGCTAAACTCAAGACGTAGAACTACGGGCTCTCGCCCAGGAGAGCCGACCTGCCGCTGTAAAATGACGGCGGCAGGTCGGCAAGCAGTTAAAGAGAAAATTCCCGGACTGGATTTAGGGAAAATTCTAGACACTGTAAATTCAAAGTTTGTAGGATTTAAGACTCAATGGAAAAGATGGCTCTGATTTTGGGCTGAATGGGGCCTAATACCTAAGATTTGCCTAAGGCCTCACAAAGCCTAGAGCCGCCTCTGGTTTTTAATTAAATTTTTTTCTTTAGAATTGTCATTTTGCTGTGGCACTGTTATAAACATGAGAAATATGTGATACTTTTCAACCCCAGTCCAGTTTTTTTTTTAAATCTAGTCTGAGTTTTTTTTCCAACTCCAGTCCATTTTTTTAAATCCAGTCCGGGTTTTTTTTCCAACTCCAGTCCAGTTTTTTTTAAATCCAGTCCGGGTTTTTTTTTAAACTCCAGTCCAGTTTTTTTTTAAATCCAGTCCGGGTTTTATTTCAACTCCAGTCCAGTTTTTTTTTTACTCCAGTCCGGTTTTTTTTCCAACTCCAGTCCATTTTTTTTTAAATCCAGTCCGGGTTTTTTCAACTCCAGTCCAGTTTTTTTTTTTATAATCCAGTCCGGGTTTTTTTTTTAAAACCCGGACTGGATTTAACGAAAAACTGGACTGGAGTTGAAAAAAAAAACCCGGACTGGATTAAAAAAAAATACTGGACTGGAGTTGAAACAAAACCCGGACTGGATTAAAAAAAATACTGGACTGGAGTTGAAACAAAACCCGGACTGGAGTTGGAAAAAAAAACCCAGACTGGATTAGAAAAAAATGGGAGAGGTATGGGATTTGTTTATAGTCTCCCAGCAAAAACCCTAGTGGCTGCTAAACTCAAGAAGTAGAACTACGGGCTCTCGCCCAGGAGAACCGACCTGCCGCTGTAAAAATGACGGCGGCAGGTCGGCAAGCAGTTAAAGAGAAAATTCCCGGACTGGATTTAGGGAAAATTCTAGACACTGTAAATTCAAAGTTTGTAGGATTTAAGACTCAATGGAAAAGATGGCTCTGATTTTGGGCTGAATGGGCCTCATACCTAAGATTTGCCTAAGGCCTCACAAAGCCTAGAGCCGCCTCTGGTTTTTAGTTAAATTTTTTTCTTTAGAATTGTCATTTTGCTGTGGCACTGTTATAAACATGAGAAATATGTGATACTTTTCAACCCCAGTCCAGTTTTTTTTTTTAAATCTAGTCTGAGTTTTTTTTCCAACTCCAGTCCATTTTTTTTTAAATCCAGTCCGGGTTTTTTTCCAACTCCAGTCCAGTTTTTTTTAAATCCAGTCCGGGTTTTTTTTTAACTCCAGTCCAGTTTTTTTTTAAATCCAGTCCGGGTTTTATTTCAACTCCAGTCCAGTTTTTTTTTTACTCCAGTCCGGTTTTTTTTCCAACTCCAGTCCATTTTTTTTTAAATCCAGTCCGGGTTTTTTTCAACTCCAGTCCAGTTTTTTTTTTATAATCCAGTCCGGGTTTTTTTTTTAAAACCCGGACTGGATTTAACGAAAAACTGGACTGGAGTTGAAAAAAAAAACCCGACTGGATTAAAAAAAAATACTGGACTGGAGTTGAAACAAAACCCGGACTGGATTAAAAAAAATACTGGACTGGAGTTGAAACAAAACCCGACTGGAGTTGGAAAAAAAACCCAGACTGGATTAGAAAAAATGGGAGAGGTATGGGATTTGTTTATAGTCTCCCAGCAAACCCCTAGTGGCTGCTAAACTCAAGAAGTAGAACTACGGGCTCTCGCCCAGGAGAACCGACCTGCCGCTGTAAAATGACGGCGGCAGGTCGGCAAGCAGTTAAAGAGAAATTCCCGGACTGGATTTAGGGAAAATTCTAGACACTGTAAATTCAAAGTTTGTAGGATTTAAGACTCAATGGAAAAGATGGCTCTGATTTTGGGCTGAATGGGGCCTCATACCTAAGATTTGCCTAAGGCCTCACAAAGCTAGAGCCGCCTCTGGTTTTTAGTTAAATTTTTTTCTTTAGAATTGTCATTTTGCTGTGCACTGTTATAAACAGAGAAATATGTGATTACTTTTCAACCCCAGTCCAGTTTTTTTTTAAATCTAGTCTGAGTTTTTTTTCCAACTCCAGTCCAATTTTTTTTTAAAATCCAGTCGGGTTTTTTTCCAACTCCAGTCCAGTTTTTTTTTTAAATCCAGTAGTTTTTTTTTTAAACCCGGACTGGATTTGAACGAAAAACTGGACTGGAGTTGAAAAAAAAAACCCGGACTGGATTTAAAAAAATACTGGACTGGAGTTGAAACAAAACCCGGACTGGAGTTGGAAAAAAAACCCAGACTGGATTAGAAAAAATGGGAGAGGTACGGGATTTGTTTATAGTCTCCCAGCAAAACCCCTAGTGGCTGCTAAACTCAAGACGTAGAACTACGGGCTCTCGCCCAGGAGAGCCGACCTGCCGCTGTAAAATGACGGCGGCAGGTCGGCAAGCAGTTAAAGAGAAAATTCCCGGACTGGATTTAGGGAAAATTCTAGACACTGTAAATTCAAAGTTTGTAGGATTTAAGACTCAATGGAAAAGATGGCTCTGATTTTGGGCTGAATGGGGCCTCATACCTAAGATTTGCCTAAGGCCTCACAAAGCCTAGAGCCGCCTCTGGTTTTTAATTAAATTTTTTTCTTTAGAATTGTCATTTTGCTGTGGCACTGTTATAAACATGAGAAATATGTGATACTTTTCAACCCCAGTCCAGTTTTTTTTTTAAATCTAGTCTGAGTTTTTTTTCCAACTCCAGTCCATTTTTTTTTAAATCCAGTCCGGGTTTTTTTCCAACTCCAGTCCAGTTTTTTTTTAATCCAGTCCGGGTTTTTTTTAACTCCAGTCCAGTTTTTTTTTAAATCCAGGCCGGGTTTTTTTCCAACTCCAGTCCAGTTTTTTTTTAAATCCAGTTATTTTTTTTCAACTCCAGTCCAGTTTTTTTTTCTAAATCCAGTCCGGGTTTTTTTTTCAACTCCAGTCCAGTCTTATTTTAAATCCAGTTCGGGTTTTTTTCCAACTCCAGTCCAGTTTTTTTTTATAATCCAGTCCGGGTTTTTTTTTTTTAAACCCGGACTGGATTTGACGAAAAACTGGACTGGATTGAAAAAAAAAAAAACCCGGACTGGATTTAAAAAAAATACTGGACTGGAGTTGAAACAAAACCCGGACTGGAGTTGGAAAAAAAACCCAGACTGGATTAGAAAAAATGGGAGAGGTACGGGATTTGTTTATAGTCTCCCAGCAAAACCCTAGTGGCTGCTGCTAAACTCAAGACGTAGAACTACGGGCTCTCGCCCAGGAGAGCCGACCTGCCGCTGTAAAATGACCGGCGGCAGGTCGGCAAGCAGTTAAAGAGAAAATTCCCGACTGGATTTAGGGAAAATTCTAGACACTGTAAATTCAAAGTTTGTAGGATTTAAGACTCAATGGAAAAGATGGCTCTGATTTGGGCTGAATGGGCCTCATACCTAAGATTTGCCTAGGCCTCACAAAGCCTAGAGCCGCCTCTGGTTTTTAATTAAATTTTTTTCTTTAGAATTGTCATTTTGCTGTGGCACTGTTATAAACATGAGAAATATGTGATACTTTCAACCCCAGTCCATTTTTTTTTAAATCTAGTCTGGAGTTTTTTTTCCCAACTCCAGTCCATTTTTTTTAAATCCAGTCCGGGTTTTTTTCCAACTCCAGTCCAGGTTTTTTTTAAAATCCCAGTCCGGGTTTTTTTATAACTCCAGTCCATTTATTTTTTTTTTTAAATCCAGTCCGGTTTTATTTCCAACTCCAGTCCAGTTTTTTTTTACTCCAGTCCGGGTTTATTTTTCCAACTCCATCCATTTTTTTTTAAATCCAGTCCGGTTTTTTTTCAACTCCAGTCCAGTTTTTTTTTATAATCCAGTCCGGGTTTTTTTTTTTAAACCCGACAGGATTATAAAAACTAAAAACTGGACTGGAAGTTGTATAAAAAAAACCCGACCTGATTAAAAAAAATACTGGACTGGAGTTGAAACAAAACCCGGACTGGATTAAAAAAAAACTGGACTGGGTTTGAAACAAAACCCGGACTGGAGTTGGAAAAAAAAAAACCCAGACTGGGATTAGAAAAAATGGGAGAGGGTTTGGTCAATGATGATTTGTTTATAGTCTCCCAGCAAAACCCCTAGTGGCTGCTAAACTCAAGACGTAGAATACGGGCTCTCGCCCAGGAGGACGAGCGACCTGCCGCTGTAAAAATGACGGCGGCAGGTCCGGCCAAGCAGTTAAAGAGAAAATTCCCGGACTGGA
>JAJQKJ010001004.1:175000-189000 GCA_029574335.1 Rana kukunoris | reverse complement strand
AGGGCCGTCTCAGTCTCCTGACCTCAATATCATTGAGCCCCTCTGGGGAGATCTCAAACGTGCCGTTCATGCGAGACAGCCCAAGAATTTACAGGAACTGGAGGCTTTTTTACCGAGAGGAATGGGGAGCTTTACTATCTGAGAAGATAAAGAGCCTCATCCACAAATACCACAAAAAAAATTCAAGCTGTCGCTGATGTTAAAGGGGGCAATACACGGGATTAAGAACTGGGGTATGTAAACTTTTGATCAGGGTCATTTGGGTAACTATTTTCTGTTGCCATTGTGAGGCTCTTTATCTTCTCAAATGGCAAAGCTCCCCATTCCTCTTGGTAAAAAGCCTCCAGTTCCTGTAAATTCTTGGGCTGTCTCGCATGAACGGCACGTTTGAGATCCCCCCAGAGGGGCTCAATGATATTGAGGTCAGGAGACTGAGACGGCCCCTCCAGAACCTTCACTTTATTCTGCTGTAGCCAATCACAGGTGGACTTGGCCTTGTGTTTTGGATCCTTGTCATGTTGGAATGTCCCATGCATGCGCAGCTTCCTGGCTGATGAATGAAATGTTCCTCCAGTATTTTTTAATAACATTCTGCATTCATCTTGCCAACAATTTTGACCACATTTCCTGTGCCTTTGTAGCTCACACACCCCCAAAACATCAGCGACCCACCTCCGTGTTTCACAGTAGGGATGGTGGACCTTTCATCATAGGCCTTGTTGTCTCCTCTCCAAATGTAGTGTTTATGGTTGTGGCCAAAAAGCTCAATTTTGGTCTCATCTCTCCAAATGAATTTGTGGCAGAAGGTTTGAGTCTTGTCTCTGTTCTGTTTGGCAAATTGTAAGCGGATACTTTGTGGAATTTGTGTAGTAATGACTTTCTTCTGGAGACTCGACCATGCAGCCCATCTTTTTTCAAGTGCCTCCTTATTGTCCATCTTATACGGCCACACCCCATGTTTTTCAGAGAGTCCTGTATGTCACCAGAAGTTATTTGTGGGATTTTCTTTGCATCCAGAACAATTTTCCTGGCAGTTGTGGCTGAAATTTTAGTTGGTCTACCTGACCATGGTTTGGTTTCACCAGAACCCCTCATTTTACGCTTCTTGATTACGCTGCATTCACACCTGAGCCTTTTTTTGTCGCCTGAAGCATGAAGCTCCAAAACGCCAGAGGGAAAAAATTCATTATTCTCAATGGAGATGGTTCACATCTCCACTACAAAACGCCTGAGGCCGAACGCCTGAAGCTCAAACAAGTTCTGGACCCATTTTTGTTGCTCGAATTGAGCGTATTTGGGCTTTTTACATTGGTGACCATAGACCTGTACAAAATTGCGGTTAAAAAACTTTGCGTTTTGTCGTGGTAAATCGCGGTAAAAAAACACCGCAAAACGCTACGCTCAGGTGTGAATGCAGCCTTAGAGTTTGAACACTGCTGATTGGCCTTCTCAATTCCTTGGATATATTTTTATATCCCTTTCCTGTTTTATACAGTCCAACTACCTTTTCCCGCAGATCCTTTGACAATTCTTTCCCTTTTCCCCATGACTCAGAATCCAGAAACGTCAGTGCAGCACTGGATGAAAGATGCAAGGGTCTGTCAGGAGTCCAGAAACTCACTGACCTTTTATACACACACACTAATTACAAGCAGACAGATCACAGGTGAGGATGGTGACCTTTAATAGCCATTCAAACCCCTTTGTGTCAACTTGTGTGCATGTTATCAGGCCAAACCACCCCACCAGGGTATGTAAACTTTTGATCAAGGTCATTTGGGTAGTTTCTGTTGCCATTATGATATAAAAGAGTAAACATAGTTGATTGATAATAAATGGCTTCAGCCAAACACAACCATGAGTGAGAGAAACGTTTTTGTGTAATCATTCATATTCTCTGAAAAATGGCCAAGAAATCATCAATTCTGCCAGGGGGTGTAAACTTATGAGCACAACTCTATATCTTCCTCACCCCAAAAAAATTGAAGATTTTCTGTGTTCTAAGGCCTCGTACACACGATAGGTTAATCAGAGGACACCGGTCTGATGGACTGTTTTCATCGATCAAAAGCGATCGTGTGTGGGCCCCATCGGTTATTTAACCTTCAGTTAAAAAAAAAGTCAACTTGCTTTAAAATGTAACCGATGGACGCCTAACCGGTCAAAAACCGATCCGTTAGTATGCAAAACCATCGTTAAAAAAAAAAATGAACTTCATTTTTTTCAGCACGTTGTCGTGTTTTACGTCGTCACCGCGTTCTGATACGATCGTTTTTTTAACCGATGGTGTGTAGGCTTCATTGGTTAACCACTTCAGGCCCGTGCTACCGTCGGATGACGGCAACAGCGCGGGCCTGAATATCCAACATGCCGTCATTTGACGGCATGTCCTTCAGGCGTTCCCAGTGTGCGCTGTAGAGCGCGCTGCGGGGAAGCCCTGTGTTGTCCGTGTCCCTTGGACACGGCCAATCACAGATCGCGGTGAACGGCCAATCAGAGTGGCCGTTTGCGATGCGATCTGTGGGCGAATGAGAGATGATCTCATAGATCATCTCTCATTGCCGTGTTACACAGAGACAGCGTCCTGTCTCTGGAGAGGAGGAGCCCGATCTGTGTTCCTTCCTACATAGGGACAAGGATTGGTCACCCCCCCCCACAGTTAGAACACACCTAGGATACACATTTAACCCCTTCCTCACCCCTAGTGTTAACCCCTTCAATGCCAGTCACATTTTTACAGTAATTAGTGCATATTTATAGCACTGATCGCAGTATAAATGTGAATGGCACCAAAAATGTGTCAAAAGTGTCCGATGTGTCCGCCCATAAACGTCGCAGTACCAATACAAATCGCAGATCGCCACCATTTCTAGTAAAAAAAAAATAATAAAAAATAATAATTTTCTCCTCTATTTTATAAGCGCTATAACTTTTGTGCAAAAACCAGTCGCTTATTGCGATTTTTTTTTTTTTTTTTTACCAAAAATATGTAGAAGAATACGCCCTAAACTGAGAACAAAATGTGTTTTTTTTTTTAATTGGGCTATTTATTATAGCAACAAGTAAAAAATATTGTATTTTATTTCAAAATTGTCGCTCTTTTTTGTTTATAGCGCAAAAAATAAAAACCGCACAGGCGATCAAATACCACCAAAAGAAAGCTCTACTTGTGGGGAAAAAAGGACGTAAATTTTGTTTGGGAGCCACGTCGCACGACCGCGCAATTGTTAGTTAAAGCGACACAGTGCCGGAAGCTGAAATTTTACCTGGGCAGGAGGGGGGTGTATGTGCCCAGTATGCAAGTGGTTAACCTATGATAAGGGTCCTTCAGACCGTTCTCATCGGATGGACCGATCGTGTGTACGAGGCTTAGAACTCTCACCCAGAAATGTATATAAATCTGCTCAGCGAGATCTAGAACGCGCCTCTTTCTCGGATGAACGCGTGAATTGGGTTGGTTTTTGAAGCCATGCCACCGCTTTTCCCCGAGTATGATTCAACGCTCTCTCCCCCGGGAACGCGGCTCGCGCCGCGCTGTGAAAGGGGACACCGCTTCCAGGAATGGAGAGAACGATTCCCCAGCAACATTCGGAGAAATAAATATTACATTTACAGGTGTTGAAAGGACTGAACAAACCGCGGCCCCGCTCAGGAAACGCTCCTTCTGCCTCGTCTAACGCAATATGGGAAACGCCAGCGAGTTCCAGCCCTGTACCGGGAAACAAAGCCGAGGGACCGCAAGCCGGGCGCAACAAACGCCGGAAAACATTCAATTATTATCAATAATGATACTCAATAAAAAATACTTATACACCTTCCTGCCCAGGCCAATTTTTAGCTTTCAGCGCTGTCGCACTTTGAATGACAATTGCGCGGTCATGCTGCACTGTACCAAAACTATTTTTTTTATAATTTTGTTCCCACAAATAGAGCTTTGTTTTGGTGGTATTTTTTCACATCTGCGATTTTAATTTTTTGCGCCAAAAAAGTTTTTCTTTGTTTCTGTAATTTTTTTGTAAACAAGTATGTGTTTTCCTTCAATGACGGGCACTGATGTGGCTGTACTAACGGGCACTGATAAGGCGGCACTGATGAGGTGGCACCGATAGGTGGCACTGGTATGCGACACTGATGGGCACTCAAGGGCAGCACTGATGGGTACTTATGGGTGGCACTGATGGGCATTTATAGGCGGCACTGATGGGTACTTATGGGTGGCACTGATGGGCATTTATAGGCGGCACTGATGAGCACGGGTGGGCACTGATAGGTGGCACTGATGGAAACTGATGGGTGCCACTGATGGGTTACATTACTGGGCATCACTGATTTCATTTGTTTCCTAATGATGCCAGTCAGTGACTATTTGTGGGCACTGATTGGCACATATTGGGCACGTACTGGCATATGTGGATGGCCATGGGCGATGTACCTTCCACATGTTAGGGGCTTCTCTGGTGGTCCTGGGCGGGCAATCCTAGGGGGGCTGCGCTGATAAACAATCAGCGCAGACACCCCTGTCAGGAGAGCCGCTGATCGGCTCTCCTCTACTCGCGTCTGTCAGACACGAGTGAGGAAAAGCCGATCAATGACTCTTCCTGTTTACATCGTGATCAGCCGTGATTGGACATGGCTGATCACGTGGTAAAGAGCCTTCGTATGAGACTCTTCACCGAGATCGGTGTATCGGTGCGTCAGACTGATACACCACACCACCGATCGCCGCGATGCGCGCCCCTACGAGTGCACAGCGGCTGTTATGCTGCTGGACGTCATATGACGTCCAGTCAGGATAACGCAACCGCCGCCCGACCATTTTGCTATAGACCGGCCCGTAAGTGGTTAGGCATCTAGTCGTATTCTCTATGTATACAATGTATTATATAATAGATCCTGTATGTATACAATGTATTATATAATGGATCCTGTATGTATACAATGTATTATATAATAGATCCTGTATGTATACAATGTATTATATAATAGATCCTGTATGTATACAATGTATTATATAATAGATCCTGTATGTATACAATGTATTATATAACAGATCCTGTATGTATACAATGTATTATATAATAGATCCTGTATGTATACAATGTATTATATAATAGATCCTGTATGTATACAATGTATTATATAATAGATCCTGTATGTATACAATGTATTATATAATGGATCCTGTATGTATACAATGTATTATATAATGGATCCTGTATGTATACAATGTATTATATAATGGATCCTGTATGTATACAATGTATTATATAATGGATCCTGTATGTATACAATGTATTATATAATGGATCCTGTATGTATACAATGTATTATATAATGGATCCTGTATGTATACAATGTATTATATAATGGATCCTGTATGTATACAATGTATTATATAATAGATCCTGTATGTATACAATGTATTATATAATGGATCCTGTATGTATACAATGTATTATATAATGGATCCTGTATGTATACAATGTATTATATAATGGATCCTGTATGTATACAATGTATTATATAATAGATCCTGTATGTATACAATGTATTATATAATGGATCCTGTATGTATACAATGTATTATATAATAGATCCTGTATGTATACAATGTATTATATAATGGATCCTGTATGTATACAATGTATTATATAATGGATCCTGTATGTATACAATGTATTATATAATAGATCCTGTATGTATACAATGTATTATATAATGGATCCTGTATGTATACAATGTATATATATAATAGATCCTGTATGTATACAATGTATTATATAATGGATCCTGTATGTATACAATGTATTATATAATAGATCCTGTATGTATACAATGTATTATATAATGGATCCTGTATGTATACAATGTATTATATAATGGATCCTGTATGTATACAATGTATTATATAATAGATCCTGTATGTATACAATGTATTATATTATGGATTCTGAAAAAGAGAAAATATCCAGTGAGCGGCAGCTGTGTGGAGGAAAATGCCTTGTATAATGTATCAGTGTGGGGAGAATAATTCTTTATTGATGTGATCCTAGGCCTCGGGCGACACGTACAAGAATCTGTTCCACCATTTGCGGCTCCACCACAAGACAGATGAGTATCGGCGACACATTTCATAAATTCCAATGGAATCGGCTCAGGCGGCGGCACAAACCGCGATCCTCGCTGCGACTCCCGGAGAACGCCGGCAGGAATGCGCCAGGCCTGAGCTCCGGGGTCACCATACTCCGCATATTTCCCAAAGTTATTCCCGGGGACGGAGCGAGCCGAGACTTGCCTTGTGTCAGAAAACATTTTTTAGGGCCTGCAATCCTCCCGGCAGTCTTGGCCGCGGTCCAAGGGGAACGGAGCCGCGCGCTTTTCACACTATTGTTGCCATTTAAAAAAAAAAAGAAAAAAAACTGGATCCGCATGGCTGCCCTGCAATTAGTTCAAGTGCAGAATGCATGTCTGAGAGCAACGGGTGGGGGCTGGGCTGCCCGAGCAACTTCCAATGACAATCAGAACCCAGACTGATACATTGTAACAACATGAAATGATACACAAAGAAAAGGAAACATTCACTTCCGTACACTGTAACAGCTTTCTATAAGCCGGCGTTCACGCTTGTGTAGCGATTTTGCACACCTTGGCGAAGACCGATTAGTGCCCTTTATTGATGACGACGCCCCCAACCCCCCCTCAACGCAGCAAGCCAGTGAAACTTTGCGAACTTACTTTCGGGGGAACCTCGCTGTGGGGAAGTCACCCGGAAGTGGGGACGGGTACCTGTCAAAAACCCCAAAAGGTGGCAAATGTGGAAGTGGTGGAGGGGGGAGGGGCAGTTTTGCATGTGAAAAAAAAAAAGAAGGCGATGAACCCCCCGCCAACCGCTCACCAGAAGAATACTGCGAGGGGGAGGCAGGTTCATGTACGTGATCAGCCTTTGTCCGGGTTTGGGGGGCGTGTGTGTGTGCCCCCTGCTGTGATTGGACACAGCACGTGTTTGGCAGCCAATGATTTGGGCTGAAACCTGCTGATTGGCTGTGTCCAATCACACACAGAGTTCTGTGTTTGTAAACACACAGAACTCTATATACCGAAAAAAGAAAAAAAAACAGCAATCTGGCCGTTTCTTCTCCCTGCCTTGCAGGGAGGAAAAACAACCAGATAGTTAAAGCAGAACTCCACCCAAAAGGGGACGTTCAGCTTCCATGCATCCTCCTCCCATCCACTGCGCTTTTTTTTGGGGGGGGGTGGGGTAAAGTGGGTACCTGGTTTTGACAGGTACCCACTCCCTCAGGGGCAGACCATCCATTAAGTGCACACGGGCGCCACCCCCTCTAACCACGCCACCCTATATGGCCACCCCCTATTCAGGCTTCCGGGCCCTTTCAGAGCACCAAATGCCTGATTTACAGCGGCGGTTGGCTGAAAGGTCAGGTGATCCTATTAGACGCCTAGGAGGAGAGGAGGAGACGCAGGGCGGAAGCCGCCGTGATTTTAGAAGGGAAGACAACACAGAAGATAATGCCAGATGCCCGTGACAGCCTGTCCCCCTGCCCGATGTGCATGTCTTTCTCCGGTGTGACTGCTGATCTCAGATGTGCCCCCCGAACCCCGATGTGCCCCCGAACCCTGATGTGCCTGTCGTTCTCGATGTGACTGCTGATGGTTAATGCCGATAGTGCCCTGCCCCTGAACCCCCGATGTGCCCCCCCGAACCCCGATTGTGCCTGTCATTATCCGATATGACTGCTGATCTCCGATGTGCCCCCTGAACCCCCGATGTGCCCCCGCGAACCCCGATGTGCCTGTCATTCTTCCGATGTGACTGCTGATCTCCGATGTGCCCCCTGAACCCCGCCGATGTGCCCCCCGAACCCCGATGTGCCTGTCGTTCTTCGATGTGACTGCTGATCTCCGATGTGCCCCCTGAACCCCCGATGTGCCCCCCGAACCCCGATGTGCCTGTCATTCTCCGATGTGACTGCTGATCTCCGATGTGCCCCCTGAACCCCCGATGTGCCCCCCGAACCCCCGATGTGCCTGTCATTCTTCGATGTGACTGCTGATCTCCGATGTGCCCCCCGAACCTCCGATGTGCCCGCCGAGCCCCCGATATGCCTGTTGATCTCAGATGTGCTTGCCGATCCCCAATGTGCCTGCTGAACCCCCGATGTGCCCGCCGATCTTCGATGTGCCTGCCGAACCCCTGATGTGCCTGCTGATCTCCGATGTGCCTGCCGATACCCGATGTGCCCGCCGATCCCCGATGTGCCCTCAAATCCCTAATGTGCCCGCCCATCTCCGATGTGCCTGTTGATCTCCGATGTGCATGCCGATCCCCGATTTGCCTGCCGATCTCCGATGTGCCCGCCGAACCCCCGATGTGCCTACTGATCTCCAATGTGCCTGCCGAACCCCCGATGTGCCTGCTCAGCCCCGATATGCCCGCCGATCCCCTGCTGTGCCTGCCGATCCCCCATGTGCCCGCCGAACACCCGATGTGCCTGCCGATCTCCGATGTGCCCGCTGAACCCCCGATGTGCCCCCCCGAACCCCCGATGTGCCTGTCATTCTCCGATGTGACTGCTGATCTCCGATGTGCCCCCTGAACCCCCGATGTGCCCCCCGAACCCCGATGTGCCTGTCATTCTCCGTTGTGACTGCTGATCTCCGATGTGCCCCCTGAACCCCCGATGTGCCCCCCGAACCCCGATGTGCCTGTCATTCTCCGATGTGACTGCTGATCTCCGATGTGCCCCCCGAACCTCCGATGTGCCCGCGCGAGCCCCCGATATGCCTGTTGATCTCAGATGTGCTTGCCGATCCCCAATGTGCCTGCTGAACCCCCGATGTGCCCGCCGATCTTCAATGTGCCTGCCGAACCCCTGATGTGCCTGCTGATCTCCGATGTGCCTGCCGATACCCGATGTGCCCGCCGATCCCCAATGTGCCCTCAAATCCCTAATGTGCCCGCCCATCTCCGATTTGCCTGCCGATCTCCGATGTGCCCGCCGAACCCCCGATGTGCCTACTGATCTCCAATGTGCCTGCCAAACCCCCGATGTGCCTGCTCAGCCCCGATATGCCCGCCGATCCCCTGCTGTGCCTGCCGATCCCCCATGTGCCCGCCGAACACCCGATGTGCCTGCCGATCTCCGATGTGCCCGCCGAGCCCCCGATGTGCCTGTTGATCTCAGATGTGCTTGCCGATCCCCAATGTGCCCGTTGATCCCCGATACCGATGGGGTAAGTACTGGTGGACCGGCAGACAGCGGGGGGGGGGGGGGGGCGTTAAGGGGGTCTTTTATCACCTGTGTCCCCATTAATTAGATTTTTCTTCACTTCCTGTCCCATAGCTAAAACAGGAAAAGAGAGGAAATACCTCCAGAGCAGCGGAATCCTTGGAACCAGTGTCCCCACTAGAAGAATTCCCCTCTATTCCTGTGCTGGTGACAACACAAAATTGGGGATTTTCTTTCACTTTCAATAATAATAGTAACCAGAATAAATGGAGCGGATGAATCTCCCCAATGGGGACACAGAGAGCAATAAAAACTGACAGGGGTTCTAAAAGTCCCCATAAGGGTCACGTATTGCAGATCTGTATCTGAGGACTGCGGTGGAATGAAGTGATCGGCAGCGGAGGATGAGGTGTGAGGATATACAATGTGTATCCGGGGGGATCGCCCCCCGAATTCCGGTGACGTGGTCCGGGCTGTGGGAACACCCTGGGTGGTCCTTCTCCAGACCGCAGAGACCAATCCTGAGCCCTTCATATCACAAAACGCCACTCGTATTTATTTCTGGAATATTTTCAATCTTAAACATTCTTTCTTCCTCGGCAGCGGCGATTATTTCCGTTGAACTTTTTTTTTTTTTTTTACGAGTCGGAACTTTTTCTCCACATTGCAGAATGTCACACCGATCGCAACCGTTTAACTGTTTCATAACTTTAAAGGCCTAGAGCACATGTGCCCAACACAAGGCCCGAATCCCCCCCCCCCAGGACATTACATGTGGCCCTCACACCTCTAATGCAGCTGCGGCAACCCCCCCCCCAGGACATTACATGTGGCCCTCACATCTCTCCTGCAGCTGCGGCAAACCCCCCCCCCCAGGACATTACATGTGGCCCTCACACCTCTAATGCAGCAAACCCCCCCCCCCCAGGACATTACATGTGGCCCTCACACCTCTCCTGCAGCTGCGGCAATCCCCCCCCCCCCCCCCCCCAGGACATTACATGTGGCCCTCACATCTCTCCTGCAGCTGCGGCAAACCCCCCCCCCCAGGACATTACATGTGGCCCTCACACCTCTCCTGCAGCTGCGGCAACCCCCCCAGGACATTACATGTGGCCCTCACACCTTTCCTGCAGCTGCGGCAACCCCCCCCCCCCCAGGACATTACATGTGGCCCTCACACCTCTAATGCAGCAAACCCCCCCCCCCCAGGACATTACATGTGGCCCTCACACCTCTAATGCAGCTGCGGCAACCCCCCCCCCCAGGACATTACATGTGGCCCTCACATCTCTCCTGCAGCTGTGGCAAACCCCCCCCCCCAGGACATTACATGTGGCCCTCACACCTCTCCTGCAGCTGCGGCAACCCCCCCCCAGGACATTACATGTGGCCCTCACACCTCTCCTGCAGCTGCGGCAACCCCCCCCCCCCAGGACATTACATGTGGCCCTCACACCTCTAATGCAGCAAACCCCCCCCCCCCCAGGACATTACATGTGGCCCTCACACCTCTCCTGCAGCTGCGGCAACCCCCCCCCCCCAGGACATTACATGTGGCCCTCACACCTCTCCTGCAGCAAACCCCCCCCCCCAGGACATTACATGTGGCCCTCACACCTCTCCTGCAGCTGCGGCAACCCCCCCCCCCCAGGACATTACATGTGGCCCTCACACCTCTCCTGCAGCAAACCCCCCCCCCCCCCAGGACATTACATGTGGCCCTCACACCTCTCCTGCAGCTGCGGCAACCCCCCCCCCCCCAGGACATTACATGTGGCCCTCACACCTCTCCTGCAGCTGCGGGGTGGGGTGGGGGGATGTGGTATCACCGGATCAGGCTGGTGGTGGGGGTATAATGGGGTGGGGGATGGGTTATCACCAGTTCAGGCTGGTGGTGGGGGTATAATGGGGTGGGGGGATGGGGTATCACCGGATCAGGCTGGTGGTGGGGGTATAATGGGGTGGGGGATGGGTTATCACCAGTTCAGGCTGGTGGTGGGGGTATAATGGGGTGGGGGGATGGTGGTATCACCGGATCAGGCTGGTGGTGGGGGTATAATGGGGTGGGGGATGGGGTATCACCAGTTCAGGCTGGTGGTGGGGGTATAATGGGGTGGGGGGATGGGGTATCACCGGATCAGGCTGGTGGTGGGGGTATAATGGGGTGGGGGATGGGTTATCACCAGTTCAGGCTGGTGGTGGGGGTATAATGGGGTGGGGGGATGGGGTATCACCGGATCAGGCTGGTGGTGGGGGTATAATGGGGTGGGGGGATGGGGTATCACCGGATCAGGCTGGTGGTGGGGGTATAATGGGGTGGGGGATGGGTTATCACCAGTTCAGGCTGGTGGTGGGGGTATAATGGGGTGGGGGGATGGGGTATCACCGGATCAGGCTGGTGGTGGGGGTATAATGGGGTGGGGGATGGGTTATCACCAGTTCAGGCTGGTGGTGGGGGTGTATTGGTGTGGGGGGATGGGGTATCACCGGATCAGGCTGGTGGTGAGTGGATATTCTTTCTTATAATTGGAGGAATTCTCCTTTAAGAGACACAAATAATCCTTTTTTCATCGGTTGGGTGATGAGAAGGCGGCACTCGGAAGGGGTTGGCTCCTCCCACCAGAAGTCACGTTACTCAATAATAAAGGACAGAACACTGTGCGGTTTTCTACGACTTTCGGTTTGGTTTAAAATAGAAAAGGAACCACTCAGGATAGGAAGGCGGCGCACGCTCTGATTCACTACCTCAGTCACCGACCCAGAACAAGCATGCGGCCAGTGAAGCTGTGGATCTCCTGAACAGCATTTATTTGCATTGGCTTTTTAACCACTTGAACCCCAGGAGTTGTTTTTTTTTGGGCACTCGGAACGGTTCGGAATAACAAAAAAAAAAAAAACGAATAACAACTAATTTTTCGAATTTCCGAAAAAAGCAAAATAACGAATAAAAAAAGAATTTCCCAGAAAAAAGCAAAATAACTAATGAAACAAAAAAAATAATTTTTCGAATTTCCGAAAAAAGCAAAAAAACTAATGTCATTTTTTGTGAGATACTCCCAAATGAAAAAAAAAATCACATCCAAAGGGATGCAGACCCTGCTCAACTTTCTATCATTAGAGCCCTGCAGGTGCAGCAGCTGGTTGATAATTATAAAATCAGTCCAGTACACATTCACACAAGGACACAGAGAAACAAACAGCTATTCCTTGAGAATAACAAAAGGTCGGAATCTGCAACAAAGTTTGTTACAATCCCCGCAAGGTACAGAGATCACCGGGGGGGGGGGGGGGGGGGGGGAGTTACACTTTTTAGTTTTCATTTCTTTATTATATTTTTTCTTATGTTTCAATCAAGGCCGGGTTGGGCTGGCACTACCGGCCCCACAAATGCAAACTGAGTAAGAAATCCCACCCCTACCCATCCCTTGGGGAGTTACACTTTAAAGTGGAGTTCCACCCAAAAACGGAACTTCCACTTTTTGGGATATGATTACATTTAATGAAGGTACAACATTTAGCAACTTATTGCTACACTTAGAGGCGCCTCTCTTCTCTTTTATACCCTGTAAAAAAAAATGCTTTGATATACAAGCGCTTTGGATTACAAGCATGTTTCTGGAATAAATGATGCTCACAATCCCAGGTTTTACTGTATTTTTTGTTTTTACACGCCCCTTTCATTTTTTTTTTTTTTATCACTTTTACTCCTACAACAAGAAATGTAAACATCCCTTGTAATAGAAATAAGGACGACAGGTCCTCTTTATTGAGAGATCTGGGGGCCAAAAAGATCTCAAATCTCTTCTTTACCTTTAAAAGCAAAAGATAAAAAAATATTAATAATTTGATCTTTTGCATTAAAAAAAAAAAAAAGTTTATTAATTTCAACCCTGGACCGGAATTGATGTCATGACGTCGCTCTGGTCCGCCAAGGCCATAGAGGGGATCAGAGACGATCTACTCTTTGATCGCCTCTGTGACCAGCCGGCCGCACCGTCGGATTGTTTCTCAGGAGAGCCGGTGGAGGGGGTTCCTTTGAATATTAAAAAACAATTACCGTATATACTCGAGTATAAGCCGAGTTTTTCAGCACATTTTTTTGGCGCTGAAAATGCCCCCCTCGGATTATACTCGAGTCACCTTTTTGCGCCTGATCTCCCGGAATTTGGGGACTCGGTACTGGCCGGCCGTAAGTCCCCTGGACCCCAAACTTGCCACACATGTAGCCTCAGTTCTCCTCTACAAGTGTAAACATTTTATGGCCGGAGAACCTAAAGCCGGGGAGCACCGAATTTTCAAAGCCGGACACCCCTTCCATAGACTCCCATGTTAAACGGTCATTTCTCTGGTGAGTTTGGGGACCCTGGTACTAACCAGTTGTAAGTCCCCTGGACCCAGATCTTGGCACACATGTAGCCCCATTTCTCCTATACGAGTGTGCAACGTTTGTTGTCTGGGGGACCTAAGGCTGGGGGGGCACCGAGTTTTCAAAGCTGGGCACCCCTTCCATAGACTACAATGTTAAACGGTCATTTCTCTGGTAAGTTTGGGGACCCGGTACCTGCCCGTGGTAGGTCCCCTGGACCCAGAACCTGGCACACATGTAGCCCCATTTCTCTTCTATAAGTGTGCAAAGTTTGTTGTCTGGGGGACCTACGGCCGGGGGGCACTGAGTTTTCAAAGCCGGGCACCCCTTCTATAGACTCCCATGTTAAACGGTAATTTCTCTGGTAAGTTTGGGGACCCGGT
>JAJQKJ010001004.1:0-170000 GCA_029574335.1 Rana kukunoris | reverse complement strand
TGATTACTGTAAAAATGTCACTGGCAGGGAAGGGGTTAACACTAGGGGGCGAGGAAGGGGTTACTTATGTTCCCTAGGTGTGTTCTAACTGAAGGGGGGAGGGGACTGACAAGGGGAAATGACAGATCGCTGTTCATATATTGTATGAACAGACGATCAGTCATTTCTCACCCTGACAGGACTGGGAGCTGTGTTTTTACACCCACAGCTCCCGGTTCTCGCTCTGTAACGAGCGGTCGCGGGTGCCCGGCGGTGATTATCAGTGTCTCTTTTACAGAAGCTGGTTGTTGACTCTCCTCCCCTCTCCTCATGCTGTCAGAGGACTGTAGGTGTCTAGTAGGAGGAATAGTGACTCGTAGCAGTCGGAGGAACAGTGCCCCGATGGTATCTGGCCTATGTGCTGCAGGTTGAAGACCACCATGGGCTAGGGTGACCACATGTCCCGGATTGCCCGGGACAGTCCCGCATTTTGCAGGTGTGTCCCGGGCACCTTTATTCCAGGACAATACAGTGTCCCAGAATGAAACTGACACAGCCACCCCCCCGGGCCAATCTGATGCCCCCAAAAAAAGGCCGCCACATCACCGCTTTACTCACTGACAGTACTTGTCCTGGCCGGGAATGCCTGGAGGAGCACAATCCCCGCCCCCTGCTTGTGATTGGAGAAATTATAAAGCCCGCCTCTTGTGTCCAATCACTGTGCTGTGATTCGTTACTTACAGCACAAGCTGATTTTAGGGAAGGGGGGGTGTCCCTGAATGGTAGTTTGGAAATGTGGTCACCCTACCATGGGCCACATTGTGGGTACACGTGTGCCACCCCCCACCCCCCCCCCCATCCATGCCGCCATCCTCCCTATCCATGCGCCCGGCCCCTTTCAGCACACCGGGCGCATTATTTTCCTATGGGTGTCTTTTTTAAAGCACTGATTAGAGCCAGAGGCACTAGTCTAATAGGCTTCAAAATAGGGTGGGCTTGGGGCACAGAGCCCACCAAGGTGTGTTACAACAGCGAATGAATAATCAGGAAGCAAGAACTGATACCCGTCACCTGATTGGCTGAAAGGACAGGCGATACCATTGGACACCTAGGAGAAGAAGGGAGGAGCCACCCAGAAGATACAGGAGCCCGCCCGCCGTCCATAGAAGCCCACTGCCGCTGGAGCCGGCAAACCGCCGCTGCCTGCCGAAGCTCGCCGCTGCCCGCCAGTGCCTGTTGGGGGGGAGGGAGGGTGCTTAGACCAACAGAGGGGGCAGTTTGCCGCACCCCCCCCCCAGAAAAAACCACTGGCCGCCACTAGAGACCATTGCTCTAGCCCTAGACATAACATAATGCAATGGGGTTAAGCATTAGCACAGATAAAGAACTCCAGTCCGGTCTCCACGCTTAGTACATAAGAAGGACATAACATTATCTAATATGATGACATCAGGAAGAGCTGAGTTTGCAGAAAGGATTTGTCATCGGAGAATTTCCCTTCCCTTCAGAAGCAGGAAAAAAAAAAAATCTTCCATGAAAAGCCGCCAGTCAGACATGGAAACGTCTTCACAAATAATCTTCCCTTTACAACCATTGACTCTCCAAGTTGGTTTTTATTGGTGGATGCTGACCGGTTCTGGCCAACCAAACTCCGCCCTCGCTGGGACCCAACGAAAAGAAGAGGGTGTCACTCGTTCAGCTGATTTTAGGGCGTTACAAACACGGTCACCTGGCAATGTGGGGCGATTGTCTCAAATTCTCCCCCTAGTCGTCTGGTAGTTGCATCATTCGAGGATGAATCCTTCGGGGGGAAAAAAACACGGGTGCAAAAAGCGCACCACCGGGCCGCGTGTAATTTCTTTTACATAAGCAAAACTGCCCGTGATTGTCAAGGGCGGTGCTTCCAACTCACCTTCTGCCAATACAAGTCAATGGAAAAGCAGCTGGAATACAACTTAGAAGATCGGAAGCAGATCAGATGGAGGTCACAAGCACCCCTGAAGTATCTCAAATGTAACGCATGTTGCAAATTCCCATCTATACAAAACCCAACACAGGTACACACCTGCACCAATCAGTCAAAACAATATGACAACCCACCTAATACTAAGTAGGTCCCGGGTTTGCCACCAAAACAGCACTTCCCTCCCCACCTCTATCAATGAGCCTTCCCTCCCCCCACTTCCATCAAAGAGTCTTCCCTCCCCACCTCCATCCATGAGCCTTCCCTTCCCAACTCCATCAATGAGCCTTCCCTCCCCACCTCCATCAATGAGCCTTCCCTCCCCACCCCATCAATGAGCCTTCCCTCCCCACCCCATCAATGAGCCTTCCCTCCCCACCTCCATCAATGAGCCTTCCCTCCCCACCTCCATCAATGAGCCTTCCCTCCCCACCTCTATCAATGAGCCTTCCCTCCCCCACTTCCATCAACGAGTCTTCCCTCCCCACCTCCATCCATGAGCCTTCCCTTCCCAACTCCATCAATGAGCCTTCCCTCCCCACCTCCATCAATGAGACTTCCCTCCCCACCTCCATCCATGAGCCTTCCCTCCCCACCTCCATCAATGAGCCTTCCCTCCCCACCTCCATCAATGAGCCTTCCCTCCCCCCACTTCCATCAACGAGTCTTCCCTCCCCACCTCCATCAATGAGACTTCCCTCCCCACCTCCATCCATGAGCCTTCCCTCCCCACCTCTATCAATGAGCCTTCCCTCCCCCCACTTCCATCAACGAGTCTTCCCTCCCCACCTCCATCCATGAGCCTTCCCTCCCCACCTCCATCCATGAGTCTTCCCTCCCCACCTCCATCAATGAGCCTTCCCTCCCCACCTCCATCAATGAGCCTTCCCTTCCCAACTCCATCAATGAGCCTTCCCTCCCCACCTCCATCAATGAGCCTTCCCTCCCCACCCCATCAATGAGCCTTCCCTCCCCACCCCATCAATGAGCCTTCCCTCCCCACCTCCATCAATGAGCCTTCCCTCCCCACCTCTATCAATGAGCCTTCCCTCCCCACCTCTATCAATGAGCCTTCCCTCCCCCACTTCCATCAACGAGTCTTCCCTCCCCACCTCCATCCATGAGCCTTCCCTTCCCAACTCCATCAATGAGCCTTCCCTCCCCACCTCCATCAATGAGACTTCCCTCCCCACCTCCATCCATGAGCCTTCCCTCCCCACCTCCATCAATGAGCCTTCCCTCCCCCCACTTCCATCAACGAGTCTTCCCTCCCCACCTCCATCAATGAGACTTCCCTCCCCACCTCCATCCATGAGCCTTCCCTCCCCACCTCTATCAATGAGCCTTCCCTCCCCCCACTTCCATCAACGAGTCTTCCCTCCCCACCTCCATCCATGAGCCTTCCCTCCCCACCTCCATCCATGAGTCTTCCCTCCCCACCTCCATCAATGATCCTTCCCTCCCCACCTCCATCAATGAGCCTTCCCTCCCCACCTCCATCAATGAGCCGTCCCTCCCCACCTCCATCAATGAGCCTTCCCTCCCCACCTCCATCAATGAGTCTTCCCTCCCCACCTCCATCCATGAGCCTTCCCTCCCCACCTCCATCAATGAGCCTTCCCTCCCCACCTCCATCAATGAGCCTTCCCTCCCCCACCTCCATCAATGAGCCTTCCCTCCCCACCTCCATCAATGAGCCTTCCCTTCCCAACTCCATCAATGAGCCTTCCCTCCCCACCTCCATCAATGAGCCTTCCCTCCCCACCTCCATCAATGAGCCTTCCCTCCCCACTTCTTCAACGAGCCTTCCCTCCCCACCTGCATCAAAGAGCCTTCCCTCCCCACCTCCATCAATGAGCCTTCCCTCTCCACCTCCATCAATGAGCCTTCCCTCCCCACCTCCATCAATGAGCCTTCCCTCCCCACTTCCATTAATGAGCCTTCCCTCCCCACCTCCATCGATGAGCCTTCATCCCCCACCTCCATCAATGAGCCTTCCCTCCCCACCTCCATCAATGAGCCTTCCCTTCCCAACTCCATCAATGAGCCTTCCCTCCCCACCTCCATCAATGAGCCTTCCCTCCCCACCTCCATCAATGAGCCTTCCCTCCCCACTTCTTCAACGAGCCTTCCCTCCCCACCTGCATCAAAGAGCCTTCCCTCCCCACCTCCATCAATGAGCCTTCCCTCTCCACCTCCATCAATGAGCCTTCCCTCCCCACCTCCATCAATGAGCCTTCCCTCCCCACTTCCATAAATGAGCCTTCCCTCCCCACCTCCATCGATGAGCCTTCATCCCCCACCTCCATCAATGAGCCTTCCCTCCCCACCTCCATCGATGAGCCTTCATCCCCCACCTCCATCAATGAGCCTTCCCTCCCCACCTCCATCAATGAGCCTTCCCTTCCCAACTCCATCAATGAGCCTTCCCTCCCCACCTCCATCAATGAGCCTTCCCTCCCCACCTCCATCAATGAGCCTTCCCTCCCCACTTCTTCAACGAGCCTTCCCTCCCCACCTGCATCAAAGAGCCTTCCCTCCCCACCTCCATCAATGAGCCTTCCCTCTCCACCTCCATCAATGAGCCTTCCCTCCCCACCTCCATCAATGAGCCTTCCCTCCCCACTTCCATTAATGAGCCTTCCCTCCCCACCTCCATCGATGAGCCTTCCCTCCCCCACCTCCATCAATGAGCCTTCCCTCCCCACCTCCATCAATGAGCCTTCCCTTCCCAACTCCATCAATGAGCCTTCCCTCCCCACCTCCATCAATGAGCCTTCCCTCCCCACCTCCATCAATGAGCCTTCCCTCCCCACTTCTTCAACGAGCCTTCCCTCCCCACCTGCATCAAAGAGCCTTCCCTCCCCACCTCCATCAATGAGCCTTCCCTCTCCACCTCCATCAATGAGCCTTCCCTCCCCACCTCCATCAATGAGCCTTCCCTCCCCACTTCCATTAATGAGCCTTCCCTCCCCACCTCCATCGATGAGCCTTCATCCCCCACCTCCATCAATGAGCCTTCCCTCCCCACCTCCATCGATGAGCCTTCATCCCCCACCTCTATCAATGAGCCTTCCCTCTCCACCTCTATCAATGAGCCTTCCCTCCCCACCTCCATCAATGAGACTTCCCTCCCCACCTCCATCAATGAGCCTTCCCTCCCCACCTTCATCAATGAGACTTCTCTTCCCACCTCCATCAATGAGCCTTCTCTCCCCACCTTCTGCCGCCGTTTTATTCTGTAGGGTATCTGCTTTCAGAAAATATATACCGTATATACTCGAGTATAAGCCGAGTTTTTCAGCAATTTTTTTTTGTGTGCTGAAAATGCCCCCCATCGGCTTATATTCGAGTCACCTTTTTGCGCCTGATCTCCCGAACTTTGGGGACCCAGTATCAGCCGGTTGTAGGTCCCCTGGACCCCTTGACAAACATGTAGCCCAACTCTTCCTCTACAAGTGTAAAAAGTTTGTTGTCTGGGGGACCTACAGCCAGGGAGCACCGATTTTTACAAGGTGGGGACCCCTTCCATAGACTCCCATGTTAAACGTCAGTCTAGTCATGGGCACAGTGAGGCATGGGCACAGTGAGGCATGGGCACAGTGAGGCATGGGCACAGTGAGGCATGGGCACAGGAAGGCATGGGCACAGTGAGGCATGGGCACAGTGAGGCATGGGCACAATGAGGCATGGGCACAGTGAGGCGTGGGCACAGTGAGGCATGGGCACAATGAGGCATGGGCACAGTGAGGCATGGACACAGGGAGGCATGGGCACAGTGAGGCATGGACACAGTGAGGTATGCAGATGGACACCCTAGGCCAGTGATGGCGAACCTTGGCACCCCAGATGTTTTGGAACTACATTTCCCATGATGCTCCACTTCACTGCAGAGTGCATGAGCATCTTGGGAAATGTAGTTCCAAAACATCTGGAGTGCCAAGGTTCGCCATCACTGCCCTAGGCCATGGATATGCAATTAGCAGACCTCCAGCTGTTGCAAAACTACAAGTCCCATCATGCCTCTGGGTGTCGTGCTTGTGGCTATCAGAGTCTTGCTATGCCTCATGGGAATTGCCTCATGGGAATTGTAGTTTTGCATATCCCTGCCCTAGGCTTATACTCAAGTCAATACTTTTCCTATTTTTTTGTGGTAAAATTAGGTGCCTCGGCTTATATTCGGGTCGGCTTATACTCGAGTATATACGTAATCTTTAGAGGGTTTTACTTAATCTTCAGGCCTAAAAATATTTTTTTTTAAACATGTGCGCCCAAAAAATATATGCTAAAACGGCTCTGGCGGTGAAAGGGTTAAAGTATAAAATCTCCTCCTCCCGTCCCGGCACTTCCCCGCGTTTGCAGCTCCATTTTTCTTATTTGTTGCATCGCGCGGACGCTTCCCCTCCTAATGGAAGAAACTGCGAAAACCTCACCTTTATTCCCAAAAGAAACAATACAAATGAATGCTTTTAATTTCCTCCGCTAAATAGCAGTGCGCTGACTTGTAAAGCTCTGGAATGAGTGACTTGAATATTTTCCATCTCATCCCAAAAAAAAAAAAAGTTTCGATTGAAAGCCGTTACTCAGAGCGGCGACCAGACCTTTCCAGTAATTACAGCTCCTCTACCGAGCCCATAACTTTCTCCGCAACCACCGAAATAAAGAGTTCCAGTAACACCGCTCACACAATGGCCGTCATAAAACACATTCTAACCAAAATAAATTCACTCAAAGCTATAAAAAAAATAAAAAGTCACTTTAACCACTTAAGACCCGGACCTTTAGGCAGCTAAAGGACCCGGCCAGGTTTTGCGATTCGGCACTGCGTCGCTTTAACATACAATTGCGCGGTCGTGCGACGCGGCTCCCAAACAAAATTGGCGTCCTTTTTTCCCCATAAATAGAGCTTTCTTTTGGTGGTATTTGATCACCTCTGCGGTTTTTATTTTTTGCGCTATAAACAAAGATAGAGCGACCATTTTGAAAAAAATGCAATATTTTTTACCGTTTGCTATAATAAATATCTCCAAAAATATATAAAAAAATAATAATTTCCTCAGTTTAGGCCGATGTGTATTCTTCTACATATTTTTGGTAAAAAAAAAAAAAATCGCAAAAAGCATTTATCGATTGGTTTGCGCAAAATTTATAGCGTTTACAAAATAGGGGATAGTTTTATGGCATTTTTATTAATTATTTTTTTTACTAGTAATTGAGTAAGCGATTTTTTTCGTGACATTATGCGACATTATGGCGGACACATCGGACACTTTTGACACATTTTTGGGACCATTGTCATTTTCACAGCGAAAAGTGCTATAAAAATGCACGGATTACTGTGAAAATGACAATGGCAGTTTGGGAGTTAACCACAAGGGGGCGCTGATGGGGTTGTGTGACCTCATATGTGTTTCTAACTGTAGGGGGGTGTGGCTGTAGGTGTGATGTCATTAATTGTGGTTCCCTATATAAGGGATCACACGATCGATGATGCTGCCACAGTGAAGAACGGGGAAGCTGTGTTTACACTCACCTCTCCCCGTTCTTCAACTCCGGGGACCGATCGCGGGACTCCAGTGGCGGTCGCGTCCGCGGGTCCCGCGGTCCCGGTCATGGCTGGGCACTACCAGAGGACGTACCTGTATGTGCCCAGCCGTGCCATTCTGCCGACGTAAATGTGCAGGAGGCGGTCCTTAAGCGGTTAACGTTCAGAAAAACAAAATTTAACCACTTAAGCCCCGGACCAATATGCTGCTAAATGCCCAGAGGCGTTTTTACAATTCGGCACTGCGTCGCTTTAACAGACAGCTGCCTAGCCACCGGATCAATTCCATCTGACAGCCAGCAGTTGGCTTTTAAAATATACACAAGTAGCCACCAGGAGTGCGTGAAAAACCCCACCCCCCACCAATGGACCAGGCAGTAGAGGGGTTAAACCTGCACACTTCTTCAGGGTCAGCCATTGGGTCAGCACGAAAGCCAGACAACTAGCATTTCCAGAGGGAAAGGTCAGCAATGTATTATTCTCAGCACAGAACGGCAGAGCTTTCACAGAATTAGAAAAGACGAATAACGGGCGGACTGCGGAGAATAGGGTCATGGCGTGGAGCGTGCTCGTGGTAATACGAGGCACCAGGGGGGGGGGGGACATTGGGATTCCAGTCACACTACGTACAAATGTGGAAAGAGGAGAGTTTATTACTCTGGCAGGTGAAGCGGAAGGATGGAGGAGAATTAAATAATTAGGAGAGCAGAGATGCACACAGATCACCGGCCAAGGTCTTTGACGTTTCTTGGTAAGGCCAGATGAAGATATTTGTCTTTCCCGGTGTACAAAGTTCCAGGGAAAGGAAATCCACACAGAGTGATGGAATGAACAGCTAAGTCAGAGACACACATAATACAAGAGCACCTGGGCCCTAAACCCCCCCCCCCCCCCCCCCCCCAAAAAAAATCTGAACCTACTCAACATAGTGGCCATCATCTGTGGCTTCAAAGGCCAACTCCACCAATCCAACTCCACCAATCCAACTCCACCAATCCAACTCCACCAGTCCA
Organism: Rana kukunoris; assembly: GCA_029574335.1. Taxonomy (NCBI): domain Eukaryota; kingdom Metazoa; phylum Chordata; class Amphibia; order Anura; family Ranidae; genus Rana; species Rana kukunoris. The sequence goes on along the minus strand of JAJQKJ010001004.1, from coordinate 161,500 downwards.
ACTCCACCAATCCAACTCCACCAATCCAACTCCACCAATCCAACTCCACCAATCCAACTCCACCAATCCAACTCCACCAATCCAACTCCCCCAATCCAACTCCACCAATCCAACTCCACCAATCCAACTCCACCAATCCAACTCCACCAATCCAACTCCACCAGTCCAACTCCACCAATCCAACTCCACCAATCCAACTCCACCAATCCAACTCCACCAATCCAACTCCACCAATCCAACTCCATCAAACCAACTCCATCAAACCAACTCCACCAATCCAACTCCACCAATCCAACTCCATCAAACCAACTCCACCAATCCAACTCCACCAATCCAACTCCACCAATCCAACTCCACCAATCCAACTCCATCAATCCAACTCCACCAATCCAACTCCACCAATCCAACTCCACCAATCCAACTCCACCAAACCAACTCCACCAGTCCAACTCCACCAATCCAACTCCACCAATCCAACTCCACCAATCCAACTCCACCAATCCAACTCCACCAATCCAACTCCACCAATCCAACTCCACCAATCCAACTCCACCAATCCAACTCCATCAAACCAACTCCACCAATCCAACTCCACCAATCCAACTCCATCAAACCAACTCCACCAATCCAACTCCACCAATCCAACTCCACCAATCCAACTCCACCAATCCAACTCCATCAAACCAACTCCACCAATCCAACTCCACCAATCCAACTCCATCAAACCAACTCCACCAATCCAACTCCACCAATCCAACTCCACCAATCCAACTCCACCAATCCAACTCCACCAAACCAACTCCACCAATCCAACTCCACCAATCCAACTCCACCAATCCAACTCCACCAATCCAACTCCACCAATCCAACTCCCCCAATCCAACTCCGCCAATCCAACTCCACCAAACCAACTCCACCAAACCAACTCCACCAATCCAACTCCACTAAACCAACTCCACCAATCCAACTCCACCAAACCAACTCCACCAATCCAACTCCACCAATCCAAATCCACAGACTCTTTCCATGTTTCATGTTACACCCCAAATATGAGTATGACCGGAACCATGCTCAGAATGGTGGAGTTGGCCTTTATAAAGCCAACAGGACCAGCATAAAGGGGTTAAGGGCAGGGGAGGGGCTATAGACTCTGGCACCATGTTCCATTGGTCACCCATCAGACCAGCTCCTAACTGGCAATATATGACTGTTGGTGACAGCTCAGTAAAGCCCCGTACACACGACCAGGCTTTTGCCCAGCCAAAATCACATCGCAATTCCGGTAAAATAAAATAGAACATGTTCTCTAACTAAACTCCGATGGAATTCATCGGAATTTCCGATGGGGCAAACAAACTCCACCAATCCAACTCCACCAATCCAACTCCACCAAACCAACTCCACCAAACCAACTCACATCCCAGTGTAAGGGGAGCACTTTGATGGCAGTGGGAGTCACCGGAGCACCCGGAACAGCACTCAAAGTCCTTGAGGCTTATGGTCACCGCGCGTTGCCACCCTGTTACAGGAGACACATTACACAACCATGGTCCGCTGTTCTCATCCTAAGGTAACCCGCCCTGAGATATGCCCGGCAGCCATTACTTGAGTGTAGTCCGAGAAAATTGGACCCTGAGGAAAAAGGGCCTGGAAAGCATTGAAACTACGACCACTTGGCCTCACTGTGCCCATGCCTCACTGTGTCCATGACTAGACTGATGTTTAACATAGGAGTCTATGGAAAGGGTGCCCGGATTTGAAAAATCTGTGCTCCCCAGCCATAGGTCCCCCAGACAACAATCTTTGCACACTTGTAGAGGAGAAATGGGGCTACATGTGTGCAAAGTTCCAGGGCCAGGGAACCTACGACTAGCTGGTACCGGGTCCCCAAAGTCACTGGAGAAATTACAGTTTAACATGGGAGTCTATGGAAGGGGTGCCCGGCTTTGAAAATGTGGTGCTCCCCGGCCGTAGGTCCCCGGTACAACAAACTTTGCACACTTGTAGAGGAAGAGTGAGGCTACATGTGTGCCAAATTTGGGGTCCATGGGACTTACGGACGGACGGTACTGGTCCTCAAAGTCCGGGAGATCAGGCACAAAAAGGTGACTCGAGTATAAGCCGAGGGGGGCATTTTTTAAGCACATAAAAAAGTGCTGAAAAACTCGGCTTATACTCGAGTATATACAGTATTTCAAAATCCTTGAAAATGAATCGGATTCTAACGCTGGGTAGCCCCGCCGATCGCGGATGAAATTCGTAGTCACGCTGTTCGGTGGGGCCCGGCAGTCCTCGGCACTTGCCAAGTCAGGACAAATGTCAGACGGCATTCTTGTCAATGTGAGACTGTCAGGGCTCCTGTCTGCAGAGATGGTTTATACGCTGATAATGACCCCGAGCCGCGTATTCTCCCGCACAAGGCCACGGGAGCACAAGACTTACACGCTATTACATCAGCCGCTCCGAGGGAGCGAGTTCAAACACAGCCATGCTCAGACTGTATACATGGAAGCCGTGTCATGTCATCAACGCCGTCTGTTTCACAATCAACCGCGGGACATGCGATGGGTAACCTCTACGCAACCCCGGCTATGGGGGCAACGGGGCAACCTACCCTGTATAGAGCCGAACGGGCGAGCAGAAAATGTATTACCTTGATTGTATTTAGTGCGGTCTTAACCTCTTCAATACCGGGCACTTTCACCCCCCTTCCTGCCAGGGCTTTCAGCGCTGTCACACTTTGAATGACAATTGCGCGGTCGTACAACACTGTACACATATATATATATGAAGAAAATAAATTCACACAAATATAGCTTTCTTTTGGTGGTATTTAATTACCAATGGGGTGTTTATTTTTTGCTAAACAAACAAAAAAAGACCAAAATTTGGGGGGGAAAAATAAAAAAAATCATAGTTTGGTATAACATTTTGCAAACAAGTAATTTTTCTCCTTAACCGATGTGTGCTGATGAGGTTTCACCAATGGGCACCGATAGGCACTAATGAGGAGGCACTGATAGGTGGGCACCGATGAGCACTGATAGGTGCCAATGATGGGCACTGATGAGATGGCACTGGTGGGCGCTGATATGAGCACTGATAGGTGGCAATGATGGGCACTGATGAGATGGCACTGGTGAGCACTGATAGGTGGCAATGATGGGCACTGATGAGGCGGCACTGGTGGGCAATGACGAGGCGACACTGATAGTCAGCACTGATGAGGCACTGATAGGTGGCAGTGACACTGATGGGTGGCACTCATAGGCAGCACTGATAGGTGACACTGATGATGAGGCACTGGTGGGCACTGATAGGTGGCAGTGGTGGGCACTGATTAGCAGCACTGGTGGGCATTGATTAGCAGCACTGGTGGGCACTGTTGAGACACACTGTCATCACGAGGAGAGAAAAGCTGATAACCAGCTTCTGTTTACATTCTGTGATCAGCTGTCATTGGAAGGCAGCTGATCATATGGTACAGGGCTGCTGTGATTGGTCCTTTACCCCGATCTGTGATCAGCCAAGTCCGAAGGACTCGGTGATGGGGACACCTGATATAAGGGGACACATTGATGGGGACACCCGATGTAAGGGGAGCACTTTGATGGGGACACCCGATGTAAGGGGAGAACTTTAATGGGGACACTCAATGTAAAGGAAGCACTTTGATGGGGACACTCAATGTAAGGGGAGCACTTTGATGGGGACACCCGATGTAAGGGGACACTTTGATGGGGACACCCGATGTAAGGGGGCACTTTGATGGGGACATCCAATGTAAGGGGAGCACTTTGATTGGGACACCCGGTGTAGGGGGACACTTTGATGGGGACACCCAATGTAAGGGGACACTTTGATGGGGACACCCAATGTAAGGGGACACTTTGATTGGGACACCCGGTGTAGGGGGACACTTTGATGGGGACACCCAATGTAAGGGGAGCACTTTGATGGGGACACCCAATGTAAGGGGACACTTTGATGGGGACACCCGATGTAAGGGGAGCACTTTGATTGGGACACCCAATGTAAGTGGACACTTTGATTGGGACACCCGGTGTAGGGGGACACTTTGATGGGGACACCCAATGTAAGGGGAGCACTTTGATGGGGACACCCAATGTAAAGGAAGCACTTTGATGGGAACACCCGATGTAAGGGGACACTTTGATGGGGACACCCAATGTAAAGGAGACACTTTGATGGGGAAACCCAATGTAAGGGGAGAACTTTGATGGGGACACCCAATGTAAAGGAGACACTTTGATGGGGAAACCCAATGTAAGAGGAGCACTTTGATGGGGACACCCAATGTAAAGGAGACACTTTGATGGGGAAACCCAATGTAAGGGGAGCACTTTGATGGGGACACCCAATGTAGGGGGAGCACTTTGATGGGGACACCCAATGTAAAGGAAACACTTTGATGGGGAAACCCAATGTAAGGGGAGCACTTTGATGGGGACACCCAATGTAAAGGAGACACTTTGATGGGGAAACCCAATGTAAGGGGAGCACTTTGATGGGGACACCCAATGTAGGGGGAGCACTTTGATGGGGACACCCAATGTAAAGGAAACACTTTGATGGGGAAACCCAATGTAAGAGGAGCACTTTGATGGGGACACCCAATGTAAAGGAAACACTTTGATGGGGAAACCCAATGTAAGGGGAGCACTTTGATGGGGACACCCAATGTAAGGGGAGCACTTTGATGGGGACACCCAATGTAAAGGAAGCACTTTGATGGGAACACCCGGTGTAAGGAGACACTTTGATGGGGACACCCAATGTAAGAGGAGCACTTTGATGGGGACACCCAATGTAAGATGAGCACTTTGACGGGGATACCCAATATAAAGGAAGCACTTTGATGGGAACACCCGGTGTAAGGAGACACTTTGATGGGGACACCCAATGTAAGGGAAGCACTTTGATGGGGACACCCGATGTAAGGGGAGCACTTTGATGGGGACACCCAATGTAAGGGAACACTTTGATTGGGACACCCAATGTAAGGGGACACTTTGATGGGGACACCCAATGTAAGGGAACACTTTGATTGGGACACCCAATGTAAGGGAACACTTTGATAGGGACACCCGGTGTAAGGGGACACTTTGATGGGAACACCCCATGTAGGGGAATAAGTTAATTGGGACACCCGATGTAAGGGGACACTTTGATGGGGACACCTGATGTAGGGGGACGCTCTGAAAATTGACAAATTTTACTGCAATACTTTGGAAATTGAACAAGCTTATTTTTTAATGAGCTTTAGACCTTTACTGGAAGAATATTTTACTGAATTTTAATTCAATGCTCCTGCTGTCATAACCTTTCTTAAATGTATGCGTTGTATAATAACTGAGACTAGCTGTCATCTCATGGATCTCCGCGCTCCCGGTACTGACTGATGAGGTCTCAGTTTACTGCCGTTTCCCCCTCCGGAGGCCTTCAGTAACCTCACTCCTATAACCAGAATGAGTCCCGCAGCAACTTTCCCCCAAATACTCTCTTTTGGCTGCCATAATGCGTTTATGTCTACACAGAAAATGGAATTAATTCCAGAAAACCTCAGGAAAATGACATCACCTGTCTCATTAGGATGGGGTTATAATGGTAGTAGTTTTTTTTGTGTGAAATGCCTGGAAGCGGAGGTCGGCCCATCGGGGGTGTTGGTAATAGCAGGTGATATTAGTCATGAAAGCGACCAAATAACTCTGGGGTATTGTCTTACATGGGAGGACGTTAAATGCACTCCATGCGTGCCATGAAATCACTTAAACACACCACATATCAAGTTATATTATTACCAGCTACAGGCCTCCCCCTCCCCCTCCCCCCCAACACAAGTCTCTGCATTCATAATCAAAATATTTCAGTGCATACAATGATCTAAGCACTGAGCACTAACTCTGGACGGCTTCTGCCAACATGCCTGAAGAAAAGACCTATTATGATTTGCTATCAAGGAGAAAGCATAAATCCAAGTTGTCCCCCCACGAACTAGAACGCTTTGACTATCGGCACGCTCCAAAAAGGTTCAGATCACATCCCACCCAACAGTCCTAGATTCAGTGGGACTGGCACGGGATTGGCAAAGTCCAGGCGTCTTGCAGGTCAAGGCTCTAGTCCTACTTTCGGCCGGGTGATGCAACGCTCATTCTTGCACCCATCTTTGGCTTCTTTGTTGCTCTGGCCGGGCCAAGTGATCTGGCTGACATGAGCACTATAGTTCCAGGAAAGGGAGGCAACATCTCAGGACGTAGAGTCCAGTGGGCTCCCTTTCCCACCACAGACTCCCAAACGCCTCCTTCCCCCCTGTGAGTGGCAAACCCCCCCTCTCTCCCCACTGAGGCAACATCTCAGGATGTAGAGTCCAGTGGGCTCCCTTTCCCACCACAGACTCCCAAACGCCTCCTTCCCCCCTGTGAGTGGCAAACCCCCCCTCTCTCCCCACTGAGGCAACATCTCAGGATGTAGAGTCCAGTGGGCTCCCTTTCCCACCACAGACTCCCAAACGCCTCCTTCCCCCCTGTGAGTGGCAAACCCCCCCTCTCTCCCCACTGAGGCAACATCTCAGGATGTAGAGTCCAGTGGGCTCCCTTTCCCACCACAGACTCCCAAACGCCTCCTCAACCCCCCCCCCCATGAGTGGCAAACCCCCCTCTCTGCCCACTGAGGAAACTTTTTAGGTTGTAGAGTCTGTATAGGTAAGTAGTCCACTGAACACCAGTGACCCCCCATTAACACCAATGTCTCCCGCCTTATCTTCACCAAGCAAGAGTGCCCCTCTCCATCCAGAGAATATCAGTGCCCCCTCTTCACAGAGCATCAGTACTCCCCCTTTGCCCTCACAGAGCCCCAGTGCACCCCCCCTTCACATAGCACCAGTGACCTTCTTTCCTCACAGACCACTAATACCCCCCATTTCCTTTACAGGTTACCAGTGGGCTCCTTTTCCTACCACAGACTCCCAAACCCCCTCCCCCCATGAGTGGCAACCCCCCTCTCCCCACTGTCCACCGATGCCCCCACTTTTACCAACGAGCACTAGTGACCCCTCTTCATTCTAAAAGGGGCATTTTATCTCTCAGTGGCGCCAGCGGACAGTCAAGCATAGGTAGTGAGCACTATAGTTCCAGGAAAGGGAGGCAAAATCTCAGGACGTAGAGTCTGTATAGGTAAGTAGTCCACTGAACACCAGTGTCCCCCCATTAACACCAATGTCTCCCACCCTATCTTCACCAAGCAAGAGTGCCCCCTCTCCATCCAGAGAATATCAGTGCCCCCTCTTCACAGAGCATCAGTACTCACCCTATGCCCTCACAGAGCCCCAGTGCACCCCCCCCCCCCCCCCTTCACATAGCACCAGTGACCTTCTTTTCTCACAGACCACCAGTACCCCCCATTGCCCTTTACAGGTTACCAGTGGGCTCCCTTTCCCACCACAGACTCCCAAGCGTCCCCCTTTCTCCCCAATGAGTGCCAACCCCCCCCCCCCCCTCTCGCAACTGCGCACCGATGCCCCCACTTTCACCAACGAGCACTGGTGACCTCTCTTAATTCCGACAGGGGCATTTTATCTCTCAGTGACGCCAATTGTTTCCACTGACCACCAATTTCAGGCATTTTTTTCCTCCCATTAATCACCAACGCCAAGCATTTTTCCTCACCACCAATACCGGGTATTTTTTTTCTCTCTCTGACCATGAACACTGGGCATTTTTTTTCTATTCACTAACCAGTATTGCCAGACATTTTTTCTACTATTAACTAAAGACAATGACCATCTTTTCCCCCTGCTGAGGGATGAGTCCAAACCCACCTGAGGTATCCCGCCTGGAAGCTGTCAAAGCCAGCGGACAGCCAATCATAGGTGGTGAGCACTATAGTTCCAGGAAAGGGAGGCAACATCTCAAGACGTAGAGTCTGTATAGGTAAGTAGTCCACTGAACACCAGTGACCCCCCATTTACACAGATGTCTGTCTCCCACCCTATCTTCACCCAGCAAGAGTGCCCCCTCTCCATACAGAGAGTATCAGTGCCCCCTTCACAGAGCATCAGTACTCCCCTTCTGCCCTCACAGAGCACCAATGCCCCCACACCTTTCACATAGCACCAGTGCCCTTCTTTCCTCACAGACCACCAGTACCCCCCATTTCCCTTTATAGGGTACCAGTGGGCTCTCTTTCCCATCAGAGAATTCCAAGCACCTCCTTTTCCCCCCCATGAGTGGCAACCCCCCCTCTCTCCACTGAGCACTGATGCGGCCATTTTTGCCAATGAGCACTAGCGACCCCTCTTCATTCCTATCATTGGCTGTCAACTTTGACAACTTCCTGGCGGGATAGCTCAGGCGGGTTCGGACTCTGAGATCACCCCTACTGACCAGAAACATAAAGGGCACAATGACACATAATGCACCTTCAGAGCCCCACAACCCTGATCTGGCCGAGCAGCAGCTGTGACCCCTTTAACCCGGGGACGTTTCTAATATCAATTAGAATGGTCTGGCAAAATGCCACAGCAGGTCCACAACTTGGGGAAAGGTTCACGGAGACATCAAGCACTAGCAGTCATCGGCGGAATTGCTGCATTACCTTTTGTACCACCTGCCCCACCCTATTAGATTGTGAGCTCTTCGGAGCAGGGCCATCTTAACCCTCTTGTATTTTATTGCAACTGTTCTGTAAAGTGCTGCGTAAACTGTTGGCGCTGTATAAACCCTGTATAATAATAATATAATAATAATAATTACCTGAATGGGGTCAACATGTACACATCAAAGGAAGGACCATTTCTACATCTACAGAAAAACACAAGCTGTTTCCGTCTCAGCTGACTAACATTTATCACAGGGGTATGAAAGCAGCTGTTGTTCAAAGAAATGCAAATTTTGAGGGCACTACTACCTCCGAGAGCCGACCACAAACCAAACATCCACCTACACCCAGAGCAGGCATGCCCCTGCATTCCTACGACTGGAAAAACAAAGTTTCTATTCACACAGCAAAGATACCGTCCTTTCACTGTGCTGCTTCGCATACACAGGCACGGGGAAGCAATTTCCTAAACCGCTGCCTGTCAAGGGTGATAGAAACCATAGGGAGCACATCCAGAACATCAGATTTAAAGTGCAAGTTCACCCAACAGCCTACACCAACCATTCTCAACCAGGGTTCTGTAAGTTCACCCAACAGCCTACACCAACCATTCTCAACCAGGGTTCTGTAAGTTCACCCAACAGCCTACACCAACCATTCTCAACCAGGGTTCTGTAAGTTCACCCAACAGCCTACATCAACCATTCTCAACCAGGGTTCTGTAAGTTCACCCAACAGCCTTCACCAACCATTCTCAGCCAGGGTTCTGTAAGTTCACCCAACAGCCTACACCAACAATTCTCAACCAGGGTTCTGTAAGTTCACCCAACAGCCTACACCAACCATTCTCAACCAGGGTTCTGTAAGTTCACCCAACAGCCTACACCAACCATTCTTAACCAGGGTTCTGTAAGTTCACCCAACAGCCTACCATTCTCAACCAGGGTTCTGTAAGTTCACCCAACAGCCTCTCAACCAGGGTTCTGTAAGTTCACCCAACAGCCTACACCAACCAGGGTTCTGTAAGTTCACCCAACAGCCTACACCAACCATTCTCAACCAGGGTTCTGTAAGTTCACCCAACAGCCTACACCAACCATTCTCAACCAGGGTTCTGTAAGTTCACCCAACAGCCTACACCAACCATTCTCAACCAGGGTTCTGTAAGTTCACCCAACAGCCTACACCAACCATTCTCAACCAGGGTTCTGTAAGTTCACCCAACAGCCTACACCAACCATTCTCAACCAGGGTTCTGTAAGTTCACCCAACAGCCTACACCAACCATTCTCAACCAGGGTTCTGTAAGTTCACCCAACAGCCTTCACCAACCATTCTCAGCCAGGGTTCTGTAAGTTCACCCAACAGCCTACACCAACCATTCTCAACCAGGGTTCTGTAAGTTCACCCAACAGCCTACACCAACCATTCTCAACCAGGGTTCTGTAAGTTCACCCAACAGCCTACACCAACCATTCTCAACCAGGGTTCTGTAAGTTCACCCAACAGCCTACACCAACCATTCTCAACCAGGGTTCTGTAAGTTCACCCAACAGCCTACACCAACCATTCTCAACCAGGGTTCTGTAAGTTCACCCAACAGCCTACACCAACCATTCTCAACCAGGGTTCTGTAAGTTCACCCAACAGCCTACACCAACCATTCTTAACCAGGGTTCTGTAAGTTCACCCAACAGCCTACACCAACCATTCTCAACCAGGGTTCTGTAAGTTCACCCAACAGCCTACACCAACCATTCTTAACCAGGGTTCTGTAAGTTCACCCAACAGCCTACACCAACCATTCTCAACCAGGGTTCTGTAAGTTCACCCAACAGCCTACACCAACCATTCTTAACCAGGGTTCTGTAAGTTCACCCAACAGCCTACACCAACCATTCTCAACCAGGGTTCTGTAAGTTCACCCAACAGCCTACACCAACCATTCTCAACCAGGGTTCTGTAAGTTCACCCAACAGCCTACACCAACCATTCTCAACCAGGGTTCTGTAAGTTCACCCAACAGCCTACACCAACCATTCTCAACCAGGGTTCTGTAAGTTCACCCAACAGCCTACACCAACCATTCTCAACCAGGGTTCTGTAAGTTCACCCAACAGCCTACACCAACCATTCTCAACCAGGGTTCTTTCTGTAAGTTCACCCAACAGCCTTCACCAACCATTCTTAACCAGGGTTCTGTAAGTTCACCCAACAGCCTACACCAACCATTCTCAACCAGGGTTCTGTAAGTTCACCCAACAGACTACACCAACCATTCTCAAACAGGGTTCTGTAAGTTCACCCAACAGCCTACACCAACCATTCTCAACCAGGGTTCTGTAAGTTCACCCAACAGCCTACACCAACAATTCTCAACCAGGGTTCTGTAAGTTCACCCAACAGCCTACACCAACAATTCTTAACCAGGGTTCCGTAAGTTCACCCAACAGCCTACACCAACCATTCTTAACCAGGGTTCTGTAAGTTCACCCAACAGCCTACATCATGGGTGCCCAACCAGTGGCCCGGGGGCCACATGTGGCCCGCTGAGCCCTCTGATGTGGCCCGTGACCTCCTGCTCTGGGATTGAATAGAATACTGTTATTAAAGGTCAGTTTATTACTAAAATTACAGTATGTATGGGCATATCTGTTCTGAAATGGTTACTGGGCTGGTTCCAAACTGATCCGCAGGAGCAGAGGAGTGCTCCTGTGGGTTACCTGCACTGAGCCATACACTTCTGTTATTATCTGCAAGTTTGGTGAGCTTTCTGAAAGTGCAACAAACCTGCAGAATATAATAGAAGTCTATTGCAAAGTGCAGAAAAGCCAAAAGGTACACTGCGTTGCACCCGCTATACGGGTAAACGTCAGCGCATCAGTGTGAAAGCAGCCCGACCCAATTGGACTCTTCATTCACCTCTAAGGAGTGGCAGATGTAAACTGACTTGTGTCCTACCTCCAATCTGATCCAGCTGTGTCCATGTCCGCTCTGCATATGCAGAGCGGACATGGACCTGCCACCCGACCACCCCACTGATTGTGGCCCGCGACCAGTTACCAAGCCGCTTAAGTGGCCCTCGCACTTCAAAAGGTTGGGCATCCCTGGCCTACACCAACCATTTTTAACCAGGGTTCTGTAAGTTCACCCAACAGCCTACACCAACAATTCTCAACCAGGGTTCCCTAAGTTCACCCAACAGCCTACACCAACCATTCTCAACCAGGGTTCTGTAAATTCACCCAATAGCCTACACCAGGGAAGGCCAACCAGTGGCCCGCAGAGCCCTCTGATGTGGCCCGCGACTTCCTGCTCTGGAATGGTGGGTTGGCAAGCCCAGATCGCAGGTTGAGAACCAACATACCACAGCATCAGTGCTGTGAATGAAGCTGGTGGTAGAGGAAGAAAGCAGCTGAGGAGCAGAGCACCATAAATTGTTTAATCCCAGTGGTGTGGGTAAACCACAGCACATCAGTGTGAAAGCAGTCTTAGGCCCTTTTCACACGATCACCCCAACCAAATGGGACCCTAAATTCACCTCTATAGAGCGACAGATGTCTGTTTACTCCTGCCTACCCCCAGTCTGAAAAACAGAAGGGAATTCTTTCATCTGGGCAGATTGGAGGGCCTATAGAGTAGCCGTGACCTGTCATCCGCCCACTCCGCTCATTGTGGCCCTCGACTGGTTACCAAGTTACTTAAGTGGCCCTCGCTCTTCAAAAGGTTGGGCACCCCTGGCCTACGCCAACAATTCTCAACCAGGGTTCTGTAAGTTAACCCAACAGCCTACACCAACAATTCTCAACCAGTGTTCGGTGGAACTCTAGGGTTCTTCCAGAGTTGGTTAGGGGTTCCTTGAGCTGTGGCTAAGTGACCTTCCATGTGATGATGCCTGCATATTTCCAGGTTCAACACCACTTGGCAGAGGCATGACTGTTAGGGTGGCATTCTGACCACCAATGTAAGATGAGCATTCACCCCACTGACCACCACCATGGACTCGGTTACCATGGACTAGATGTCCGCCACCACCTGCCGATCGTTAGAGAGAGATAGGTAGAACTGCAAGCTGCCTGGCCACTTAGCGACAGCCCTATAGCGATTTACTGGTACAGAGCGGCTGCTGTGTGCAGGATCCCATATAATATGGGATCCTGCACTCCCAGGTAGGGGGCGCGAGTGCGCGCTGCCGGCAGCTCGCTCCCGCTGTGATTACACACAATGGGAGTCGATTGGCGGTTATCATTCTGACCACCAATGTAAGATGAGCATTCACCCCACTGACCACCACCATGGACTTGGTTACCATGAACTCGATGTCCGTCACCACCTGCCGATCGTTAGAGAGAGATAGGTAGAACTGCAAGCTGCCTGGCCACTTAGCGACAGCCCTATAGCGATTTACTGGTAGAGAGCGGCTGCTGTGTGCAGGATCCCGTATAATATGGGATCCCGCACTCCCAGGTAGGGGGCGCGAGTGCGCGCTGCCGGCAGCTCGCTCCCGCTGTGATTACACACAATGGGAGTCGATTGGCGGTTATCATGGACTTGATGTCCGCCACCACCTGCTGATCGTTGGAGAGAGAGAGGCAGAACTGCGAGCTGCCTAACCACGTAGCAACCGCCCTATAGCAGCTTTACGGATTCAGGGTAGCTGCTGTGTGCAGGATCACATATAATACGGGATCCCGCACTTCTGGGTAGGGGGCCCGAATGCGACCCGCCAGTGGCTTGGTCCCGTGGTGATTACACACAATGGGAGTCTATTGGCGGTTACCATGGACTCGATGTCTGCCAGCACCTGCTCTTCTGAGACAGAGAGAGACAGAACTGCAAGCTGCCAATGTAAACAAGGCAGATCGCCATTCCGACGGGGGGTGTGGGGATGGAATTTGTGTCCCTGCAAAGCAAAGACTAAATTCCATGTCTTCCCCTAGTAAAAGCACCTCACACAGTACAGAAAAACACTGGCTAGGCCCACATTTCACCCTTTGATCGCTCCCTAGATGTTTAACCCCTTCCCAGCCAGTGTCATTTGTACTGTTCACTGTATTAGTGTCACCGGTTCCCACAAAGTGTCAATTAGTGTCAGAATATCCGCCGCAATATCGCAGTCCCGCTATAAGTCGCTGATCGCCACCATTACTAGTAAAATAAATAAATATATCCCGTAGTTTGTAGCTATAACTTTTGCGCAAACTAATCAATATTGTCATGGATATGTAATAATGTCTGGCAGCTTACCTGTCTCTCGATGTGTTCATTAGAGGCCAGACTCTCTTATTTGGCTGCCTTTTATCATCTCTCCTCCCTGTATGGCTCCACCCCAGGCCATCCCAGGAACTCTATATTAACCACTGCACTGCTGGTCTGCTGTGCTGATCAACGTTGTTTGTTAGTATTGTGTTCCTGCTTGCCGCGTGATACGTTATCTCTGTGTACTGACTTTGGCTTGCCTCCGACTACTCCTGTTTTTCCTGTGACCCTGACCCTTGGTTATCCTCGTCTGCTTGTTGCCCCGACCTCGGCTTACCCTTCGCTATTCCTTGTGTCCTGAGTGGCTGCTTCCCCTCTCTCCCTACGGATCCAGTAGCAGCGAAGGCCATCCTCACCACTAGAGGCTCTGGTGAACACCAACTGGATCTTAGACTCCGCGCCCTGGGGAATCTTTGGCTCAAGCTTCCTGTAGGGTCCCTGTTTGCGCCCCAGTAAACCTCTCCTCCAGATCCACTCTATGGTCCATCTGCAGCAGTCTGCTATAGGGTTCACTACCTCGTGGTGCACCCCTGCCTCCAACAGGGAGGACTTGTCACCTGACCACAAGTGACCTGACAAATATACACGTATTGGAATTCGATTTAAATTGTTTTGGATGTTTTATAGCAGAAAGTAAATGTCAAAAAAAAAAAAAAAAAAACATTTCGTTGTTGGTTTATTTTTGTTTATTATTTTATTTGGATGTTTTATAGCAGAAAGTAAAAAAAAAAATTGTTGGCTTATTTTTGTTTATAGCGCAGAAAAAAAAAAAGCGAGGTGAGCAAATACGTCAGAAATGTAATTTATGCACAACGTAGCACGACTGCGCAATTGCCAGTCAAAGTGACGCAGTGCGACGTATCGTTGAAAAAAAAAAAAAGCCTGGTCGTGAAGGGGGGTAAATCTTCGGAGGTCAAGTGGTTAAAGCAGAATACCAACAATAATAACAACAACAATTAGTGTAACAACACACATAACGCACATTAAAGTGATGCAAGCGGTGTGAGTGTGCCATAAAGTTTATCCATTAAAGTGGCCCCCGCTGATGCAAGTCCTAAGGTTACAAAAACATTGAGAGTCATTTTTCTGCCCCAATCACTAATCCAGTGCCAGAAAATTGTATCATCGCATATGAACTCAGCACTAATGGAATCTATTGCTGGTGAATCACCTCTAAGTTACGCTTTTTTTTATTTTTTTATGACTCTTGTGAAGTGGAGTTTGAGCCCTTACCAAAACCAAAGAATACTAGGGATGGTCGTGCAAAAGTTTATACAAGGGCTCTACAAAAAGTAATGCAAAAACTTTTTTTTAACTTACATAGGTCATTCAAGTTGAGTAACTCTTCCTCTATAGCATGCGTGTCAAACACAAGGCCCGCCGGCCGAATCCGGCCCGCCACGCCATTTCATGTTGCCCTCGTTCCTTTTTTTTTTCAAATGGAACGTGGCGGAACTCAGTTCCTCCACCTCCGGCTCTCGCCCTTTTCTCCCCACTGCCACTTTTAATTGCAGAAGCCTTCTGTGTTTACAAGGACAGCTTTCCTCTCGGAGGTTCTCACAGATCTCGGCCTGTACTGCACTCGGGGAGGGGGAGGGGACATGGGGGATGCAAGTGCGGTGTGGAATGGGGCATCAAGTGGTAAGCTGCATTGTGATCCCCGTCTGTTCCCGGGTGCACAGATGCCGAACAGAGATCTCCCTGCAAGTGAGAGAGAAGGCCATCTACACAGCCGGGAGGTACTAGGCCCGGGCCGAGAAGGTGAGATGCGAGGAAGCTTTTTTTTTTGGGGGGGGGGGGGGGTGAGATAAGGGATGTAGAAGGAGATGTGTGCAGAGGTGCAGGATGGGGGAGAGTGGTGCTGAGGAGGGGTGGAAGTTGGATGTTGACAGCCTGTGAAAGAGAGCTGAACACTGCACTCTGTATGAAGCACACTACTCAACCCTGCACTCTGTATGTAGCACACTCCTAAACCCTGCACTCTGTATGTAGCACGCTCCTCAATCCTGCACCCTGTACATAGCACACGCCTCAACCCTGCACTCTGTATGTAGGGCACTCATCAAGCCTGCATTCTGTATGTAGCACACTCCTCAACCCTGCACTCTGTACGTAGCACACTCCTCAACTCTGCACTCTGTAGCACACTCCTCAACCCTGAACTCTGTATGTAGAGCACTGCTCAACCCTGCACTCTGTATGTAGAGCACTCCTCAACCCTGCACTCTGTATGTAGAGCACTCCTCAACCCTACACTCTGTACGTAGCACACTCCTCAACCCTGCACTCTGTACGTAGCACACTCCTCAACCCTGCACTCTGTATGTAGAGCACTGCTCAAACCTGCACTCTGTATGTAGAGGACTGCTCAACCCTGCACTCTGTACGTAGCGCACTCCTCAACCCTGCGCACAGCACACCCCTGAACCCTGTGCTCCGTGTGTAGCACACCCCTGAACTTGGCACATAACACACTCCTGGTATTAATTTATTTATAGATCCTCCCGCTGTTAGTGTAATTTGGCCACACCCACCATTGTATGTGGTTTGATGCGGTGGGGGGGGGGGGGTTACGCTCTCCTGCATCTATTTTGAGGAAAAAAAACTGGATACATTATTTATATAGTCTTACAGATAAAAATGGCCTACAAATGTTCTTGCGGCCCAAGATAAAATTTAATTTGATATCCCCACTCTATATTAACTTTTCTTCTTCTTCATTGCAGGTAGAAAATGGATTCTACGCAGAAGCAACATGAGTTCTAGGTGAAGGAGGGGTGCAGGATGTCCAACTTCCACAGAAGCCTACAGGATGTCATTGTAGATCGATGTCTTATCACTGATGACCCTTGTCCATGGTGTCCTCTTTGTAATCATTCTGTACCCTTCTGAAGATGCACTCCTCCTGCGTCAGGAACTCAGTGATGGCACATTGCTTGTGTTTGGAATTCCTTATTTACTTGCAATGAAAGAAGAAAACGAAGAAGGTAAAGATGCCGGAGAAGACGAAGAAGGTGACGACCACAATGACGAAGAAGAATAAGATGACAAAGAGGAAGATGCGGAAGACAACGAAGACAGTGAAGAAGACGAAGAAGAAAAGGTCAGTGAAGACGATGAAGAAGATGATGAAGAAGACGATGAAGAAGACAGTAAAGACAACAAAGATGACAAAGAGGAAGATGCGGAAGACAACG
The DNA here is from genome assembly GCA_029574335.1 of Rana kukunoris. Classification (NCBI taxonomy): domain Eukaryota; kingdom Metazoa; phylum Chordata; class Amphibia; order Anura; family Ranidae; genus Rana; species Rana kukunoris. Next base: position 144,428 of record JAJQKJ010001004.1, on the reverse strand, counting down.
AAGACAGTGAAGACAATGAAGAAGACGAAGAAGAAAAGGTCAGTGAAGACGATGAAGAAGATGATGAAGAAGACGATGAAGAAGACAGTAAAGACAACAAAGAAGACAAAGAAGAAGACAATAAAGACGATGAAGACTAGGACAGTGAAGGTGATGAAGAAGACAGTGAAGAAAACAAAGAAAACCAAGAAGACAACAAAGGGCCAGATTCAGGTAGATTGGAGCATCTTTGCTCTGGAGTAACGTTTCTCATTTACGTTACTCTGGCGAAATTTTAGGAGCAAGTGCTGTTATTCATGAAGCACTTGCTCCTAAAGTTGCGGCAGCGCATCGCAAATGAGCCGGCGGAATTCAAATTGGGCGGGTACGGGGCGTGTATTATTTAAACTAAGCGCGATCCCGCGGCGAACGTACTGCGCATGCGTCGAGTGTCAATGCATCCCAGTGCGCATGCTCCAAATTCTGTCAGTGAACGTCAATGACGTCACATCCCCATTCATGAAAGTTTTACGCAAGCGACGCGATTTTTTATTTTTTCCGACGCGATGACGACGGCTATACTTAACATAGGATACTCCACTAGGGGCTGCTTTATCTTTACGCCGCGTATCGCTTACGGAAACGTCGGAAAGACACTGCGTCGCGCCCGAATACGATCGTGAATTGCCGATTCCCGCTGATTAACATATTTTTTCAGCGTAAATCAGCGGGAACGCCCCCGGCGCCATTTTTAAATTAAAGTTGCGATGCGATGGCGAAATTCAATTGCGCCGATCGCATCGGAACTCCAACCCGGCGTTTCTTGTTTTCTGGTTACAGAAAACAGAAACGCCGGCTTAAAGTGACAGTTAGGCTGGAGTATCACAGATACTCCAGCCTAACTCTGACCTGAATCTGGCCCTAAGACAACGAAGAAGAAGACAGTGAAGACGATGAAGAATACAAAGAAGAAGACAGTGAAAACAACAAAGAAGAGGACAGTGAAGACAACAAAAAAGACAATGAAGAAGCCAAAGAATAGGACAGTGAAGGCGATGAAGAAGACAGTGAAGAAAACCAAGAAGACAGTGTGGACAACAAAGACACGAAGAAAAAGACAGTGAAAACAACGAAGAAGAAGACAGTGAAGACGATGAAGAAGAAGAAGACAGTGAAGATGATAATGAAAATGAAAGAGACAGCGAAGACAAATAAGAAGTCAGTGAAGACAACGAAGAAGAGGACAGTGAAGATGATGAAGACAAAGAAGACCAAAGTGAAGAAAACCAAGACGATCCGTGATCCTGGGAAAAGGCCGTGGCTTTTGCCTAGTCTGAGCCAGTCCTAAGGAGCTGCAGGCAGGAGTTTTTATGTGAGGCCGCAGCTTCGGCCTTGTCCACCACGATCCTGGGAAAAGGCCACGGACTAGGCCGAACCCGCGGCCTCGCCTAAAAAATCCCGCCGCAGCTCGCCACGATCCTGGGAAAAGGCCACAAGGCAGCGGCTTCATCCTAGTCCGCAGCGCCCGGTCTCGCGGCCTTTTCCCAGGATTGCGGCGAGCTGTGGGAAGTATTTTTTAGGCGAGGCCGCGGCTTCGGCCTAGTCCGCGGAGCGCCAGTCCTATGAAGAAAAAATAAAAAGATTTGGTCAAAATCTGAATCGATTTGACCTCCCAACTCGATTCAAGATTCAAGTCGATTTTTTCCCCAGCCCTACTCTGGCCATCAATTTTAAATTTGGCCTTTTCTTTAGCCACAGTAATACACCTGCCCATTGCAGAGTTGCACGAGCATCGACAATGTGTGGCACAATGTCCTGTTTATTGCGCAGGCGCCGCGTACAGCCGATTCATAGCTGTTCATCTTCGGCTAATTTCGGTTGCTCTGTTGTGGCCCGTACTGCGCAAGCGCTGCGTCCGACGGGGGACGCATCTCGTCAGGACACCGTCCCTTTAGGGTGGCAACCATAATGCTGATGCGGACCTTGCTCTAGAGTCCAACATATGAAGATTGAATGACTTATGTAAGTTAATAAAAACCTTTTGCCCCCTTTTGCAGAAACTTTCAGTACAGTCCTTGTATTTACCGAACGAGCGAGCGAGCGTGCTTTTCGAGGCCTACCTATGATTACTTACTATGCCGGACATAAATGAGCAATTCATGCCGGCCTCTACTCACCTACCAGCATCTCTGCAGTGGGAGGAAACGGGAAAAAAAAAAAGAAGGTAATTCCACTCATTAGACGGATGATCCAACTAGATGGGGGAAGGAAAGTCACACATTTACTTTTGTGTCGTCTTTGAAGCTAATCAAAAATCCAATATATTTTGTGGTCAAGCAAAAGACAGGAAAAAAAAATAAAAAATGTGACAGTTTACGTATGTATTCCAGAAAAAGCAGACACTTCATCACCTCCGTGACGGGTGCCAGAGGAGTATCACTGCAGCTACTTTTCTCTTCTAATTATCATAAGTCAACTTTGTGGAATGAGGAAACTGCAGTGATCCGCTCGGGTTGTCCCGATACCACTTTTATTCCAAATACTCGCCGATACCAATTACTGATACTTTGTTTTAAGGTCATGTGACGTTTTTTTTTATTTTTTTACAATGCTTTTTTTTTTTTAGGGGGGAGGGAGGGAGTGGACGGTGTCTGTTTTTTTTTATTTTTTATCATTATTATTAGGGGGACACGGAGGAAACCTGGAGGGGGACAGCAGCAGAACGGAGGGTGACACAGAGGAAGAACGGAGGGGGACACAGAGGAAACCTGGAAGGGGACAGCAGCAGAACGGAGGGTGACACGGAGGAAGAATGGACGGCGCGATCACGTGTGTAAACAAACCCAGACGTGCGTCAGATCTGCGCGCCCGCTCGCGCACACGCGGTCACGGCGCTCGGCGGGTCCACGGGACCCGCAGCGTCAATGATCTCGGTAAGGAGCCAATGGCAGAGGCTCCTTACCACGTGATCGCGCCGTCCAATGATGGCGCAATCACAAATGTAAACATTGTGGGGCACCTCTCTTCTCTCCTCACAACATTGCACCGTGAGAGAAGAGGGGAGAGATTAGTGCCCAGCAGTGCCCCCCCAGTGCCCCCCAGTGCCACAACACTGCCACATCAGTGCCACCTGTGCCCATCAGTGCCACCTGTGCCCATCAGTGCCGCCTGTGCCCACGAGTGCCGCCTGTTCCCACGAGTGCTGCTTGTGTCCACGAGTGCCGCCTGTGCCCATCAGTGCCACCTGTGCCCATCAGTGCCAATCAGTGCTCATCTGCACCCCACCAGTGCCATATTTGCCCACCAGTGCCATATGTGCCCACCAGTGCCATCTGTGCCCACCAGTGCCACACCAGTTCCACCTGCACCACTGCAGTTTCCCGCCTGTTGGCTTGTTAGGGACTCAAGAAATGAGAGAAGCTGAAAGTACATCAGATGTGATCAAATTGATCAATTTTCAGAAATTGGTACCATAGCTTGTAGACCCCATAACTTTAACCCAGACTAAATAATATCCATTTTTTTTTACTAAAAATATGTAGCAGTATACATTTTAGGCCAAATTTATGAGGAAAAATTACTTTTTTACAAAATGTTATAATAGAAATGAAGAAAAATTCAAATTTTTACAAAATTTTCGTTCTTTTTTCATTAATAGCGAAAAAAATAAAAACCGCAAAGGTGATCAAATACCACCAAAAGAAAGCTCTATTTGTGGGGAAAAAAAGGACAAAAATTGAATTTGGTTACAGTGTTGTATGACCGAGTTATTGACATTCAAACTGTGAGAGCACCGAAAGCTGAAAATTGGTCTGGTTAAGGGGGTTTAAGTGCCCAGTAGTCAAGTGGTTAAAAATAAACATTTATTCTGAAAACTGTTGTAATTCAAGGGGGAAAAATAAGCCGCCTTCAGACTGCCCTGCAGGCGGCCCACAGCGGGACACGCGCGAGCGCTCTCTCTCTCTCTCTATGTGCGTAACAAAAGGTGTCAGGAGGCGTGTCTTATCCCCCGGAACTTCCCCTTATCCCCCCGGCCCTCCCCCTTATCCCCCGGCCCTTCCTCCAATACAAATCCTGTTGAAGTCAGCTACTTCATAATCACCAGCAGATATCAGATTAATGATTCACATGATCTGAAGGCTAGAAGAGCGCGTCGCGTTCTACAACAGAGGTAACAGCTCATTCAAACGGAACAGGAAGAATTCTTGCGACTTTTGTAATAACAACACGTTTTCTAGCTTAGAACTGAGCGGGGAATGGCGCGTGCACGCGATCGGATTTTCCGTCGGAAAAAACCTTGGACGGAATTCCGCTCAGGCTTCTCGCAAACACACGGCCACACAAAAGTTCTGTGAACTCTCGACTGTCAAGAACGCGGTGACAACTACGGCGAGCCGAGAAAATGAAGTTCAATGCTTCCGAGCATGCGTGAAATTGTATTTCCGAGCATGCGTCGCAATTTGCTACAGACGATCGGATTTTCCGACAGGAGAACCAGCTTTCAATCTTTTGTTTTGGCGGAAAAATCCGACAGCAAAAGTCCGATGGGGCCTACACACGGTCGGAATTTCCGTTTAAAAAGCTCACATCGGACTTTTGCTGTCGGAATTTACGCCAAGAAAAATTTAAGAGCTGCTTCTCAAATTTTCCGACAAGAAAAGTTCTTGCAGGAAATTCTGATCGGCTGTATGCAATTCCGACGCGTAAAAAAAAAAAACACGCATGCTCGGAATCAATTTGAGGTATGCTCGGAATCACTGAACTTGTGCTGACAGCGTGAGGAGAAAAAAAAGATGATCACCGGCTCTTGTGTGAGGGACATCGTTCCCCAGTGGAAGAGGCACATCTGCCCTTATCGGTGCCTACCAGTACCGCCTGCCAGTGCCCACCAGTAAAATCAAGTGCCACCTATCAGTGCCCATCACTACCACCCACCAGTGGTGCCAGTCAGTGCCTCATCAGTGCGACCTAGCAGTGCTGCCTTTCAGTCTCGCCTAACGGTGCTGATCAGTGCCCATCACTGCCACCTATCAGTGCCACCTATCAGTTCCAATTCTCAGTGCCCACCAGTGCCACCTATCAATGCCCTTCAGTGCCACCCATCAGTACCACCTCCCAGTGCCCACCAATGCCGCCACTCAGTGCAGCCCATCGGTGCCCATCAGTGCAGCCTCATCAGCGTACATCAATGAAGGAGAAAAATAATGTTTGAAAAATGTTATAATAAAATATAAAATGGTTTTGTATTTTTTTTTTTTTTTTTTTAACAAAAAAACCCGCAGAGGTGAGCAAATACCACCAAAAAAGAGGCCATAAAACCAAAAATAGTTTTTTGGTTTTATGGCCTCTTTTTTAATGCTTACATAGATTAATTTGTCAGTATTTTATTCATAAATCAATGTCTTTGATTTTAGATATATATATATATATATAGGGCCAGATTCAGGTAGATGAGAGCATCTTTCCTCTGGAGTAACGCTTCTCATTTACGTTACTCTGACGACCCTTTCAGCGCAAGTCCTGTAATTCACATAGCAGTTGCGCGTAAACTTGCGCCAGAGTAACGATAATGCGCTGGCGTAACCCGACGCAAGTGGAAGTAAGTGTGATCATATGTAAATGATGGGCGGAGCCCAGAGCAGAGGCTTACGTTCAGCGCATCAACCACGGAGCATGCGCAGTGAGTGCGGCTCCACTCGCCCCCCTTGTGCGCATGCTCACAACTTCCGTCGGCACCACTTCACGGGAAACGTCAGCGCAATGCCTTCCGTTGGACGTTTAAATGCGCCCGTAGAAGCGCCATTCCGGCACTAAAGTATATCCTGCTCCCCCTCCCCGCAGTGATGTTACTTTTGTTCTGAGATGGCTGCTCCCGTTCCCCGCAAACACACAGGAGAAAGCTGAACTCTAAAGGCCAGGAGCTGTCAGCCATCATCTCGGCTATGGAGACCTATGATGTCTTCCTCCATGGCTGTAAAAGTTGACAGACAAGCATGGACAGAGGTGTTGTCCTGCAAGTGGGGGTGCTCAGCTAGCTCTTATCGTCGGTAACGCTGCTGTAGCTGCTCTCCTGCTGACCTGTGGCCGTCTGGAGTAAAGATAAAGCAGCCTTTTGTAGAAATAACTTTGCGCCGGACGGACGAGATACGCGCGGCGCATGTAGCCAGCGTATGGTGCTAATCCGTTCGTGAATTGGGAAAAATCCCTCATTTGCATATTTGCAGGGGAAATCAATAGGCGCGACGGATGCGCCAAGCGAAATTATGCGCTGACGATACTCTGGCGTCGGAACGTTCCGCTGGTCGCAAATGACCCGTTATTGGGCGCATCTAGTTTGGTGGGTACGGGCACATAGAAACGACGGCGCATCATCACAGTTACGCGGCGCATATCAAAATACTCCAGCGCAAGTGTTCCTGAATCTGGCCCATAGAGTGAGATCCCTTTCTTGCTTCTACAAGTACTGCTTTCCTGAATCTGCGTCCTGAAGAAGCCCAAAGGCGAAGCGCGTTGATGCATTCGGCTTCTCATCGTTAACATGTATTCATAAGTATGATCTTTTAATCTTTGTATTTTATTTCATATATGCGGTCCTCTTTTTCTATTAAACATTTATATACTTTTTAAGCACTTCTATCGTTTACTGTGCCGCCTAAAGTCCGATCAGGGCTCATCCCCGCCCACCCCCCCCCCCCCATTTTTGATTTTTTTTTTTTGATTTTTTTTCTTTACTATATTATTTACGGGTGTTGGCAATGTGAGTGCTATTTTTCTATTTCTGTACCTTGTCCATAAAGTAATAATTATCTCGGAAACACACTTATACCCTCCCCTACGCCGCCGCCATGACAGAATTTAATGTGGACCCCTTGAACTTGAACAGGCCCCCCCTCCCCCCTCATTAATTTAGCTAATCAGCGACAATATGTGGAACAAGATGAGAAGAACATCTGAGGGACGTCATTATATTATATCCATACATGTGCCCCCCCTCCCCTCCCCCCCTATAACCTCCAATGAAAATAATAGGAATCTCTAGTAGGAGAGTCTCTTCCCTCTTCCTATAATATTAGGAGTCTCTTCCCTCTTCTTATAATATTAGGAGAGTCTCTTCCCTCTTCCTATAATATCAGGAGAGTCTCTTCCCTCTTCCTATAATATCAGGAGAGTCTCTTCCCTCTTCCTATAATATCAGGAGAGTCTCTTCCCTCTTCCTATAATATTAGGAGAGTCTCTTCCCTCTTCCTATAATATTAGGAGTCTCTTCCCTCTTCTTGAAATATTAGGAGTCTCTTCCCTCTTCCTATAATATTAGGAGAGTCTCTTCCCTCTTCCTATAATATTAGGAGAGTCTCTTCCCTCTTCTTATAATATTAGGAGAGTCTCTTCCCTCTTCCTATAGTATTAGGAGTCTCTTCCCTCTTCTTATAATATTAGGAGTCTCTTCCCTCTTCTATAATATTAGGAGAGTCTCTTCCCTCTTCCTATAATATTAGGAGAGTCTCTTCCCTCTTCTTATAATATTAGGAGAGTCTCTTCCCTCTTCCTATAATATTAGGAGAGTCTCTTCCCTCTTCCTATAATATTAGGAGAGTCTCTTCCCTCTTCTTATAATATTAGAGTCTCTTCCCTCTTCTTATAATATTAGGAGAGTCTCTTCCCTCTTCCTATAATATTAGGAGAGTCTCTTCCCTCTTCCTATAATATTAGGAGAGTCTCTTCCCTCTTCCTATAATATTAGGAGAGTCTCTTCCCTCTTCCTATAATATTAGGAGAGTCTCTTCCCTCTTCCTATAATATTAGGAGAGTCTCTTCCCTCTTCCTATAATATTAGGAGAGTCTCTTCCCTCTTCCTATAATATTAGGAGAGTCTCTTCCCTCTTCCTATAATATTAGGAGAGTCTTTTCCCTCTTCCTATAATATTAGGAGAGTCTTTTCCCTCTTCCTATAATATTAGGAGAGTCTCTTCCCTCTTCCTATAATATTAGGAGAGTCTCTTCCCTCTTCCTATAATATAAGGAGTCTCTTCCCTCTTCCTATAATATTAGGAGTCTCTTCCCTCTTCCTATAATATTAGGAGTCTCTTCCCTCTTCCTATAATATTAGGAGAGTCTCTTCCTATAATATTAGGAGTCTCTTCCCTCTTCCTATAATATTAGGAGAGTCTCTTCCCTCTTCCTATAATATTAGGAGAGTCTCTTCCTATAATATTAGGAGTCTCTTCCCTCTTCCTATAATATTAGGAGTCTCTTCCCTCTTCCTATAATATTAGGAGAGTCTCTTCCCTCTTCCTATAATATAAGGAGTCTCTTCCCTCTTCTTATAATATTAGGAGAGTCTCTTCCCTCTTCTTATAATATTAGGAGAGTCTCTTCCCTCTTCTTATAATATTAGGAGAGTCTCTTCCCTCTTCCTATAATATTAGGAGTCTCTTCCCTCTTCTTATAATATTAGGAGAGTCTCTTCCCTCTTCCTATAATATTAGGAGTCTCTTCCCTCTTCCTATAATATTAGGAGAGTCTCTTCCCTCTTCCTATAATATTAGGAGTCTCTTCCCTCTTCCTATAATATTAGGAGTCTCTTCCCTCTTCCTATAATATTAGGAGTCTCTTCCCTCTTCCTATAATATTAGGAGTCTCTTCCCTCTTCCTATAATATTAGGAGAGTCTCTTCCCTCTTCCTAGAATCTTCTTCACCTGCTTTGTTTTTCCACCATAGAGAATAATGAGAACTCTTCATTCTCCGAATACAAATCACACGCCTGGGCAGGATCCTCCGACCGGTAATCATATATAATCCCGGCTCTGATTACAGCCGTTTCCGACATTCCTGCCGGTAGCCGGCTTCCGAAGGAGACAGCCCAGATGTGAGGGCTACTGACTGCACCATTCCAGGCTTTCTAGATTTTATATGTACAGCGCCTTGAAATTTTCCCACATTTTCTCACGTTACCAACCAAAAAACTTAAATGTATTTTATTGGGATTTTATGTGATAGACCAGTGGTCTCCAAACTGCGGCCCGGGGGCCCAAGTCGCCCCTGTGTGAACCGGCTCTTAAGCTCGTGCATTGTTGGTTCTCTTACCTTTTCCTTCCATTTCCCTTCTAAATGTTTTTTTTTCTTTGTCTGAATTTCTCACTTCCTGTTTCTCCTCAGTAAGCTTGCCCCTATCATCTGGCTCGGGGTTAGTAAGCCAGAACAGCATTACTGAGGAGGAACAGGAAGTGAGAAATTCAGACAAAGAAAACAAAGAAAAAAAACATGGGCTATATGAAGTCATGACGTTGATCCAAACTGGGCCATACCATGTCATGACACTGATCCAAACTGGGCCATACCATGTCATGACACTGATCCAAACTAGGCCAATACTGAGTCATGAGACTGATCCAAACTGTGCCATACCAAGTCATGAGACTGATCCAAACTGGGCCATACCAAAGCATGACACTGATCCAAACTAGACCATGCCAAGTCATGACACTGATCCAAACTGGGCCATACCAAGTGATGACACTGATCCAAACTGGGCCATACCAAGGCATGACACTGATCCAAACTGGGCCATACCAAGTCATGACAGTGAGCCAAACTGGACCATACCAAGTCATGACACTGATCCAAACTGGACCATACCAAGTCATGACACTGATCCAAACTGGGCCATACCAAGTCATGACAGTGATCCAAACTGGACTATACCAAGTCATGACAGTGATCCAAACTGGGCCATACCAAGTCATGACAGTGATCCAAACTGGACCATACCAAGTCATGACACTGATCCAAACTGGACCATACCAAGTCATGACACAGATCCAAACTGGGCCATACCGAGTCATGACAGTGATCCAAACTGGGCCATACCATGCCATGACACTGATCCAAACTGGGCCATACCAAGTCATGACACTGATCCAAACTGGGCCATACCAAGTCATGACAGTGATCCAAACTGGACCATACCGAGTCATGACACTGATCCAAACTGGACCATACCGAGTCAAGACACTGATCCAAACTGGGCCATGACACTGATCCAAACTGGGCTATATGAAGTCATGACAGTGATCCAAACTGGGCCATACCATGTCATGACACTAATCCAAACCAGGACCTACAGAGTCATGACACTGATCCAAACTGGACCATACCAAGTCATGACACTGAACCACCCACTGCTAGCGAGAATTCTTCCTTTCCCCGGAGTTCGGCTTTATCTGCTCTTTCACCTTCTTTATGAAATAGGGCAAAGGTGAGACGCTCACCAGGCCATTTCTTCTGATCTCACCAGTTCTATAGCCTTTTTTCTCCACACCGCAGCTGACAGCCAACCCTCAGGGAGGGAGATGTTAACTGGAGATATCATGCTAAGTCAATTTCAGAAGGTAAACATACAGCTCAGGTCTGTAACAGTATCCACCGGCGCGCAGCACATATTGGCTTCCTCCACTTGACTGATTCACAAACCATCTGACTTCAGTCTTCCTTCTCAAAACAACTCCCAATTTTTGGCTGGAGTCTTTCGTTTTGTGGGGGGGGGGGGGGGTAATAGTGCGTGTGTTTGTGTGTGTGTGTGGGGGGGGTGTATGAGCTTCGCACAAGTGATTCATAACATACAGCAGAACCCGCCGGGGGCTATCAGACAATCTCCTCCCTCCCATCACTTTTAACCACTACAGTCCCGAGCCGCCTTCTGAGATTTGGTGTTTACAAGTCAAAAACATTTTTTTTTGCTAGAAAATTACGTAGGACCCCCAAACATTATATTATTTATTTAGAGAATAAAATGGTGGTCGTGGAAATACTTTCTGTCACATCGTATTTGCGCAGCGGTCTTACAAGTGCATTTTTTATTTAAAAAAAAAACACTTTTTTTTAAATAACAAAAAAAAACACAACAGTAAAGTTATTCCAATTTGTTTTTATATTGTGAAAGATAAAATCACGGCGAGTAAATAGATACCCAACATGTCACGCTTCAAAATTCCGCCCGCTCGTGGAATGGCGATAAACTTTTACCCTTTAAAATCTCCATAGGCGACGTTTAAAAACATTCTACAGGTTGCATGTTTTGAGTTTACAGAGGAGGTCTAGGGCTAGAATTATTGCTCTCGCTCTACCGATCGCGGAGATACCTCACATGTGTGGTTTGAACACCGTTTTCATACGCGGGCGCTGCTCGCGGATGCATTCGCTTCTGCGCGCAAACTCGGCGGGACGGGCACGTTGACAATTTTTTTTTTTATTTATTTTACCTTTTATTTTTTTCACTGTTCTTTAAAAAAAAAAAAATGGGCCATACTGAGTCATGACACTGATCGAAACTAGGTCATACCGAGTCATGACATGGATCCAAACTGGGTCATACCAAGTTATGACACTGATCCAAACCAGGCCAATACGGAGTCATGACACTGATCCAAACTGAGCCATACCAAGTCATGACACTGATCCAAACCAGGCCAATACGGATTCATGACACTGATCCAAACTGAGCCATACCAAATCATGACACTGATCTAAACTGGGTCATACCGAGTCATGACACTGATCCAAGCTGGGCCATACCGAGTCATGACACTGATCCAAACTGGGTCATACCATGTCATGACACTGATCCAAGCTGGGCCATACCGAGTCATGACACTGATCCAAGCTGGGCCATACCGAGTCATGACACTGATCCAAACTGGGTCATACCATGTTATGACACTGATCCAAGCTGGGCCATACCGAGTCATGACACTGATCAAAGCTGGGCCATACCGAGTCATGACACTGATCCAAGCTGGGCCATACCGAGTCATGACATTGATCCAAACTGGGTCATACCATGTCATGACACTGATCCAAGCTGGGCCATACCGAGTCATGGCACTGATCCAAACTGGGTCATACCGAGTCATGACACGCATCCAAACTGGGTCATATCGAGTCATGACACGGATTCAAGCTGGGTCATACCAACTCATGACACTGATCCAAACTGGGTCATACCAAGTCCCGAACTGGGCCATACCATGTCATGACACTAATCCAAACTGGGCCATACCATGTCATGACACTGATCCAAACTGGGTCATACCATGTCATGACACTGATCCAAACTGGGCCATACCAAGTCATGACACTAATCCAAACTTGGGCCATACCATGTCATGACACTGATCCAAACTGGGTCATACCATGTCATGACACTGATCCAAACTGGGTCATACCATGTCATGACACTGATCCAAACTGGGTCGTACCGAGTCATGACACCGATTCAAGCTGGGCCATACCAAGTCATGACACTAATCCAAACTTGGGCCATACCATGTCATGACACTGATCCAAACTGGGTCATACCATGTCATGACACTGATCCAAACTGGGTCATACCATGTCATGACACTGATCCAAACTGGGTCGTGCCGAGTCATGACACCGATTCAAGCTGGGCCATACCAAGTCATGACACTAATCCAAACTGGGTCATACCGAGGCATGACACTGATCAAAACTGGGTCATACCGAGTCATGACACTGATCCAAGCTGGGTCATACCAAGTCATAACACTGATCCAAACTGGGCCATACCATGTCATGACACTGATCGAAACTGTGCCATACCGAGTGGTAGTTGATCCAATCTGGGCCATACCATGTCATGACTCTCCTGTAGCCCAAGGGAGGGGGCGAGCACAACACTCCACACCAGGGAGAAAGCCTCGCATTACTGTGTGGAGTTACAGACAGAAGAACAGGAAGTGAGGATTTTTCAGAAAAAATAAGGACATTTAAAAGCAAATTCGGAAGGATGAGGTAAGTGAAGGAGGACTGCACTAAGGGAAAGGAAGATATTTAGGGAAGAAAAATTGTACCTCTACAACCCATTTAACTTCATCTCCCCACCCCCTGCTTTCTGAAAGAGCCGACAAGCTTTTATTTATTCTATACAGTGCTTTGAAAGGCTATAGAGAAGAGAAACCTACAGATAAACGGGTACAACTTATGCAGGAGGATTTCTTTCATCTCTGTGCATCACCTGAGAGCAGTTACTTCGCTGGTTACATGTGAGGATCTACAAACCGCTTTAAGATATCTTGGTCATTGGATGGAACACAAGCTCCTCCTTCGATCCTTCATTGCCAGTTGACTGTAACGGCGTCGGTTTCTTGGCGAAACGCTGCGGCCTTGTATTAGTCATCTGCCCTGTGATTGTGCGCTGATGTCATCGCTGTTGGCCGAACGTTGCGACTTTTCATAAGCGTTCCCACTTATTAAATATGAATTTTAAGAAAAAAGCAAAAGGAAAGAGAAGTCTTGGCAGGTTGAGCTTCGGAGTTCTTTTCCACCAACACAAGACTTGGCTTATAGAAGACGTCATCGCAAGCAAAGTCGCCAAATACAGAGCGCTAACCCTACTCCTGAGATAGGGCCCCCCCCAGCGCCAACCCTACTCCCGAGATAGGGCCCCCCCCAGCGCCAACCCTACTCCCGAGATAGGGCCCCCCCCCAGCGCTAACCCTACTCCTGAGATAGGGCCCCCCCCAGCGCCAACCCTACTCCCGAGATAGGGCCCCTCCCAGCGCCAACCCTACTCCAGAGATAGGGCCCCCCCCCCCCCAGAGCTAACCCTACTCCCGAGATAGGGCCCCCCCAGCGCTAACCCTACTCCCGAGATAGGGCCCCCCCCCCAGCGCCAACCCTACTCCCGAGATAGGGCCCCCCCCAGCGCCAACCCTACTCCAGAGATAGGGCCCCCCCCAGCGCCAACCCTACTCCAGAGATAGGGCCCCCCCCAGCGCCAACCCTACTCCAGAGATAGGGCCCCCCCCAGCGCCAAACCTACTCCAGAGATAGGGCCCCCCCCAGCGCCAAACCTACTCCAGAGATAGGGCCCCCCCCAGCGCCAACCCTACTCCCGAGATAGGGCCCCCCCAGCGCCAACCCTACTCCCGAGATAGGGCCCCCCCAGCGCCAACCCTATTCCCTAGATAGGGCCCCCCCCAGGGCCAACCCTACTCCCGAGATAGGGCCCCCCAGCACCAACCCTACTCCCGAGATAGGGCCCCCCCCAGGGCCAACCCTACTCCCGAGATAGGGCCCCCCCCCAGCGCCAACCCTACTTCTGAGATAGGGCCCCCCCCAGCGCCAACCCTACTCCCGAGATAGGGCCCCCCCAGCGCCAACCCTACTCCCGAGATAGGGCCCCCCCCAGCGCCAACCCTATTCCCTAGATAGGGCCCCCCCCCAGCGCCAACCATATTCCCTAGATAGGGCCCCCGTGACTTCTATTGGTTCAAATATCTGACAAATCATTTTTTTTTTAAAGTATGGAAGACCGTCCACCGTCACCGCAGGAAGGAGAGGTTGAGGTAGGTAGATTACGGAAGACGTCATCAAGCCAAATACGAAACCCCAATCCTATTCCCGAGATACGGCACCCCAAAGACTTCTATTTGTTCAAATATCCGACACAATTATTTTAAGTACGGAATACCGGCCACCATCACCGCCGCCACCATCACCACCGCCGCCGCCACCACTATCACCATCACCGCCGCCACCATCACCACCGCCACCATCACCACCGCCGCCATCACCATCGCCGCCGCCGCCACCGCCACCATCACCACCGCTGCCACCATCACCGCCGCCACTATCACCATCACCACCACTATCACCATCACCACCACTATCACCATCACCGCCGCCGCCGCCACCACTATCACCATCACCGCTGCCACCATCACCGCAGGAAGAGAGGTTGAGGTAGGAAGAGGTAGGTTGAGTTCAGGGCCATCTTTAACCACTTGCTTACCGGGCACTTTAACCCCCCTCCTGACCAATTTTCAGCGCTGACACACGTTGAACGACAATTGCGCGGTCATGCTACACTGTACACATAGGATATTTTTATAAACATTTTTTCCCACAAATAGAGATTTCTTTTGGTGTTATTTGATTACCTCTGCGGTTTTAATTTTTTGTTAAAAATATTTTTTTTTTTTTATATTTTGTTATAGAATTTTGCAAATGGGTAATTTTACTTCTTCATTGATGGGCACTGATGAGGCAGCACTGATAAGCACCAATGGGCTGCACTGGTGGGCACCGATGGGCTGCACTGGTGGGCACCGATGGGCTGCACTGATGGGCACCGATAAGGAAGCACTGGTGGGCACTGATAGGCGGCACTGGTGGGCACTGAAAGGTGGCACTGAAGGACATTGATAGGTGGCACTGGTGGGCACTGAGAAGTGGCACTAAAAGGTGGCATTGATAGCTGGCAGTGATGGGCACTGATGAGTGGCAGTAATAGGCACTGATAGGCAGCACAGCTAGGTGGCACTAATGAGGCATTGATAGGAGGCACTGAGAAGTGACACTAAAAGGTGGCATTAATAGGTGGCACTAATAGCTGGCAGTGATGGGCACTGATGGGTGGCAGTGATGGGTGGCAGTGATAGGCAGCATGACTAGGTGGCACTGATGAGGCAATAATATGTGGCATTAATAGAAGTCACTGGTGGGCACTGAGAGGTGACAATGAGAGGTGGCACTGAAGGGCATTGATAGGTGGCACTGAGAAGTGCCACTAAAAGGTGGCATTAATAGGTGGCACTAATAGCTGGCAGTGATGGGCACTGATGGGTGGCAGTAATAGGCAGTGATAGGCAGCACGGCTAGGTGGCACTGATGAGGCAATAATATGTGGCATTAATAGAAGTCACTGGTGGGCACTGAGAGGTGACAATGAGAGGTGGCACTGAAGGGCATTGATAGGTGGCACTGAGAAGTGCCACTAAAAGGTGACATTGATAGGTGGCAGTGATGGGCACTAATGGGTGGCAGTAATGGGCACTGATAGACAGCACGGCTAGGTGGCACTGATGAGGCATTGATAGGTGGCATTGGTGGGCATTGATAGGTGGCACTAGCAGAGGGTACTGGCAGGGGTTACTTGCGGCACTGAGGAGGCAGATGCGCCTCCTTCCTCTTCGGGATCGATGTCCCTTTCACATGAGCCGGTGATCGGCTTTTTTTTCTCCTCGCGCTGTCAGCGTGAGGAGAAAAAAAAGGTTTACCGTCCTTTGTTTACATCATGTGATCAGCTGTCATTGGCTGACACCTGATCACGTGGTAAGGGGCCGGGACCGACCCCTCAGATCTGTGATCACTGAAGTCTCAGCGGGGCGCGCGAAGGAGAGGACATCTATTAATTTCCTCCCGGCATTTGGGGTCGGCTCTGTAGCTGCCATTCGACTATAGCGTGGGCGCCAAGTGGTTAAGGCAGGACAAAAGGGGCCCTGTATTTGTTGTGGGGGCCCAAAGCAGCTGCCTCATACTTGCCAACTATCCCAGTGTGAATTCCCTTGTCCTTTGAAGTTTTAGTCCTGTGCTGTGTCCTGATATCTCAGTGTGAAATGCTGCCCACATCTGCTCTATTGTTGTGTACAGAGGACTCACCTGCAGACCCTGTGTTTACATGTAAATAACAGTCATGCATATGTAAATAGTGGCGTCCGGTGAAATTGATATGTAAATAAAGGCGGCAAAGCTGGCTTCCTCTCTTCTCTCAACAGCTTTCAGCTGCTGCAGAGAGAGCCATACACTGGGATCAGTTCCAGTAATTGCCTCCCGATCCTGCCGATCACCCTCCCTACCCAAAGCCGATTCACCCAGCTGCCTGGGCCCCATACAGCCAACCTGACAGGGTTCCCCACCCCAAAATGTACTATGCTTTAGTTATGAATAAACACATTGAGTGATCAGTAATGATCATTACTGGAACAGATCCCCTGTGCGGTTTTCTCTGCAGCAGCTGAAAGCTGTTGGGAGAAGAGAAGAGGCCAGCTTTCAGCTGCTGCAGAGAGAGCAATGAAAGCTGTTGGAAGGGAGAAGAGAAGAAGCCAGCTTTCAGCGGCTGCAGAGAGAGCCATGTAAGCTGTTGGGAGAAGAGAAGAGGCCAGCTTTCAGCTGCTGCAGAGAGAGTCATGACAGCTGTTGGAAGGGAGAAGAAAAGAAGCCAGCTTTCAGTGGCTGCAGAGAGAGCCATGTAAGCTGTTGGGAGAAGAGGCCAGCTGGCTTCTTCTCTTCTCCCTCCCAACAGCTTTCATGGCGCTCTCTGCAGCAGCTGAAAGCTTGCCTCTTCTCTTCTCCCAACAGCTTGCATGGCCTTTCTCTGCAGCAGCTGAAAGCTGGCCTCTTCTCTTCTCCCAACAGCTTGCATGGCGCTCTCTGCAGCAGCTGAAAGCTGGCCTCTTCTCTTCTCCCAACAGCTTTCATGGCGCTCTCTGCAGCAGCTGAAAGCTGGCCTCTCTTCTCCCAACAGCTTTCATGGCGCTCTCTGCAGCAGAGAGCGCCATACAAGCTGCTGCAGAGAGCGCCATGCAAGCTGCTGCAGAGAGCGCCATGCAAGCTGTTGGGAGAAGAGAAGAGGCCAGCTTTCAACTGCTGCAGAGAGAGCCATGCACGCTGTTGGGAGAAGAGAAGAGGCCAGCTTTCAGCTGCTGCAGAGAGCGCCATGAAAGCTGTTGGGAGAAGAGAAGAGGCCAGCTTTCAGCTGCTGCAGAGAGCGCCATGAAAGCTGTTGGGAGAAGAGAAGAGGCCAGCTTTCAGCTGCTGCAGAGAGCGCCATGAAAGCTGTTGGGAGAAGAGAAGAGGCCAGCTTTCAGCTGCTGCAGAGAGAGCCATGCAAGCTGTTGGGAGAAGAGAAGAGGCCAGCTTTCAGCTGCTGCAGAGAGAGCCATGCAAGCTGTTGGGAGAAGAGAAGAGGCCAGCTTTCAGCTGCTGCAGAGAGCGCCATGAAAGCTGTTGGGAGAAGAGAAGAGGCCAGCTTTCAGCTGCTGCAGAGAGAGCCATGCAAGCTGTTGGGAGAAGAGAAGAGGCCAGCTTTCAGCTGCTGCAGAGAGCCATGCAAACTGTTGGGAGAAGAGAAGAGAAGAGGCCAGCTTTCAGCTGCTGCAGAGAGAGCCATGCAAGCTGTTGGGAGAAGAGAAGAGGCCAGCTGTCAGCTGCTGCAGAGAGCGCCATGAAAGCTGTTGGGAGAAGAGAAGAGGCCAGCTTTCAGCTGCTGCAGAGAGAGCCATACATGGGATCGGTTCTAGTAATTTCCTCCGGACCGTGCAGATCACCCTCCTTGCCCAAATCCGATTGACCCAGATGCCTGCCCCCCCCCCCCCCCCCCTGCTGGTACAGGAGGACCGGTGGCACCCCCCCCCCCCCTTATCCACAGCCCTGTGAAACCCCCAATGAAAGGTGCACTTTGGTCTCGCCCTGGACACTCCCACTCCCCGCTGTCTGTAAAAGGACGATCATTCAAGTGAAAGTCACCTGAAATATTTATTTTGCATCCTCGGAGAACAATAGCAGTTTCTTCCTTTGTGTTTTCATACCTCGGCCTCCCGACTGCCGGTAACCTCACCCCTCCCCCCCCCCCCCCCCCCAACAATGCGCCTCCTGCGTGTTTTATTAATGGCAGCGCACAACTCCTATCCTATTTCTGTTGTTTAGGTGCCGTGATTTTACCACATACCACGCGCAAGAATTTCACGCCCGGAGCACAGAGCTTAGGAGCTCACAGAACACATTGCCCAGGAATGTCGTCTCTTGAAACTGGTTTCCTAATTACAGTTTATGTATCAATTATTTAATTTTATGAAACATACAAAGAAACTCAACTCTAACGTTTAACCACTTCAATACCGGGAGGGGGGGGGGCACTCACGCACCTTCCTGCCCAGACCAATTTTCAGCTTTCAGCGCTGTCGCACTTTGAATGACAATTGCGCGGTCACGCAACACTGTAACCAATTTTTTTTTTATAATTGTGTTCCCATAAATAGAGCTTTCTTTTGGTGGTATTTGATCACCTCTGCAGTTTTTACTGATATGGCGGCACTGATGGGCACCGATGAGGTGGCACTGATAGGCGGCGCTGGTATGGGGCACTGATGGGCACTCATAGGCGGCACTAACGGGCACTCATGGGTACTTATGGGCCGCACAGATGGGCACTGATAGGTGGCACTGATGGATACTGAGGGGTGGCACTGATGGATACTGAGGGATGGCACTGATGGCACTGCTGGGCATCACTTATTTATTTACTAATTTTTGACAGTGCCCATGTCGCCAGTCAGTGCCCATTTGTGTGGACATGGCGGCTGCTGCTGTCCACGCGCATCGGGTCCGCCACCCTGCAGCACGCATTCCAGGTCAGTATAGGAATCAGGTAGGTCAGTGTAGTGGTCAATGTAGGAATCAGGTAGGTCAGTGTAGTGGTCAGTGTAAGAATTAGGTAGGTCAGTGTAGTGGTCAGTATAGGAATCAGGTAGGTCAGTGTAGTGGTCAATGTAGGAATCAGGTAGGTCAGTGTAGTGGTCAGTGTAAGAATTAGGTAGGTCAGTGTAGTGGTCAGTGTAGGAATCAGGTAGGTCAGTGTAGTGGTCAGTGTAGGAATCAGGTAGGTCAGTGTAGTGGTCAGTGTAGGAATCAGGTAGGTCAGTGTAGGAATCAGGTAGGTCAGTGTAGTGGTGAGTGTAGGAATCAGGTAGGTCAGTGTAGTGGTCAGTGTTGGAATCAGGTAGGTCAGTGTAGGAATCAGGTAGGTCAGTGTAGTGGTCAGTGTGGGAATCAGGTAGGTCAGTGTAGTGGTCAGTATAGGAATCAGTGGTCAGTGTTGGAATCAGGTCAGTATAGTGGTCAGTGGTCAGGTCAGTGTCAGTGTAGGAATCAGGTAGGTCAGTATAGTGGTCAGTGTAGGAATCAGGTAGGTCAGTGTAGTGGTCAGTGTTGGAATCAGGTAGGTCAGTGTAGTGGTGAGTGTAGGAATCAGGTAGGTCAGTATAGTGGTCAGTGTAGGAATCAGGTAGGTCAGTGTAGTGGTGAGTGTAGGAATCAGGTAGGTCAGTGTAGTGGTCAGTGTTGGAATCAGGTAGGTCAGTGTAGTGGTGAGTGTAGGAATCAGGTAGGTCAGTATAGTGGTCAGTGTAGGAATCAGGTAGGTCAGTGTAGTGGTGAGTGTAGGAATCAGGTAGGTCAGTGTAGTGGTGAGTGTTGGAATCAGGTAGGTCAGTGTAGTGGTGAGTGTAGGAATCAGGTAGGTCAGTGTAGTGGTCAGTGTTGGAATCAGGTAGGTCAGTGTAGTGGTCAGTGTAGGAATCAGGTAGGTCAGTGTAGTGGTCAGTGTAGGAATCAGGTAGGTCAGTGTAGTGGTCAGTGTTGGAATCAGGTAGGTCAGTGTAGTGGTGAGTGTAGTATTCAGGTAGGTCAGTGTAGTGGTCAGTGTTGGAATCAGGTAGGTCAGTATAGTGGTCAGTGTTGGAATCAGGTAGGTCAGTATAGTGGTCAGTGTTGGAATCAGGTAGGTCAGTGTAGTGGTCAGTGTTGGAATCAGGTAGGTCAATGTAGTGGTGAGTGTAGGAATCAGGTAGGTCAGTGTAGTGGTCAGTGTAGAAATCAGGTAGGTCAGTGTAGTGGTCAGTGTAGGAATCAGGTAGGTCAGTATAGTGGTGAGTGTAGGAATCAGGTAGGTCAGTGTAGTGGTCAGTGTTGGAATCAGGTAGGTCAGTATAGTGGTCAGTGTTGGAATCAGGTAGGTCAGTGTAGTGGTCAGTGTAGGAATCAGGTAGGTCAGTGTAGTGGTCAGTGTAGGAATCAGGTAGGTCAGTGTAGTGGTGAGTGTAGGAATCAGGTAGGTCAGTGTAGTGGTCAGTGTTGGAATCAGGTAGGTCAGTATAGTGGTCAGTGTTGGAATCAGGTAGGTCAGTGTAGTGGTCAGTGTAGGAATCAGGTAGGTCAGTGTAGTGGTGAGTGTAGGAATCAGGTAGGTCAGTGTAGTGGTCAGTGTGGGAATCAGGTAGGTCAGTGTAGTGGTGAGTGTAGGAATCAGGTAGGTCAGTGTAGTGGTCAGTGTGGGAATCAGGTAGGTCAGTGTAGTGGTCAGTGTAGGGCGCCGTACACACGGCCGAGGTTCTCGCTGAAAACCAGCGAGAACCTCGCTGGAATGCACATTCCAGCGAGGACCTCGGCCGTGTGTACGGTCTCGGCGAGCTTCCCGTCGGGAAGCCCGTCGAGCCGAAATAGAGAGCACGCTCTCTATTTCCTCGACGGCCCGCCTGGAAGAATGGCTGGTTGCCATTCCCGACGGGCGGGTCGCCGAATTCGACGGCCGGGAGAGAACCTCGACGGGCGGAACGATGTGTTCTGCCCGTCGAGGTTCTCTGCCGTGTGTACGGCGCCTAGGAATCAGGTAGGTCAGTGTAGTGGTCAGTGTAGGAATCAGGTAGGTCAGTGTAGGTCAGTGTAGAGATAAGGTAGGTCAGTGTAGGGATAAGGTAGGTCAGTGTAGAGATAAGGTAGGTCAGTGTAGAGATAAGGAAGGTCAGTGTAGAGATAAGGAAGGTCAGTGTAGGAATCAAGTAGGTCAGTGTAGGGATAAGGTAGGTCAGTGTAATGGTCAGATAGGTCAGTGTAGAAATCAGGTAGGTCAGTGTAGTGGTCAGTGTAGGAATCAGGTAGGTCAGTATAGTGGTCAGTGTTGGAATCAGGTAGGTCAGTGTAGTGGTGAGTGTAGGAATCAGGTAGGTCAGTGTAGTGGTCAGTGTTGGAATCAGGTAGGTCAGTGTAGTGGTCAGTGTTGGAATCAGGTAGGTCAGTATAGTGGTCAGTGTTGGAATCAGGTAGGTCAGTATAGTGGTCAGTGTAGGAATCAGGTAGGTCAGTGTAGTGGTCAATGTAGGAATCAGGTAGGTCAGTGTAGTGGTCAGTGTAAGAATTAGGTAGGTCAGTGTAGTGGTCAGTGTAGGAATCAGGTAGGTCAGTGTAGTGGTCAGTGTAGGAATCAGGTAGGTCAGTGTAGGTCAGTGTAGGAATCAGGTAGGTCAGTGTAGGAATCAGGTAGGTCAGTGTAGTGGTGAGTGTAGGAATCAGGTAGGTCAGTGTAGTGGTCAGTGTTGGAATCAGGTAGGTCAGTGTAGGAATCAGGTAGGTCAGTGTAGTGGTCAGTGTGGGAATCAGGTAGGTCAGTGTAGTGGTCAGTATAGGAATCAGGTAGGTCAGTGTAGTGGTCAGTGTAGGAATCAGGTAGGTCAATGTAGAGATAAGGTAGGTCAGTGTAGAGATAAGGTAGGTCAGTGTAGGGATAAGGTAAGTCAGTGTAGAGATAAGGTAGGTCAGTGTAGAGATAAGAAAGGTCAGTGTAGGAATCGAGTAGGTCAGTGTAGGGATATGGTAGGTCAGTGTAGTGGTCAGATAGGTCAGTGTAGAAATCAGGTAGGTCAGTGTAGTGGTCAGTGTAAGAATCAGGTAGGTCAATATAGTGGTCAGTGTTGGAATCAGGTAGGTCAGTATAGTGGTCAGTGTTGGAATCAGGTAGGTCAGTATAGTGGTCAGTGTTGGAATCAGGTAGGTCAGTATAGTGGTCAGTGTTGGAATCAGGTAGGTCAGTGTAGTGGTCAGTGTAGGAATCAGGTAGGTCAGTGTAGTGGTCAGTGTTGGAATCAGGTAGGTCAGTGTAGTGGTCAGTGTTGGAATCAGGTAGGTCAGTATAGTGGTCAGTGTAGGAATCAGGTAGGTCAGTGTATTGGTCAGTGTAGGAATCAGGTAGGTCAGTGTAGTGGTGAGTGTAGTATTCAGGTAGGTCAGTGTAGTGGTCAGTGTTGGAATCAGGTAGGTCAGTGTAGTGGTGAGTGTAGTATTCAGGTAGGTCAGTGTAGTGGTCAGTGTTGGAATCAGGTAGGTCAGTATAGTGGTCAGTGTTGGAATCAGGTAGGTCAGTGTAGTGGTCAGTGTTGGAATCAGGTAGGTCAGTGTAGTGGTCAGTGTTGGAATCAGGTAGGTCAGTGTAGTGGTGAGTGTAGGAATCAGGTAGGTCAGTGTAGTGGTCAGTGTAGAAATCAGGTAGGTCAGTGTAGTGGTCAGTGTAGGAATCAGGTAGGTCAGTATAGTGGTCAGTGTAGGAATCAGGTAGGTCAGTGTAGTGGTCAGTGTTGGAATCAGGTAGGTCAGTGTAGTGGTCAGTGTTGGAATCAGGTAGGTCAGTGTAGTGGTGAGTGTAGGAATCAGGTAGGTCAGTATAGTGGTCAGTGTAGGAATCAGGTAGGTCAGTGTAGTGGTGAGTGTAGGAATCAGGTAGGTCAGTGTAGTGGTGAGTGTTGGAATCAGGTAGGTCAGTGTAGTGGTGAGTGTAGGAATCAGGTAGGTCAGTGTAGTGGTCAGTGTTGGAATCAGGTAGGTCAGTGTAGTGGTCAGTGTAGGAATCAGGTAGGTCAGTGTAGTGGTCAGTGTAGGAATCAGGTAGGTCAGTGTAGTGGTGAGTGTAGGAATCAGGTAGGTCAGTGTAGTGGTCAGTGTTGGAATCAGGTAGGTCAGTGTAGTGGTGAGTGTAGTATTCAGGTAGGTCAGTGTAGTGGTCAGTGTTGGAATCAGGTAGGTCAGTGTAGTGGTCAGTGTTGGAATCAGGTAGGTCAGTGTAGTGGTCAGTGTTGGAATCAGGTAGGTCAATGTAGTGGTGAGTGTAGGAATCAGGTAGGTCAGTGTAGTGGTCAGTGTAGAAATCAGGTAGGTCAGTGTAGTGGTCAGTGTAGGAATCAGGTAGGTCAGTATAGTGGTGAGTGTAGGAATCAGGTAGGTCAGTGTAGTGGTCAGTGTTGGAATCAGGTAGGTCAGTATAGTGGTCAGTGTTGGAATCAGGTAGGTCAGTGTAGTGGTCAGTGTAGGAATCAGGTAGGTCAGTGTAGTGGTCAGTGTAGGAATCAGGTAGGTCAGTGTAGTGGTGAGTGTAGGAATCAGGTAGGTCAGTGTAGTGGTCAGTGTTGGAATCAGGTAGGTCAGTATAGTGGTCAGTGTTGGAATCAGGTAGGTCAGTGTAGTGGTCAGTGTAGGAATCAGGTAGGTCAGTGTAGTGGTGAGTGTAGGAATCAGGTAGGTCAGTGTAGTGGTCAGTGTGGGAATCAGGTAGGTCAGTGTAGTGGTGAGTGTAGGAATCAGGTAGGTCAGTGTAGTGGTCAGTGTGGGAATCAGGTAGGTCAGTGTAGTGGTCAGTGTAGGGCGCCGTACACACGGCCGAGGTTCTCGCTGAAAAACAGCGAGAACCTCGCTGGAATGCACATTCCAGCGAGGACCTCGGCCGTGTGTACGGTCTCGGCGAGCTTCCCGTCGGGAAGCCCGTCGAGCCGAAATAGAGAGCACGCTCTCTATTTCCTCGACGGCCCGCCTGGAAGAATGGCTGGTTGCCATTCCCGACGGGCGGGTCGCCGAATTCGACGGCCGGGAGAGAACCTCGACGGGCGGAACGATGTGTTCTGCCCGTCGAGGTTCTCTGCCGTGTGTACGGCGCCTAGGAATCAGGTAGGTCAGTGTAGTGGTCAGTGTAGGAATCAGGTAGGTCAGTGTAGGTCAGTGTAGAGATAAGGTAGGTCAGTGTAGGGATAAGGTAGGTCAGTGTAGAGATAAGGTAGGTCAGTGTAGAGATAAGGAAGGTCAGTGTAGAGATAAGGAAGGTCAGTGTAGGAATCAAGTAGGTCAGTGTAGGGATAAGGTAGGTCAGTGTAATGGTCAGATAGGTCAGTGTAGAAATCAGGTAGGTCAGTGTAGTGGTCAGTGTTGGAATCAGGTAGGTCAGTGTAGTGGTGAGTGTAGGAATCAGGTAGGTCAGTGTAGTGGTCAGTGTTGGAATCAGGTAGGTCAGTGTAGTGGTCAGTGTTGGAATCAGGTAGGTCAGTGTAGTGGTCAGTGTAGGAATCAGGTAGGTCAGTATAGTGGTCAGTGTTGGAATCAGGTAGGTCAGTATAGTGGTCAGTGTTGGAATCAGGTAGGTCAGTGTAGTGGTCAGTGTTTGAATCAGGTAGGTCAGTGTAGTGGTCAGTGTTTGAATCAGGTAGGTCAGTGTAGTGGCCTGGTCATGAGGGGGGGGGGGTAAATATTTCGGAGGTCAAGTGGATGTGAAGGGTGAAGGCCCACGGTAATATAAAAGGCAGACGTATAATAATTATACTAATAGTATTAAAATATATCACGCTGGTTGCAAAGCCGGATCAAACTTTGTTTTTTATAAATAAGCTGGAGTTGTGCCTTGATGCTCCTGGCTGGGAGATCAGAGCGCACATTCTGTCCTGGGCTTGCAAATGCCTTAATGCTTTACCTGGCCGCACTTCAAAGTCCCCCAAACAAGGATGTCAAAAGGCAAAAAGAAAAGAAAAAAAAGTTTAATACTAAAGCATGTAAAACCGCCGCACTCTGTAACAATCCTACGAAGATCAGGCCTTTTTTTTTCCTTCTTTCAGCCAATTGCCTCCAAGCAGGGCCACCATCAGGAATTTTGGGGGCCCGTACACAGCTTCAGGCATGGACCCCGGGGGGGGGGGGTGGGAATTGAGAAGCGGGGAGGGGTGCCACCACAAAATGAGAAGCGGGGGAGGGGCACCACAAATTGAAAAGCGGGAATTGGGTGCTGACAAACAAAAAAAAAAAAAGGGGGGGGGGGGGTTTGCCATCCGGGCCCCTTACAGGTATACTAATAAAAAAAAAAGGGGGGGGTTGCCATCCAGGCATCTGGGGACCTCCGGGCCCCTTACAGGTATACTAATGAAAAAAAAAAAAAAAATATATATATATATATATATATATATATTTTTTTTTATTTATTTTTTTAAAGGGGGGGGGGTTGCCATGCCCCTTACAGTTATACTATTGAAAATAAAACAATAAAAAAAGGGGGGGGGTTGCCATCCAGGCGCCTGGGGACCTCCGGGCCCCTTACAGGTAAACCGACAAAGAAAAAAAAATTAAAAAAGAAAAATAAATAAATAAAAAGGGGGTTGCTATCTGGGCACCTCCGGGCCCCTTACAGATATACAGACGAAAGAAAAAAAATTGAAATAAATAAATAAAAAAGGGAGTTGCCATCCGGGCACCTGGGGACCTCCGGGCCCCTTACAGGTATACAGACGAAAATTTTTTTTAAATAAATAAAAAGGGGGGTCGCCATCCGAGCACCTGGGGACCTCCGGGCCCCTTACAGGTATAGCGACGAAAAGAAACATTTAAAAAAATAAAAAATAATATATAAAAAAAGGGTGTTGCCAACCAGGCACCTGGGGAACTCCAGGCCCCTTACAGGTATACCGACGATAAAAAAAAAAAAAAAAAAAGGGGGGGTTGCCATCCAGGCGCCCGGGGACCTCCGGGTCCCTTACAGGTATACCGACGAAAAGAAAAATGAAATTGAAAAAAAAAATTAAAATTTAAAAAGGGGGTCGCCATCTGCGTTATACCGTTTCAGGTATAACGACGAAAAAAATTCAAATACATAAAAAAGGGGGTTGCCATCCGGGCACCTGGGGACCTCCGGGCCCTTTACAGGTATACCAACGAAAAGAAAAAAAATATTAATTAAATAGATAAAAAAGGGGGTCGCCATCTAGGCACCTGGGGAACTCCAGGCCCCTTACAGGTATACCGACGATAAAAAATAAAAAAAAGGGGGGGGTTGCCATCTGGGCACCTGGGGACCTCCGGGTCCCTTACAGGTATACCGACGAAAAAAAAAAATGAAATTGAAAAAAATAAATAAATTAAAAAAGGAGGTCGCCATCTGGGCACCTGGGGACCTCCGGGCACCTTTCAGGTATAACGACGAAAAAAATTGAAATACATAAAAAAGGGTGTTGCCAACCAGGCACCTGGGGAACTCCAGGCCCCTTACAGGTATACAGATTAAATCTTTTTTTGAAATAAATAAAAAAGGGGGTCGCCATCCAAGCACCTGGGGACCTCCGGGCCCCTTACAGGTATACCGACGAAGAAAAAAATGAAATTGACAAAAAAAAAAAAAAAGGGGGTCGCCATCTGGGCACCTGGGGACCTCTGGGCCCCTTACAGGTATACTGACGAAAAAAAAATTAAATTAAAAAAAAAAATTAATTTAATTAAATCCATTAAATAATGCCTCCAAGCAAGCCGTTCTGATTACACAACGAGATCTATTTCAGAAGCCAAAAGCTTCTCTTGGCCAAGACATCCTTCCTCCATTTTCAGCTATAAGTTATCAGTTTAAGTAAACTTCCTGCTTCGAGTTGTAAAAACATACGGAAAAAAAAAAAAGTTAAAAAAAAGAAGAGCCCCCACCCCGCTTTTTTTATTTTTTCCATGGAAAGTCGCAGTTGCATTACTGGAGGAATCCAATCTTTTCTTCCTAAACCATTTAAATCTGTTGGTCCCACAAGCACATCTTCTCGCCGGTCGGAACCTGTTGACACGCCTCACCGTAATAATAATACGACGACGCCGCCGCGGCCGGCTGAGCAGAAATGTATTTCAGTAATAAAAAAATAAAAAAATAAATAAAAATGGCAGTATTTAAGATTAGGAAAGAGCGGCAGTCTTGTCACACCTTTCCGTGTAGACGGGGGGGTCTGGAGCAGAAAATTACTCCAGAGATGTCGCCGATTTCCTTACATCAAATAATTTCGCCGCTTCCAGGACGGAGCCGGGCCGGAACGGAACATTCACAATCGCGGCGACTTACGTGAGCAGAACAAGGGAAGAAAATGAGTTTGTGGATGACTGCCGGACCCGCTCGGTGCATAAAAAAAAATAAAAACATTTAAATAAAAAAAAGTAACACGCAACAAATATCAGTTTTTTACATGTAGCAATTTATCAATCGCTTTTTTTATATTTTTTAAAAGGATACATAAAAATTGAACGGCCTTCCCATTTTGGGGTGCAAGTATTATGAAGACCGCTACCGGTTTTAGGCTAGGTTCACATCGATGCGGTTGAGGCCGATGTGGTTTTCAAGCGCGTTTTGTGTTTTTGATGCGTTTTTTTTTTGTTTTTTACTCGGTGTATAGCTGGTTGTTAAGTGGAGGGCCGGGAAGCCGGCCGCCGAGTCCTTAACCACTGAAATCCCGAGCCTCTTTCTGATATTTGTTGTTTAAATACACTTTTTTTTTTTTTTTGCTAGAAAATTACTTAGAACCCCCACACATTATCCATTTTTTTTCTAACACCCTAGAAAAGAAAATGGCGACCGTTGCAAGAGTTTATGATTTGTACAGCGGTCTTATAAACGCACTTTTTTTGGGAAAAAAAATACACTTTGTTGGGGGAAAAAAATACACTTTTTTTTGGGGGGGGGGGGGGGGGGGGGGAACATACTTTAATTTAAAAAAAATACACTTTTTTGAAAAAAATACAATTTTTGGAAAAAAATACACTTTTTTTGGGGGGGGGGGGGGACATACTTTAATAAAAAAAAAAATACACTTTTTTGAAAAAAATACAATTTTTGGAAAAAAAAATCTTTTCTTTTTAAATACATTTTTTGGGAGGAAAAAATACATTTTGTTGGGAGGAAAAATAAAATTTTTTGGGGGGAAAAATACACTTTTTTGAGTTAAAAAACAAGACAACAGTAAAGTTAGCCCAATTATTATTTTTTTATATTGTGAACGATAATGTTACGCCGAGTAAATTGATACCCAACATGTGACGCTTCAAAATTGCTCCCGCTCGTGGAATGGCTTGTCGCACTTTTACCCTTAAAAATCTCCATAGGTGACGTTTAAAAAAATTCTACAGGTTGCATGTTTGTAGTTACAGAGGAGGTCTAGGGATAAAATTATTGCTCTCGCTCTACCGATCGCGGCGATACCTCACTTGTGTGGTTTGAACACCGTTTTTTTCTTATTTATTTTACCTTTTATTTACATTTTTTACACTGTTCTTTTAAAAAAAAAAATGTGTCACTTTTATTCCTATTACAAGAAATGTAAACATCCCTAGAAAAAAAGAATGACAGGTCAAAATCTTGACACACAACCATCCCCGCAAACAGAGGATGGTACCCTGTAGTCTTGGCCTCCTGCCCTGGGGCCTCGAAATCCTGGCACGCAGCAGTCCCAGAAAATAGAAGGGTGGTACCCTCTAGTCTAGGTCTCCAGCCCTGGGGCCTCGAAATCCTTTCATGCAACCGTCCCCGCAAATAGAAGGCGGTACCCTCTAGTCTTGGCCTCCTGCCCTGGGGCCTCGAAATCCTGGCACGCAGCCGCCCCAGAAAACAGAGGGTGGTACCCTGTAGTCTTGGTCTCCAGCCCTGGTTCCTCGAAATCCTGGCATGCAGCAGTCCCAGAAAGGAGAAGGGTGGTACCCTCTAGTCTAGGTCTCCTGCCCTGGGGCCTCGAAATCCTGGCATGCAACCGTCCCCGCAAATGGAGGGCGGTACCCTTTAGTCTTGGCCTCCTGCCCTGGGGCCTCGAAATCCTGGCACGCAGCCACCCCAGAAAACAGAGGGTGGTACCCTGTAGTCTTGGTCTCCAGCCCTGGTTCCTCGAAATCCTAGCATGCAGCAGTCCCAGAAAGGAGAAGGGTGGTACCCTCTAGTCTAGGTCTCCTGCCCTGGTGCCTCGAAATCATGGCACGCAGCAGTCCCAGAAAAGAGAAGGGTGGTACTCTCTAGTCTTGGTCTCCAGTCCTGGAGCTTCGAAATCCTGGCACGCAGCCGCCCCAGAAAACAGAGGGGTGGTACCCTCTAGTCTTGGTCTCCTGCTCTGGGGCCTCAAAATCGTGGCACGCAGAGTCGTCCCAGTAAACAGAGGGTGGTACCCTCTAGTCTTGGTCTCCTACCCAGAGGCTTCAAAATCTTGACATGCAGCCGTCCCAGTAAACAGAGGGTGATACCTTGTAGTCTTGGTCTCCAGCAATGGGCCCTCGAAATCCTGGCATGCAGCCGTCCCAGTAAACCAAGGGTGGTACCCTGTAGTCTTGGCCTCCTGCCCTGGGGCCTCGAAATCCTGGAACGCAGGATAAACTATATGTAGCCTCAACTACAATATACAGAGCTGTGTTCTGGCAGTGGGATGAGAAAATTCGATCCCACTCCAGGAACAAAATTGAGTCGGGCTGAGCTTTTCTGTTTTCAGGTTAATACCAGAGCTTAGAAAAGACAAAAAAAAAAAAGAAAAGAAAAGAAAACTAATGCTGCCACCACATCTAGAACTGGAAAGCTGCATTATTTTAAAAAGGTTTACTTTTGGATTTAGATATACTGTACTAAGCTTTAATATGTTCCAACATAAACACAGCTCTTCCCTCTTCTCAGCCCTGGAGTTTAGCCTCTAGCTTTTCGGGAGGGTTCGCTTTATTTTTAGAGAATTCTTCACCGTGTAATCTATAGAACATAAACAAAATATCTTTGTAATGTCCCGGAAAATTAGTCAAGTGCCTCTTAAAAAGACTATCAACTTCCTGCGTGCTTGGACTATTTTTAACAAAAATCAGGGGCAGCCAAAATACTACATGGCCCAGGTCATACCATGTGAAGCTGTGAGCATAGCCACCTACCTAGAGAGAACCGTCCAGTCCTGACCTCCGGAATCCTCTGTTTCTTATGCCTAGAAGTGAGGCTGGCCACCTACCTAGAGAGAACCATCTACTCCTGAGTCCTGACCTATGGCATCCTCTGTTTCCTATGCCTAGAGGTGAGTATAGCCACCTACGAAGAGAGAACTGTCTACTCCTGACCTATGGCACCCTCTCTTTCCTATGCCCAGTCATGAGGATAGCCACCTACCTAGAGAGAACCGTCTACTCCTGACCTATGGCATCCTCTGTTTCCTATGCCCAGTCATGAGGATAGCCACCTACCTAGAAAGAACCGTCTACTCCTGACCTATGGCATCCTCTGTTTCCTATGCCCAGTCACGAGGATAGCCACTTACCTAGAGAGAACCGTCTACTCCTGACCTATGGCATCCTCTGTTTCCTATGCCCAGTCATGGGGATAGCCACCTACCTAGAGAGAACCATCTACTCCTGACCTCCGGAATACTCTGTTTCTTATGACTAGAAGTGAGCATGGCCACCTACCTATAGAGAACCATCTACTCCTGATCTACAGCATCCTCTGTTTCTTATGCCTAGAAGTAAGTATGGCCACCTACGTAGAGATAACATCTACTCCTGACCTACGGCATCCTCTGTTTCCTATGCCTAGAAGAGAGAATGGCCACCTACCTATAGAGAACCATCTACTCCTGATCTACGGCATCCTCTGTTTCTTATGCCTAGAAGTGAAGATGGCCACCTACGTAGAGATAACATCTACTCCTGACTTATGGCATCCTGTTTCCTATGCCCAGTCATGAGGATAGCCACCTACCTAGAGATAACATCTACTCCTGGTCTATGGTATCCTCTATTCCCTATGCCTAGCAATGAGCATAGCCACCTGCCTAAAGAGAGGTATCTACTTCTGATCTACTGCAGCCTCTGTACCCTATGTCTAGCCATGAGCATAATCAGGGTTCCTCCAAGAGTTTGCAAGGGGTTCCCTGGGCTGTGGCTAACTGATTTCCTATCTGGTGGATCTCTATAGTTCCGGGTCCAACGCCACTTGGCAGAACCAGCAGCATGACAACGATGATATTTTTAGCTGCCTGTAAGGTACTGCCGACCAATGTAAGGAGCATTCTTCTCACTGATCACCAATGTAAGGGACATTCTTCCCACTGATCACCAATGTAAGGGACATTCTTCTCACTGATCCCCAATGTAAGGAACATTCTTCTCACTGATCACCAATGTAAGGGACATTCTTCTCACTGATCCCCAATGTAAGGGACATTCTTCTCACTGATCCCCAATGTAAGGGACATTCTTCTCACTGATCCCCAATGTAAGGGACATTCTTCCCACTGATCACCAATGTAAGGAACATTCTTCTCACTGATCACCAATGTAAGGAACATTCTTCCCACTGATCACCAATGTAAGGAGCATTCTTCTCACTGATCACCAATGTAAGGGACATTCTTCCCACTGATCCCCAATGTAAGGAACATTCTTCCCACTGATCACCAATGTAAGGGACATTCTTCTCACTGATCACCAATGTAAGGGACATTCTTCCCACTGATCACCAATGTAAGGAACATTCTTCCCACTGATCACCAATGTAAGGGACATTCTTCCCACTGATCACCAATGTAAGGGACATTCTTCTCACTGATCACCAATGTAAGGAACATTCTTCTCACTGATCACCAATGTAAGAGACATTCTTCCCACTGATCACCAATGTAAGGGACATTCTTCTCACTGATCACCAATGTAAGGGACATTCTTCTCACTGATCACCAATGTAAGGGACATTCTTCTCACTGATCACCAATGTAAGGAACATTCTTCCCACTGATCACCAATGTAAGGGACATTCTTCCCACTGATCACCAATGTAAGGAACATTCTTCTCACTGATCACCAATGTAAGGGACATTCTTCTCACTGATCACCAATGTAAGGAACATTCTTCTCACTGATCACCAATGTAAGGGACATTCTTCTCACTGATCACCAATGTAAGGGACATTCTTCTCACTGATCACCAATGTAAGGGACATTCTTCCCACTGATCAACAATGTAAGGGACATTCTTCTCACTGATCAACAATGTAAGGGACATTCTTCTCACTGATCACCAATGTAAGGAACATTCTTCTCACTGATCAACAATGTAAGGAACATTCTTCTCACTGATCACCAATAAACTGGTATTAGTAAAGGTCCCCCAAGACCTGAAATCTATTTAAAGGGTTCCTCTAGGGTTGAGGAAGGCTGGTCAATGCTCTTTTTGGCCGTGAGACCATACAAAGAAATTGAGGGTGCCGACTCTATTAGGTCCTTATATGGCGACAACCAATGGAAATGCAGACTCGCCCGATGGGGCACCAGCTCTGGGGCCTCAAAATCCTGGCATGCAGCCGTTCCAGAAAAGAGAAGGGTGGCACCCTCTAGTCTTTGTCTCCAGCCCCAGGGCCTCAAAGTCCTGGCACGCAGCTGTCCCAGAAAAGAGAACAGTGGTACCCTCTAGTCTTGGTCTCTGGCCCTAAAGCCTCAAAGTCTTGGTACGCAGCTGTCCCAGAAAATAGAAGGGTGGTACCCTCTAATCTTGGTCTCCAGCCCTGGGGCCTCAAAGTCCTGGCACGCAGCTGTCCCAGAAAAGAGAAGGGTGGTACCCTCTAGTCTTGGTCTCTGGCCCTAAAGTCCTGGTATGCAGCTGTCCCAGAAAACAGAAGGGTGGTACCCTCTAGTCTTGGTCTCTGGCCCTGGGGCCTCAAAGTCCTGGCATGTAGCTGTCCCAGAAAATAGAAAAATGGTACCCTCTAGTTTCGGTCACCAGCCCTAGAGCCTCAAAGTCCTGGCACGCAGCTGTCCCAAAATAGAGAAGGGTGGTACCCTCTAATCTTGGTCTCCAGCCCTGGGGCCTCAAAGTCCTGGCACGCAGCTGTCCCAGAATAGAGAAAGGTGGTACCATCTAGTCTTGTCTCTGACCTTAGGGCCTCAAAGTCCTGGCACGCAGCTGTCCCAGAATAGAGAAGGGTGGTACCCTCTAGTCTTGGTCTCTGGCTCTAAAGTCCTGGTATGCAGCTGTCCCAGAAAACAGAAGGGTGGTACCCTCTAGTCTTGGTCTCTGGCCCTGGGGTTTCAAAGTCCTGGCACGCAGCTGTCCCAGAAAATAGAAAAATGGTACCCTCTAGTTTCGGTCTCCAGCCCTAGGGCCTCAAAGTCCTGGCACGCAGCTGTCCCAGAAAAGAGAAGGGTGGTACCCTCTAGTCTTGGTCTCCGGCCCTAAAGTCCTGGTATGCAGCTGTCCCAGAAAACAGAAGGGTGGTACCCTCTAGTCTTGGTCCCGGCCCTGGGGCCTCAAAGTCCTGGCACGCAGCTGTCCCAGAATAGAGAAGAGTGGTACCCTCTAATCTTGGTCTCCGGCCCTAAAGCCTCAAAGTCCTGGCACGCAGCTGTCCCAAAAAACAGAAGAGTGGTACCCTCTAGTCTTGGTCTCCTGCCCTGGGGGCTCACAATCCTATCAGGATTCTATTTGGTCTGACCACAAATCCTGGTCTGCTCTTGCGCCGGAAATACACCCAAACCATCCAACCACTACCAACTAGCTGGTTGGAGGGGGGGGGGGACTGTGGGGAGCCCATTACTTCCATAATGATAGGGACTTCCACTGTTTCAATGAAGAAAATAATCCATTCTGCTACACTGTAATTAATTGTATCAATCGTCTATAATTTATAAAAGTATCCCCCCCCCCCCCCCGTCTGATATAGAAGGAAACGTCCTCTATTCTGATCGATCGCTCCATCGTGGACGGAAGGGTTAAGCGCACCTCGCTCCGGAGAGCCGGCGGAGAACGGATATGTACAACGCAGCCCTCAGTGTTCAATCCGAGGCGATATTACGGGAGAAGCCGAGGGGAATAGGATCTGATTTCAATTTAAATCAAGCGCTCCATGATGCCGTTTATATCAGTGAGCAGTTCAAGCAGAATAATAACATTTCTCTCCCCCCCCCCCCCCCCGTTACATACAAATAAACCGCCGCTAATAAATTAATAAAATTAAAATTAATGGTCGCTCAGTCCATTAAATCTTGTTAATTTTGTTTCTCCTATAACCCACAAGTTTACATTATAAAAAACAATATATATATTTTTTAAATGATAATTTTAATTGGATCCCTGATGTGACAATCCCGCGTGTTATGGATTTCTTAATTTCTTTTCTTGATTTTTTTTTTTTTTTTTCTATACAAACATTAGTCATTAGAGTTATTAAGTATATTGTCCCAGCATTAAATTGCCAACAATCAAAAAAAAAAAAGAATTACACAGTTAATGTTAACGTTCGTTAGGCTTGGAGTTGAATAGAAGACGGGGGGGGAGGGGGGTTTACTAACACTGGTGCACTCAGAATCTGGCTGTGCACAGTAACCAATCAGCTTCTAACGTCAGCTTGTTCCATTAAGCTCTGATGATAACGCTCTATTTACACTTGTGCGACTTGCCAATGCGACTTTGGGGACATGACGTACCTTAGATTGTAAGCTCCTTGAGGGTAGGGACCGATGTGAATGTGCATGTGTGGTTTGAACGGTGTTTACATATGTGGGTGGGACTTACGTTTGCGTTCGCTTCAGTGCGCAAGCTCCCGGGGACAGTGTTTTTTTAATTTTTAATTTTATTTATTTAACTTTTAATTTTTTTTTTTTTTTAATGGCATTGGACGTCTCCTGCCCTCTGTTCACAGGATTCGATTGACAGCAGTAGGAGCCAATGGCATTGGATTTCTCCCCACCCCCACGTTCTGCTCTCAGGATTTAATTGACAGAGCAGCAGGAGCCAATGGGGGCATTCAATGCCAATGGCTCCAAAATGTTGTGTTGTCCCCAGAAAATCGTCCAATGGTGATGCTAGTTCTGGTGACCTGGGGGGTCCCCTCATTTGCAGGGATTTTATTTTCACTTCCTGTTTTGGTTATGGGAGAGGAAGTGAAGGGAAGTCTCTCCAGTGGGGTACAAATTACAAAAAAAAAAAGTTTTGCCTACAGTTCTACTTTAACCACTTAGGCGGCGTACACACGACCGAGGTTCTCGTTGGAAACCAGCGAGAACCTCGCTGGAAGCTGCATTCCAGCGAGGACCTCGGCCGTGTGTACGCTCCTGGCTCGCCCCGCCCGTCGGGAATCCCGTCGAGCGAATAGAGAGCAGGCTCTCTATTTGCTCGACGGCCCGCCTGGATGAATGGCTGGTTGCCATTCCCGACGGGCGGGTCGCCGATTTCGACGGCCGGCAGAGAACCTCGACGGGCGGAACGATGTGTTCTGCCCGTCGAGGTTCTCTGCCGTGTGTACGCGGCTTCAAGGACTGCCTAAGGCCGATATACGTCGGCAGAATGACACAGCTGGGCACAATCACGTACCTATACGTGTCTCTTTAAGTTAGTCGCGGGCGCGCGCCCGTGACCCGGTCCGAAGCTCCGTGACCGCGGCCATGGTACCCGATTGCCGCCAGTGTTCCGCGATCGCTCACAGGAGCTGAAGAACGGAAAGAGGGGAGTGTAAACACAGCTTCCCCGTTCTTCTCTGTGGCAATGTCACTGATCGTCTGTTCCCTGATATAGGGAAGATGATCAGTGACATCACAAGTCCAGCCCCGCCCACCTACAGTTAGAAACACAGATGAGGTCACACTTAACCCCTACAGCGCCCACCTAGGGGTTAACTCCCAAACTGCAATTGTCATTTTCTCAGTAAATTTTGCTGTGAAAATGACAATGGTACCAAAAATGTGTCAAAATTGTCCAATGTGTCCACCATAATGTCGCAGTCACAGAAAAAAAAAAAAAATCGCTGATCACCGCCATTAGTAGTCAAAAAAAATATTAATAAAAATGCCATAAAACTATCCCCTATTTTGTAAACGCTATAAATTTTGCGCAAACCAATCATTAAACGCTTATTGCGATTTTTTTACCAAGAATATGTAGAAGAATACGTATCGGCCTAAACTGAGGAAAAAAATATATATCTTTTTTGGGGGATATTTATTATAGAAAAAAGTAAAAAATATTGCATTTTTTTTTTCAAAATTGACGCTCTATTTTTGTTTATAGCGCAAAAAAATAATAACCGCAGAGGTGATCAAATACCACCGAAAGAAAGCTCTATTTGTGGGGGAAAAAAGACGCCAATTTTGTTTGGGAGCCACGGGGCAATCGTCAGTTAAAGCGACGCAGTGCCAAATCTCGATAAAGGGGGCCTGGTCCTTTACCTGCATAATGGTCCGGGTCTTAAGTGGTTAACAGGTGTGAGAAATATTTTTTTTTTTTTTTAATTCAAAAAATTAAAAACACATTTTAAAATTTTTACAAATTTTTTAAAAAAATTTAAAAATTTCAAAAAAATAACACATTTTTTAATTTTTAAAAAATTGCCGCATCAGACAACTGGTGGAAAGTCACCAATAAGTTTGAAGAGCCAGAAATTGCATCCATAGAAAACCAAGTCAGCGGAGTCTTGTAGGACAGCGAAGGGTTAAAGTGAAGCGGAGGGCTCCCGCTGCTTTAGAGTGGAGATTGAATAATCCGTCTGCCGCAATGTGATACCTGCCAATGCCGCCTATTACTGTAACCGGCCTCCTTCGCAGACTAATTGCATTAATGCCTGGAGCTCCCTCTCTCTCTCTCTCTCTCTCACCCCTGTGCTGTCTGCTCTCCCTCTAATCTCCCTGAACCCAGGACCGCGCATGCAATGGTAGGAAGAAAGATTATATAACAGGAGGTTTAAATCAGAGCCAAACCCCCATCATAAAAAACACACACGAGCGCGTGCGCCTCGCCCCGACCAAGACCCGACCAAGACTTTGCATCTACATGCCGGCGCCCAGCTCCTATCTATCGCGTCGCCTTGAAAAAGTATTCATACCCCTTGACATTTTCCACACTTTGGGCCAGATGCAGAAAGACCCACGGATCTTTCTGCTGGCGTAACGTATCCCCGATACGTTACGCCGCTGTAAATACTTGCGCAAGTTCTTTATTCAGAAAGAACTTGCGCCCTTATTTACGGCGGCGTAACGTATATGTTGCGGCGTAAGGCCGCGCAATTCAAATGAATGAAGTGGGGGCGTGATTCATGTAAATGAATCATGACCCCACGTAATTCACGTATTTTTTTTGGGACGGCGCATGGAAGTTCCCAGTGCGCAATGCGCGAAATCACGACGCTTTTTCTCAATGTAAACGACGTGAACGTAACTAACGTCGAGCCCCATTCCCAAACGATTTACGCAAACGACGTAAAATTCGACGCGATCCCGACGTCCATACTTAACATTGGCTACGCCTCCTATAGCAGGGGTAAACTTACACCGCTCTAATGCTTACGCAAAGAACGTAAACTACGACGCGCCGCCGCAAGTTCGTTCGGGAATAGCTTATTTGCATATATTACGCGAAAACCGCCGTAAGCGCCACCTAGCGGCCAGTGTAAATATGCAACTAAGATACGACGGTGTAAGCGAATTGCGCCGCTCCTATCGTAGAAGAAAGACGGCGTATCTTCTTTTCTGAATGGCAAACAAGTAGTAGTATTTCGTGTCTCTTGATATGCTGACGTAAATACTTTTCTGAATCTGGCCCTTTGTCGTGTTACAACCAAAAATGTAAAAAGTTACTTTAGCCTTCAGAAAACCAAAATTTTAAGCTGGACTTTGCCTCAATAGCCAAAACGGCCTTAAAAAAGTATTCATACCCCTTGAAATTTTCCATGGTAGAATATCTGCTAGGAAACCACTGCTAAAGAAAGGCAACAAGCAGAAGAGACGTGTTTGGGGTAAAGAACACAAGGAATGGACATTAGTGGAAATCTGTGCTTTGGTCTGATGAGTCCAAACTTGAGATCTTTGGTTCCAACCACCGTGTCTTTGTGCGACGCAGAAAAGGTGAACGGATGGACTCTACATGCCTGGTTCCCACCGTGAAGCATGGCGGAGGAGGTGTGATGGTGTGGGGGTGCTTTGCTGGTGACACTGTTGGGGATTTATACTGAACCAGCATGGCTACCACAGCATCTTGCAGCGGCATGCTATTCCATCCGGTTTGCGTTTAGTTGGACCATCAACAGGACAATGACCCCAAACACACCTCCAGGCGGGGGAAGGGCTATTTGACCAAGAAGGAGAGTGATGGGGTGCTGCGCCAGATGACCTGGCCTCCACAGTCACCGGACCTGAACCCAATCGAGATGGTTTGGGGTGAGCTGGACCACAGAGTGAAGGCAAAAGGGCCAACAAATGCTAAGCATCTCTGGGAACTCCTTCAGGTGACGAGAGAATGCCAAGAGTGTGCAAAGCAACAGGACCTAGAATATGACATCTTTTCAGTTGTGTCACACTTTTTTGTTATGTATATAATTCCACATGTGTTACATTCATAGTTTTGATGCCTCCAGTGTGACTCTACAATTTTCATAGTCATGAAAATAAAGAAAACTCTTTGAACGAGAAGGTGTGTCCAAACTTTTGGTCTGTACTGTATATGTATTATTCTTTTCTTTTAACATGCAGTATAGATATATATATATACACACTGCATGTTGAAAGAAAAAATAAATATATACTGTATGCGTGTGTACATATATATTTGAATAATATATATATATTATTTTTTATATGCTACAAATATATGTACACATGCATACAGTGTATATTTATGATTCTTTTCTTACTACATACAGTATATATATATATATATATATATATATATATATATATATATATATATATATTATCAATATACAGTATATATATTTATATACTGTAAATTGATAAAAAAATATATATATATACTGCATGTTGAAAGAAAAAATAAATATATACCGTATGCATGTGTACATATATATATCTCATTATTATTTTTTATATGCTACAAATATATATGTACACACACATACAGTGTATATTTTATTATTCTTTTCTTTCTACATGCAGTATAATATATATTTGTTCTCAATATATATATATTTATATACTGTATGTAGATAATATATATATATATATATATATATATATATATATATTATCTACATACAGTATATAAATATATATACTGTATATTGATAAAAAAAATTATACACTGCATGTTGAAAGAAAAAAAATAATAAATATACACTGTATGTGTGTGTACATATATATTTGTAGTATAGATATATATATATATATATATATATATTTTTATACTAAAAAATATATATGTACACAAACATACGGAATATATTTATTATTCTTTTCTTTCAACATGCAATATATATATATTTTTATCAATATACAGTATATATACTGATAAATATATATATATATATATATATCTATATATATATATATTTATCAGTATATAAGTATATATACTGTATATTGATAAAAATATATATATATATCTATATCTATACTACAAATATATATGTACACACACATACAGTGTATATTTATTATTTTTTTTCTTTCAACATGCAGTGTATAATTTTTTTTATCAATATACAGTATATATACTTATATACTGTATATTGATAAATATATATATGTATATATATATATATATATATATATATATTTATTTTATCTACATACAGTATATAAATATATATATATTGATAACAAATATATATTATACTGCATGTAGAAAGAAAAGAATAATAAAATATACACTGTGGGCCAGATTCACAGAGCGATTACGCGTGCGCAACTGCTGTTGCGCGTGCGTAAGTCTAAATGTGCGCGTGCGTATAGTTGGACGCGATTCACAAAACAATATACACCAGAAATCTACGTTTTTTGGTCCGGCGTAATTGAGTTAGACATTCGCTTCCCTTCGCGCAAAACTGCGCTAGACACACCATTGATTTGCTAGTCAAATATGCTAATGAGGGAGTTACGGGGATCCACAAAAAAACGCAGTTGCTGCGCAGGCTACGCGATGTGCGCAACTGCAAAATGTCCTGTCTAAAGTTAGAGCACATAAAAGCTGATCTAACTTTTGAAAAAAAGTCTAATTGTCAGATAAAGCAACACCGTTATTGAGGAGCAGACCACACACACGTGTTGCACTACAATTTGACTGCCAACATGCTAGGGGCATCGTCGCTCATAGCTGCACTAGTGAATATAGATGACCAAAGAAGGAGGAGGGCACAGAGGATGGCACGGAGGATGGCACGGGAGAGGGTATACCGCACCCGCATACACCTGTTTGGCATGAATGATTCAGAGGTCTTTCGCATCTTCAGATTCCCCCCTCATGCCATCCTGGAATTAACCACAACCTTGCAGGAGGACATCACCAGCCCAACACAACGCTCACATGCAGTGCAGCCACTGGTGAAGGTCCTGGCAACACTCCATGTCCTTGCCAGTGGCTCTTTTCAGCGTACAAGTGGAGTGGTGGCTGGGATGTCACAATCCTCCATGAGCAGATGTGTGCACCAGGTTGTCCCTGCAATCCTCACACGCTTGGCCAACCAAATCATCAAACCCACCACTGAGGAGCTTCGAATCAAGGCAATGGCAGATTTCTACCGAATTGCCAGATTCCCACGCACCATCGGGGCCATAGATTGCACACATGTGGCACTCCAGCCCCCCCATGAGACCGAGCACATGTACCGCAATCGGAAGAATTGGCACTCCATCAACGTACAGGTGATAGTTGATGCCCAAGGCCTCATATGGCACGTCCGTGCCAAACACCCAGGGTCCAGCCATGACAGCTACATCTACAATCAAAGCCACATCCGAACAGAATTCGAACAGAACGTGTATGGGAACACCTGGCTGGTTGGTGAGTGACATGGGAGTCAGGCATGACTATCCCCTCCCGTGATGCACAACAGAAGTGGCACATGCATGACTAACATTCTCCTGTCTTTTCCTTTACAGGTGACTCTGCATATGCACTGGGACCCCATCTCATGACTCCTATCCGGAACCCCCAAACCCCAGGAGAGGAACGATACAATGAAGCACACATCAAAACCCGTGCAGTGGTGGAGCGCA
The DNA here is from genome assembly GCA_029574335.1 of Rana kukunoris. Classification (NCBI taxonomy): domain Eukaryota; kingdom Metazoa; phylum Chordata; class Amphibia; order Anura; family Ranidae; genus Rana; species Rana kukunoris. The sequence continues at coordinate 103,057 of JAJQKJ010001004.1, read as the reverse complement.
CCTTTGGCCTCCTGAAGTCACGTTTCCGATGCCTGGATAAGTCTGGGGGTACACTGTTGTATTCCCCAAACTTCGTGTGCCATATCATCGCTGCATGTTGCATGCTACACAATCTCGCAGTGAGGAAGGGCCTGCAGGTTGAGCTACGTGATGATCTGACCCCCCAACCAGAAAATCAACCCCTAACCGAGGATACCCCGTCTTCTGAGGGAAGAGCAGTCAGGAGGCAGCTCATATTGGGCATCTTTGCACGTTAAACACACACATTAATCATGGCACAATGAGAATGCATGCATGCACACCACTATGGTCCCTAGCACACACACCCCACATCCTCATCAAATTGGATTGGCACCAGTCCACCATGCAAGACTGGTGAGCAGTAACGCCACGTCAAGGCTCCAATTATGTCACTGTACATTCATACACCATTCACACGGACCTGGGAATCACTTCTCCCTGGTCCTGGGGAACCCTTCTCCACCAAAATTGAGGGTGACACCCCTTTTCCAGCAGGAATGTCACCCCCACATTCAAACATCATTCACAACCCAAAATATGCCAAAAAAGTCAAACAAACAAAAATGCATTGAAAAAAAAAATGCTTAGAAAAAACAAAAAAAAGCAGAGAACAAAAATAAAAAAGCTTTCAAAACAAACAAAAGGGGGAAAAAAAAATTATTGCCCTCTGCCTGAGCCACGCCTGGGGCGCCCCCGGCCACGGCCCCGGACCCTCAGGGGAGACGCATGGGGGAGGGGAAAAGCCGGGGAAGGAGGAGCAGCCCCTGAGATCTGCCCACCTGGCGGCCTGCCCTCCAAGGCCACGGCTATTCTGTCCAGGGCAGCACCAAGTGTTGCCGTGTTGCCCTGGATAGCCTGGGTAAGGGCCCTCACATCCTGCCCAACGCCTGCTGCTGTAGTTTGCAGGTCATTTAGGCAGGTTGTGGAGGCCCGGGAGTGGGAGTCCAGGTTACCCAGGCTATCATTAATGGAGGACAGGCTCTGATCCACCCGCCCCATAGTCTGGCAGAGCTGTCTCAGAAGGCGGGTCTGGGTGGCCAGGTTCCTTCTCAGACAGGCGGGCATGAGATTGGGCGCCCCCCTGGTGCTTGGGGATGACCTCCTGGCTCTTGCTGATGGTTGTGGCCGGGGAGAAGGGGAGGCCCTTGTGAGGGGAGCCATGTTGGGGGAGGAGGGGGGGGGGCTGACCCTTAGGGAGGGCAGGCTTCTTGCAGCCAGAGGGGAAGAGTCCGCAGAAACCAAAGGGCCAGTGCCTTCCATGGACTCCTCCTCCTCATGATTCTGCTCCTCCTCATGATCGTCCTCCGCATGATCCTCCCCCTCCTCTTGTTCCTCCTCTGCGGACTCTGGCCTTGTTGGGGGGGCCTCATTAGGCTGCTGTCCTGGGGTTGGAGCGGTCAGTCCAGATGGCCCTGCACCCTCCTGCACAGCTGTGGATGACACAAAACATTCACAGGTTGGAGGATCCACACACTTGCCACATATTCCCTTTCACCCCCTCCCCCACACATGCTACACACCTGAGAGAAATAAAAACCTTACCTGGCACCGCGGGGACCGGACTTGTGTCAAAGCCTGGCAGGCCCTCCACTTCATGCCGGTGAAAGGTCAGGGCCACCACACGCTCCGTCTCTGAAAATCTAACCCGGCATGGTGGGCCCCCTCCTGTGCCCCTGGCATGGGCATTTATTGCGGCCAGTTTTTTTTTCACCTCACGCCGGAGGTCATTTATTTTCTTTTCTATCCCAGAGCGGGTCCGTGTCTCCCCCTCCCCCGATGAATTGACCTGCTCCGTGATTATATCCAATATCTCCCTCCTCCTGGCCGGGGTGGTGGTGGCACTCTGCGGGCCGTGGAGAAAACGCCCATAGTCGGTAATGGCCCGGGCAAGAATTCTTTTTTCCCCCACAGTAAAATTGAGCTTTCTTTTTCTCTCAGTCATACTTCCAAACAAACTCACTAGCAGTCACCAAAAATCTGTCACAAATACAAGCACAACCAATCAGACAAGAACACACACAAAGAGAAAAAGAACAGCCAAAAATCACACTAGCACTCAGCAAGAAACACACACAAAAAAATCAGATGAAAAAATAAAGCAAGAAAACAAACGCTCAGAAATATATCAATCAAACAAACAGTCTCAAACACTTATCAAAATACACTTTCACAAAACTACCAACAAGCACAAGATCACACAGAACACTAATCTCACAACTACAAAACACACTCTAACGAACAACAGAGCAAAAGCACTTGATTCAATGGGAAGGGACACAAAGGGATGTACTTTTGCAATGGAAGGGCGTTTGTGTGTGTCTATTTATGCTGTCTGTGTAGTTCACAACATTGCCCTAGTCCATTTCCAATTTCAATGATTGCGCCGCTCCCGAGTTGTGAGCATGCGCACAACGGAGCTGACATGGTTTCCTTCACGCGCGCATGCGCGAGTCGGCCGGCCCTTCATTTGCATGGGGTCACGGCTCATTTCAATGTAACACGCCCACGTCCCTCCCAATTTGTATTACTCCTCCTTACGCCTACGGAAAAAACCTTACGTTTGCGCAAGCTCTTGCGTAAAAGCTACGTGAATCGCCGGATTACGCGGCTAGATTGCGCAAGTCTAACGGAAAAGTGGTGCGCTACGCCGGAATGATAATGCGCCGATCTACGTGAATCTGCCCCTGTATGTGTGTGTACATATATATTTGTAGCATATAAAAAATAATAATGAGATATATATATATATACACACACACACATACATACACTGCATGTTGAAAGAAAATAAATACTAAATAAATACTGTATGCGCGTGAACATATATATTTGTAGTATAGATAGATAGATATATATATATAACATATAGGACCAGATCCACAAAGGGCTGCCGCTGGTGCAGCCTATCCCAGTTACAGTGGCGTATCCTTATCCACTAACACTTTCCGCTGTAACTTACGGCGGCGTAGTGTAAGTGTTGCGGCGTAAGGCCGCACAATTCAAATTAGTTGGCTGTGGGCGTGATGTCATGTAAATCAACATGAACCCACGTATTTGACTTTTTTTTTTTTTAATGGCGCATGCGCCATAAGTGGAGATATCCCAGTGCGCATGTGCGAAATCACGTCGCAAAACATCAGTGAAAACGACGTGAACGTAGCCTACGCAAATCCCTATTCGCGAAACGGTTTACGCAAACGACGTGAACGACGGAAAAATCGACGCTGGCCCCGACGTCCATACTTAACATTACGTACGCCTCTATACAGCAGGGGTAACTTTACGCCCGGACCTACGCTTACGCAAACGACGTAAAAACACTGCGCCGGGTGTACGTACGTTCGTGAATCTAGCTCATTTGCATATTCGACGTGGAAGCGCCCCTAGCGTCCAGCGTAAATAGGACACTTTAGGACGACGGCTTAGGACGGCGTATCTACGCAAAAAAAACGGCGTATCTTGTTTTGTGGATACAAAACAATGATAGGCCGGCGCAGATTTGAAATTACGGCGGCGGATCTGGATCTTGTTTGTGGATCTGGCCCATATATTTTTTTATATACTACAAAATATATATGTACATGGCACGCACATACAGTATATATTTATTATTCTTTTCTTTCAACATACAATATATATATTATTTATCAATATACAGTATATATATTTATATACCATATATTGATAAAAATATATATACACATACACTGCATGCTGAAAGAAAGAAATACTAAATACATACTGTATTTGTGTGTACATATATATTTGTTGTATAGATATATATATATATATATATATATATATATATATATATCCTGGGACCCCAAATCTCGTGTGCCTCCATACAGACCTCCTCCCCCGTGGGCCGGTTTCGGGGAGCTTGTGGATGGACGGGGAGCCTGTAGATGGATGGGGAGCCTGTGGATGGATGGGGAGCCTTTAGGTGGACGGGGAGCCTGTAGATGGACGGGGAGCCTGTGGATGGACGGGGAGCCTGTAGATGGACGGGGAGCCTGTAGATGGACGGGGAGCCTGTAGATGGACGGGGAGCCTGTGGATGGACGGGGAGCCTGTAGATGGACGGGGAGCCTGTGGATGGACGGGGAGCCTGTGGATGGACGGGGAGCCTGTAGATGGACGGGGAGCCTGTAGATGGACGGGGAGCCTGTGGATGGACGGGGAGCCTTTAGGTGGACGGGGAGCCTGTAGATGGATGGGGAGCCTGTGGATGGACGGGGAGCCTTTAGGTGGACGGGGAGCCTGTAGATGGACGGGGAGCCTGTAGATGGACGGGGAGCCTGTAGATGGACGGGGAGCCTGTAGATGGACGGGGAGCCTGTAGATGGACGGGGAGTCTGTAGATGGACGGGGAGCCTGTGGATGGACGGGGAGCCTGTAGATGGACGGGGAGCCTGTGGATGGACGGGGAGCCTGTAGATGGACGGGGAGCCTGTAGATGGACGGGGAGCCTGTAGATGGACGGGGAGCCTGTAGATGGATGGGGAGCCTGTGGATGGACGGGGAGCCTGTAGATGGATGGGGAGGCTGTAGATGGACGGGGAGCCTGTAGATGGACGGGGAGTCTGTAGATGGACGGGGAGCCTGTGGATGGACGGGGAGCCTGTAGATGGACGGGGAGCCTATGGATGGACGGGGAGCCTGTAGATGGACGGGGAGCCTGTAGATGGACGGGGAGCCTGTGGATGGACGGGGAGCCTGTAGGTGGACGGGGAGCCTGTAGATGGACGGGGAGCCTGTAGATGGATGGGGAGCCTGTGGATGGACGGGGAGCCTGTGGATGGACGGGGAGCCTGTAGATGGATGGGGAGCCTGTGGATGGACGGGGAGCCTGTAGATGGACGGGGAGCCTGTAGATGGATGGGGAGCCTGTGGATGGACGGGGAGCCTGTAGATGGACGGGGAGCCTGTAGATGGATGGGGAGCCTGTGGATGGACGGGGAGCCTGTAGATGGATGGGGAGGCTGTAGATGGACGGGGGTGAGTATACACAGAAGTCGCTGTGTGCGCACCACTCCCTGAGCACAGATTCCGATGTCACGTGCTTTGTGGTTACAGGAAAACTATTTATTGCCTGAGTGATGGAAAGAAGCTTCTGTTGGGGAAGCTCAAACCAACCACAGAGCTGCTCAGCTATTCGGGGTGCGATGACCAGAGAGGGATCACATGGGAGGAAGCGCCGCGATCTGCGGGGCGCCCCATCACCAGAACTGCGGGCGTGCGCTTTTCAATCATTAAGATGACATTTTAAAGCAACACGTGAATTGATTTGGGAACGGAGGAACCATCAGTTTATGAGGCTTACCAGCTGGAATGGAGTGCCAAGAGCAAACGCAGAGTCCCCCCTTACACCCATGTGTGCCCTGCAGAGTCCCATTGCTGGTGTCCGTGTGAGGAAGTGTCCCATCATTGGTATCAGTGGGAGGAATAGTGTCCCATCATTGGTATCAGTGGGAGGAATAGTGTCCCATCATTGGTGTCAGTGGGAAGAATAGTGTCCCATCATTGGTGTCAGTGGGAGGAATAGTGTCCCATCGTTGGTGTCAGTAGGAGGAATAGAGTCCCATCATTGATGTGTCAGTGGGAGGAATAGAGTCCCATCATTGGTATCAGTGGGAGGAATAGTGTCCCATCGTTGGTATCAGTGGGAGGAATAGTGTCCCATCATTGGTATCAGTGGGAGGAATAGTGTCCCATCATTGGTGTCAGTGGGAGGAATAGTGTCCCATCATTGGTGTCAGTGGGAGGAATAGTGTCCCATCATTGGTGTCAGTGGGAGGAATAGTGTCCCATCGTTGGTGTCAGTGGGAGGAATAGTGTCCCATCATTGGTGTCAGTGGGAGGAATAGTGTCCCATCATTGGTGTCAGTGGGAGGAATAGTGTCCCATCATTCTTGTAATGAATTCAGGTTCCCCTTTATTAGTTCATTAGGAAACAATTTTACCAATAAAGTTTTTTTTGACGCACACAAACACCACAAAGGTCACGCCGCCATAACAATGTAACAAATGCTCTGAATCTCATCAGACTGAAGTCACAAAGTAACTTTTGCAGAAGGAGCTTCTGGCATAAAAACGATACAATCTCCACATTTACATCCAAACCGTACAGATTTAACCCCTTCATGAAAGGCTTGATGATCATTAAATGAAAATCCGAACGTTTTCGTTCCCAGGGAGCAGCGAATCCCCGCCGCCGCCTCTCCTCTGCATTTAGATTTGAAAATTTGCCTAGAAATGCAGCTGCAAGAGGCTATAAAAGGGAAGCCATGGAAGACTCGGGCCGGGCGCCCCCCCCTCCGCGCCGCCAGGGGTCCCGCACTGAGGAGAACATCTGCATATACAGCAATCCACATGTACAGATGGTTATCATTAATTGAAAAGCGGGGGCTCTTCTGCGGCAACCCGATACAGGCAGGATAGGGGGGGGGGGGTTAACAAGCCTGCAATTATACTACAACCCTCCGACTTGTTATCCCCAATCCTCAGGAGATGGAGCCGGAATACATTCTGCTGATCTGCACTTGTCGGGTGGTAACCAGAGCCGGGGTAATGTATAAAACCGGCCAATCACCGGTACTTCCTATGGAGGACAAGCCGACCCACTATGACATCACCATAGGTGTGCGCAGCCCATTGGATAAGCGTGTGCACCCCAAAGCTTAAACACACGTGTGGCAGTAGAGAAGAAGACGGTGTCAGTAGTAGCAGAGGACAGTGTTATTAGAGCAGTGGACGGTGTCAGTAGAGCAGAGGACAGTATCAGTAGGACAGAAGATGGTGTCAGTAGGGCAGAGCACGGTGTCAGTAGGGCAGTGGATGATGTCATTAGAGTGATGGACGTGTCAGTAGAGCAGTGGATGGTGTCAGTAGAGCAGTGGATGGTGTCAGTAGGGCAGAGGACAGTATCAGTAGGACAGAAGATGGTGTCAGTAGGGCAGAGCACGGTGTCAGTAGAGCAGAGGACGGTGTCAGTAGGGCAGTGGATGGTGTCAGTAGAGCAGAGGACAGTATCAGTAGGACAGAAGATGGTGTCAGTAGGGCAGAGCACGGTGTCAGTAGGGCAGTGGATGATGTCATTAGAGTGATGGACGTGTCAGTAGAGCAGTGGATGGTGTCAGTAGAGCAGTGGATGGTGTCAGTAGGGCAGAGGACAGTGTCAGTTGGGCAAATAAAGGTGTCAGTAGGGCAGAGGGTGTCAGTAGGACAGAGGAGGGTGTCAGTAGGACAGAGTCAGTAGGGCACAATACATTGTCAGCAGGGCAGAGGATGTTGCAGTACGACAGAAAACGGTGTCAGTAGAGCAGAGGTCGGTGTCAGTAGGGAAGAGGACGGTGTCAGTAGGGAAGTGGGCGGTGTCAGTAGAGCAGTGGATGGTGTCAGTAGAGCAGTGGATGGTGTCAGTAGGGCAGAGGGCGGTGTCAGTAGGGCAGAGGGCGGTGTCAGTAGGGCAGAGGGCGGTGTCAGTAGGGCAGAGGGCGGTGTCAGTAGGGCAGAGGGCAGTAGGGCAGAGGGCGGTGTCAGTAGGGCAGAGGGCGGTGTCAGTAGGGCAGAGGGCGGTGTCAGTAGAGCAGAGGTCGGTGTCAGTAGGGCAGTGGACGGTGTCAGTAGGGCAGTGGATGATGTCATTAGAGTGATGGACATGTCAGTAGAGCAGTGGATGGTGTCAGTAGGGCAGAGGACAGTGTCAGTAGGGCAGAGGACAGTGTCAGTAGGGCAGAGGACAGTGTCAGTAGGGCAGAGGTTGGTGTCAGTAGAGCAGAGGTCGGTGTCAGTAGGGCAGAGGACAGTGTCAGTAGGGCAGAGGACAGTGTCAGTAGGGCAGAGGACAGTGTCAGTAGGGCAGTGGACAGTGTCAGTAGGGCAGAGGTTGGTGTCAGTAGGGCAGAGGTCGGTGTCAGTAGGGCAGAGGACGGTGTCAGTAGAGCAGAGGACGGTGTCAGTAGAGCAGAGGACGGTGTCAGTATTTTTTTTCTTTTTTACAATATTATTGTTTGCACCCCGCCCAGGGGGGGGGGGAGGAAAATGTATGGCCTACCCATCACCTGCCTCTTATTAACAGGTAGATCGTGATTGACGGGTTGTTAAGCCCTGGATTAGGGTGTCCCCAGACACACCCGGCACACCCTGTGCGCACGCCTATGACCAACACACCGTTATCAGAAGCTGGTCCTTGTGCCCCGTAAACTTAAAGCCATATTAAACCCAAAAATCTGATATTTTTTTTAACTGATTTTTTATTTTTATTTAAGTCGGATTTTTTTGGATTTAAATCTAATTTCAAAGTCTTCCTATCAATTGTTGCCACTTGCCAATCTGTATTTCCCCCACGTATAGAGCTTTCTTTTGGTGGTATTTGATCACCTCTGTGCTTTTTATTTTTTGCGCTATAAACAACAATAGAGCGACAATTAAAAAAAAAAAAAAACACAGTTGCCCGGATTCACAGACATCGGCGCATATTTATGCCGCCGTAGCGTATCTCTTTTACATTACGCGGGCGCAGCGCGGAGAGGAGAGGCAAGCATGGAATTCACAAAGCAAATGCTCACAACTCTGCGCCGGCGTGGCGTATATTCGTAGGCGTAAGCCGGCATAAGTGGAAGTAGGTGGAAGTGGGCGTGATCCATGCTAATGAAGCGTGACCCCATGCAAATGATGTGCCGGGCGCCAGACACGTACTTAAAATGAACTGCGCATGCGTCGGGACGTGGACGTATCCCCGTGCGCATGCGTACAACCACGTCGGAACAACTGCCTATATACGCCAGAACACTGTGTACGCCGTGAACGTAACCTACGCCCAGCCAGACCCACGTCGGCCCAAATTCACAGCAGAGGTGTATTTAGGTTTTGTGCTGCCCTAGGCCTGACTAAACTCATGCACCCCCTAATTTAAATACGACCCACCCTTCCTGTCAAGGACACACCCCATCCTATTTAAGACCCGCCCTGTCACCTGTAAACCACACCCCTTCCTAATTAGGCTCCACCTCTTCTGCACGAGATTACCAGAGACTGCGGACATACTGCACGAGATTACCAGAGACTGCGACATACTGCACGAGATTACCAGAGACTGCGACATACTGCACGAGATTACCAGAGATTACGGACATACTGCACGAGATTACCAGAGACTGCGGACATACTGCACGAGATTACCAGAGACTGCGGACATACTGTACGAGATTACCAGTGACTGCGGACATACTGCACAAGATTACCAGAGACTGCGACATATTGCACGAGATTACCAGAGACTGCGACATACTGCACGAGATTACCAGAGACTGTGGACATACTGCATTAGATTACCAGAGACTGCAGACATACTGCACGAGATTACCAGATACTGTGGACATACTGCATTCGATTACCAGAGACTGCGGACATACTGCACGAGATTACCAGAGACTGTGGACATACTGCATTAGATTACCAGAGACTGTGGACATACTGCACGAGATTACCAGAGACTGCGGACATACTGCACAAGATTACCAGAGACTGCAACATACTGCACGAGATTACCAGAGACTGCGGACATACTGCACGAGATTACCAGAGACTGCAACATACTGCACACGATTACCAGAGACTGTGGACATACTGCATTAGATTACCAGAGACTGTGGACATACTGCACGAGATTACCAGATACTGCGGACATACTGCATTAGATTACCAGAGACTGTGGACATACTGCACAAGATTACCAGAGACTGCGGACATACTGCACGAGATTACCAGAGACTGCAACATACTGCACAAGATTACCAGAGACTGTGGACATACTGCACGAGATTACCAGAGACTGTGGACATACTGCATTAGATTACCAGAGACTGTGGACATACTGCATTAGATTACCAGAGACTGTGGACATACTGCACGAGATTACCAGAGACTGCAACATACTGCACAAGATTACCAGAGACTGCGACATACTGCACGAGATTACATGTGACTGTGGACATACTGCACGGGATTACCAGTGACTGTGGACATACTGCACGGGATTACCAGAGACTGCGGACATACTGCACGAGATTACCAGAGACTGTGGACATACTGCACGAGATTACCAGAGACTGTGGACATACTGCATTAGATTACCAGAGACTGTGGACATACTGCACGAGATTACCAGAGACTGTGGACATACTGCATTAGATTACCAGAGACTGTGGACATACTGCATTAGATTACCAGAGACTGTGGACATACTGCACGAGATTACCAGAGACTGCAACATACTGCACAAGATTACCAGAGACTGCGACATACTGCACGAGATTACATGTGACTGTGGACATACTGCACGGGATTACCAGTGACTGTGGACATACTGCACGGGATTACCAGAGACTGCGGACATACTGCACGAGATTACCAGAGACTGTGGACATACTGCACGAGATTACCAGAGACTGTGGACATACTGCATTAGATTACCAGAGACTGTGGACATACTGCACGAGATTACCAGAGACTGTGGACATACTGCATTAGATTACCAGATAATTTAGATAACAAGTTAATTTAAATATAAAAGATAATTGTTAATAAGCGGGGGCCGCAATTTTCGCCGAACAGTTATATAAAATAAAAATAAGGGGGGGGGGGTAGACATCCGATATTTTTGCTGAACACTTAAATAATAAAAAAAGTTAATATAAGCGGGGGTTGGGGGGGGGGGGGGGGGCCGAACAGTTATTATTTTTCTCTGTGAACCCAGCCTAAGTTCTGAATGGTTTTTCTGAACTAGTGATTCTCAGCTTGACTCTGTGAGTGTTCAGCGAATAATCGGCGTATCTCCCTCATTTGCATATTTGAATAGAAAATCAATGGGAGCCCCACATGCGCCCAGCGTGAATATGCGCCCGCTCTACGCCGGCGTAGGCAAGTTACGTCGGTGGGATGAAGTCTGTTTTTAGGCGTATCTTCGTTTGTGGGTCCGGCGCACAGATACGACGGCGCATATTTGTACTTACGCGGCGTATCTAGAGGTACCTCGGCGCAAGTGCTTTGTGAATCCGGGCCTTTATTTTTTAATTTCTGCTATAAAACACATCCAACTATTTTCTTTTTTACATTCTCTATTAATTTTAGGTCAATATGTATTCTGTTACATATTTTTGGTAAAAATCCCAATAGCGCATATTGATACATGCAAAATATGTGCCAATCAGTGCCCACAAATGGGCACTGATTGGCACCAGGATGAAACACATGCTGGGCATCACAGATTTCAATGCCACCAGCCATCAGTGTCATCAATGCCACCCATCAGTGCTCATACGTGCCCACCTATCAGTGTCCATCCATGCCACCCATAAGTACCAATCAGTGCCACCCATAAGTACCCATCAGTGTCACCTATTGGTGCCCATTAGTGCCACCCATCAGTGCCCATACGTGCCCACCTATCAGTGTCCATCCATGCCACCCACAAGTACCAATCAGTGCCACCCATAAGTACCCATCAGTGTCACCTATTGGTGCCCATTAGTGCCACCCATCAGTGCCCATATGTGCCCACCTATCAGTGTCCATCCATGCCACCCATAAGTACCAATCAATGGCACCCATAAGTACCCATCAGTGTCGCCTATTGGTGCCCATTAGTGCCACCCATCAGTGCCCATATGTGCCCACCTATCAGTGTCCATCCATGCCACCCATAAGTACCAATCAATGGCACCCATAAGTACCCATCAGTGTCGCCTATTGGTGCCCATTAGTGCCACCCATCAGTGCCCACCTATCAGTGTCCATCCATGCCACCCATAAGTACCAATCAATGGCACCCATAAGTACCCATCAGTGTCGCCTATTGGTGCCCATTAGTGCCACCCATCAGTGCCCACCTATCAGTGTCCATCCATGCCACCCATAAGTACCAATCAATGGCACCCATAAGTACCCATCAGTGTCGCCTATTGGTGCCCATTAGTGCCACCCATGAGTGCCCATTACTGACGCATACCAGTGCCACCTGTCAGTGGACATCAGTGCCGCCTATCAGTGCCCTTCGGTGCCCTTCGGTGCCGTGTCATCAGTGCCACCTCATCGGTGCCGCCTTATCAGTGCCCTTCGGTGCCGCGTCATCAGTGCCACCTCATCGGTGCCGCCTTATCAGTGCCCGTCTTTGAAGAAGAAAACGTACTTATTTGCAAAAAAAAAATAACAGAAACAAAGAAAACCTTTTTTTCTTTCAAAATTTTCGGTCTTTTTATTTTGGCGCAAAAAATAAAAACAGCAGAGGTGATCAAATACCACCAAAAAAAAAGTTCTATTTGTGGGAAAAAAAATGCAAAAAAAAATTTGGGTACTGAGTAGCATGACAGCGCGATCGTCATAGGGCATAGCCCCAATTTTTTTGTATAATGTGAAATAAAATCTTACGCCGCGAGAATCGCAAAAAATAAAAAAATCGCAATTCGCATTTTAGTCAGAATCGCGCCATTTAGTACAGAATGATTCCATCCACGCTGGGCTCCCCCCCCCCCCCCCCGGGTCCCTCCTCTCTCTTCGGGTGGCTGATTCTTGGTGGGAGGACGCGATCCCCGATCCCTGGGTTGGACTCATGAATTTTACATGAATGTGTCTGACAATTGGGGGGGGGGGGGGGAGGGGTGTCCCGGGAGTATGAAGTTTCCGGAAAACCAGATTTCCATAATCCACATTTCCAGTCTGTGTTTAGGGAACGCCTAGACATGGAGGAGCCTCATCACCGCGGGGAAACCTCCCAGGAATACGATATTCAATCCGGCTAAGAGAGCGCTAATTAATTGTTACAAATAGAAATTATGTTGCAATCAATTATTCCTTATTATTATTATTAGTCCTGATTGGCGGGTCACAGTATTATTTGGGAAAGGCTCACACCTGCATCTTATCAACACCGATCGCCACCGTGCCTGATCGCTGTAAGTAGAAGTGGCTGCAATTGATGGGCACAGTGGCTGCAATTGATGGCACAGTGGCTTGGTTTGAAGCGCACAGTGGCTGAACTTGATGGGCACGGTGGTTGCGTTTAATGAGCACAGTGGCTGCAATTGATGGGCACAGTGGCTGCAACTGATGGGCACAGTGGCTGAATTTGAGGGGCACAGGGAGCTGTGGTGGCTAAACGTGATTGGCACTGCGCTGACAAGCCGTTCACCTCTGCAGCCAAGGGTTCGGATCCCGGTCTCGGCTACATGTGAATTGAGTTTGGTGGTGTCAGCCCGGCTCCCGGTGGGTGTGCTATGCAAGGTACGCCTGTGCTTAGTACGCCCACCCCCCCCACACACACACACACAAAAACCACCACACTTGCACACACAAAATTGGTTTAACACACATGCACTTTGGCCACGAGGTCTCCTAAAATAAAGAGAGGCGAAGGACCTACGGGGCTGGCTGGGTGGGCTAGACCCCCTCACTCCCTCATAGGGGGGAGTCCCTCTGCCCCGTTGGGGTCCCGTTTTTTCGCTCTATTTTTGTTTATAGCGCAAAAAATAAAAACCGCAGAGGTGATCAAATACCACCAAAAGAAAGCTCTATTTGTGGGGGAAAAAAGGACGCCAATTTTGTTTGGGAGCCACGTCGCACGACCGCGCAATTGTCAGTTAAAGGGACGCAGTGCCGAATCGCAAAAACTGTCCGGGTCCTTTAGCTGCATAATGGTCCGGTATTAAGTGGTTAACAAGCATTTAACCCTTGAAGTTTTGGGGGCGGGGCTTTAAATCTGCCTGCAATGCACCCCTGGCTCGCTGTATCCCGTTATCTGTATAAGGCACTGACCTCTGGTGTGGGGGGGGGGGGGGGGTCAGGGAGGTATTAGATGCGCCCAATGACATAAGAGGAGGAAATTCCTTCATCTGGATTAGAGTCGAGGTGAAAATGGGTAAATAGCAGCTTTACAACCTGGACTATTTCCAGTGCTGATCCCTATCACCGCCCCCTCCCCTCCCCCCCCCCATCACATATCCCTATACATGTACTTGCACGCCCTCCCTCCCCCCTCCGGGTTCTTCAACTAGCAGATTATGGGATGGTTTGTGATTTTCACTCTTAGTAGAAGCTCGCCTGTCCTCGCTACAATCACAGGCCGCCGACGTCTCTCATTGCCGTCCCTCTGAAAAGCAATTCGCAGTGGATTGCTTTTTAGAGGGTATTTGAATGGAAGCGACGGGGGGCCTTAGGTCGCCCTAAAATTGCAGACGCGAAAAGCTTTACTCACACGCCGCTTGGCAGCCAGGATGCGCATCAATTTAATTTGGCGCTGAAGCCTCTGTACAGCGCTGAGCGACTGCTTCTCCTTCAGATGGGCAGTTGGGGGGGGGGGGGGGCCGAGGGGGGGTAAAACCACAGCTAGAGCGCTGCAAAAGCGTACATTGCGAGGGGTTTGCAGAGCATCCCCATTTATATGAAGAGCAACAAGGGGGGTAATTGCCACCACAGCTGCAAAGCTTGGCGGCCATAGCATGCGTACACCATGTCTACAGCAAAAAGGGGGAGCAGTTGGGGGCGGTAAAAATTCAGCTTATTGAAGGGTCACAATCACTGGACACAATGACCAGTATGGCTCCATAACGATGACCAGTATGGCTCCATAACGATGACCAGTATGGCTCCACAACAATGACCAGTATGGCTCCATAACGATGACCAGTATGGCTCCATAATGATGACACAATGACCAGTATGGCTCCATAATGATGACACAATGACCAGTTTGGCTCTATATTGATGACCAGTATGGCTCCATAATGATGACCCAATTACCAGTAGGGCTCCATGATGATGATACAATGACTAGCATGGCTCCATAGTAATGACCCAATGACCAGTATGGCTTCATAATGATGACCCAATGACCAGTATTGACCCAATGGCCAGTATAGCTCCATAAAAATGACCAGTATGGCTCCATAATAATAGCACGATGACCAGTTTGGCTCCATAATGATGACACAAAGGCCAGTATGGCTCCAGAATGATGACACTATGACCAGGGCTCCATAATGATGACCAGTATTGCTCCAGAATGATGACACTATGACCAGGACTCCATAATGATGACCAGTATGGCTCCAGAATGATGGCCCAATGAACAGTACGGCTCCATAATGACGACCCAATGACCAGTATGGATCCATAATGATGACACAATGACCAGCATGGCTCTATATTGATGGCAAAATGACCAGTATGGCTCCATAATGATGATACAATGACTAGTATGGCTCCAGAATGATGACCAGTTTGGCTCCATAACAATGACCAGTATGAATCCATAATGATGACACTATGACCAGTATGGCTCCATATTGATGACCAGTATGGCAGATGGCTCCATAATGATGACCCAATGACCGGTAGGGCTCCATAATGATGACCAGTAGGACTCCATAATGATGGCACAATGACCAGTATGGCTCCAGAATGATGACCCAATGACCAGTATGAATCCCTGATGACCAGTATGGCTCCAGAATGATGACCAAATGAGCAGCATGACTCCATAATGACACAATGACCAATATGGCTCCATAATGATGACCAGTATGGCTCCGTAATGATGACCCAAAGACCAGTATGACTCCATATTGATGACCAGTATGGCTCCATAATGATGACTCTGTGGCCCCATAGGTCGCACTGCCTTCAGTAATCCCATAGAAATGCCGCCGTCAGTTCCTGTTGTTGTTCTCCATGTGAACGGATTGCATTGTGTGCGATGTCTTCTTTCCCGTCACCTCGCTCCATCAATCCTCACAACCTTCAAGCTGAACTGTTTATTTTAAAGCAAAACTTCACTTAGAAGTGAAAGTTCTGCTCATCCTCAAAACCCCTTTGATCTCCCCTGATGTTAATCCCTTCCCAGTCAGTGTCATTAGTACAGTGACAGTGCATATTATTATCACTGATCACTGTATTAGTGTCAGAGACAGTCAGTCCCCCCCCCCCCCCCAGCATCAGTTAGTGTCAGATTTTCTGCCACACTATCTCAGTTATAAGTTGCTAATCACCACCAGTAGTAGTATAAAAAAAAAATTTTTTTTGGATATCTTTTATAACAGAAAGTAAAAAATATTGTATTTTTCCCCCCCAAATTTTGGTAATTTTTTTGTTTATTTAGCAAAAAGGTAAAAACCTCAGAGGTGATCAAATACCACCAAAAGAAATCTCTATTTGTGGGGAAAAAAATGATATTAATTTTATTTAGGTACATCTTTGCATGACCGCGCAATTACCAGTTAAATTAACGCAGGGCCGAAATAGCAAGACAATGGCCTGGTCATGAAGGGAGGGGGGGGGGGGTAAATCTTCCAGAGGTCAAGTGGGTAAAGAAGAAATCCAGGTATTGATATTTTTTCATAGGTATAATGGCCTAGCTTGGACCAACTATATTTTACTATCAATAAGTGACATTTTAAAAGCCTTTACAGGTCACCCCTTTAGATGTACAGAGGAGACCTGGTGATAGAATAAGGGCCCTTTCACACTGGTGCGTTTTTGCCACGTTTTTGCGGTAAAAAAAGCGCTATTAAAACGCCCCCCATGCCCCCCTCCACTGAAATTAATTAAAAACACGGTAAAATCGCGTCAAAATCTCAGTGTTTTTTCCGCGATTAAAATCGCGGCAAAACACTGCGTTTTTACCGCGTTTTTACCACGTTTTTTAATTCATTTCAATGGAGAGGGGCATGAGGAGCGTGTTATGAGCGTTTTAATAGCGCTATTTTTACTGCGAAAACGGCGGCGAAAACGCACCAGTGTGAAAGGGCCCTTACTGCCCGTGATCTGACGTTCGCGGCGATACCTCACATGTGTGGGATGATCGCTGTCTGCGCGCATGCGGGACCGACACATGTGTTCGCCCCCCAGATGGGGTTACTTGTGAGATTCCCGCCCCTCCTCTTCCTCTTGTCCAATCAGAGAGCGCCTTTTATTCATTACAAAAAAAAAATTAAAATACAACATGCTCTGTGAATGGTGGCAGTGCCCCCTGTGATCAGCGTGTAGAGGGGTAGGTGCTCAGCACAGGACCCCAAAGATCTCAGCTATCACTGTAGTAGCGCCAACTACTACAGTGATTGTCAGCTCCCCCCTCCGGCCTTCGCTCAGATAGAAGATATACAGACTTACATTGTGCCACGCTGGATATCTATTTTTATTTTTTAACAGAGACTCTAGAAAATAAAATGTCAATCGTTGTAATATTTTATGTCACACTGTTGCGCAGCGGTCTTTCAAACTAAATTTTATGGGGGGAAAATACACTAAATATTTTTTTTTTTTCTAACACAATAGTTACCCCCATTTTTTTGTATAATGTGGAAGATGATGGTACACTGAGTAAATTAAAAAAAACACAATAGTTACCCCAATTTTTTTGTATACGGTAATGTGAAAAATTAGGTAAGACCTAGTAAATAAAAATAAATAAAAAAAAAAAACACAATAGTTACCCCAATTTTTTGTATAATGGGAAAGATGATGTTACGCTGAGTAAATAAAAAAATTAAAATAAAACCACAATAGCAACCCTAACTTGTTGGTATAATCATGTAAAAGATGATGTTACGCTTAGTAAATAAATAAAAAAACACAAAAGTTATCCCAAATTTTTTGTATAATATGAAAGATGATGTTACGCGGAGTAAATAAAAAAAAATAAAAACGCAATAGTATCTCTAACTTTTTAGTACAATCATGTGAAAGTTGATGTTATGCTTAGCAAAAAAATAAAGACAATAGTTACCAACAAATTTTAGTAAATAGTTACCCCAATTTCTTTTTAAAAAAAAGCAAGTAAATAAAAGAAAAAAAAAAACATACGTTGTGTATGTTTTTTTTTTCTTTTATTTACCCCAATTCTTTTTTGTATATTGTGAAAGATGATGTTACGCTGAAAAAAAAAACACAATAGTAACTCTAATAAATAAATAAAATAAAAAAACAATAGTTATCCCATTTTTTTGGGGTATAATGTGAAAGATGATGTTACGCTGAGTAAATAAAAACACAAAAAAAACACAATAGTTACCCCAATTCTTTAGTATAATGTTAAAGATGATGCAACGCTGAATAAATATATATATTTTTTTAAATACACAATAGTTACCCCAATTTCTTTTGTATAATGTGAAAGATGATGTTACGCAGAGTAAATAAAAAAAAACAAAAAAAAACACACAATAGTTACCCCAATTCTTTAGTATAATGTTAAAGATGATGCAACGCAAAAAAAACACAATAGTAACTCTAATAAATAAATAAAAAAACAATAGTTATCCCATTTTTTTGGGGTATAATGTGAAAGATGATGTTACGCTAAGTAAATAAAAACACAATAGTAACTCTAACTTTTTAGTACAATCATGTGAAAGTTGATGTTATGCTTAGCAAAAAAAAAAAACACAATAGTTACCAAAAATGTTTAGTAAATAGTTACCCCAATTTCTTCTTTTTTTTTTTTAAGTAATAAATTAAAAAAAAAAAAAAAAAACACAATAGTTATCCCATTTTTTGGGAGTATAATGTGAAAGATGATGTTACACTGAGTAAATAATAAATATAAAATAAAACACAATAGTAACCCTAACTTTTTTGTATAATGTGGAAGTTGATGTTACGCTTAGTAAATAAATAAAAAAAAACACAATAGTTATCCCATTATTTTTGTACAATATGAAAGAAGATATTACGTTTAGTAAATAAAAAACACAGTAACCCCGAATGTTTTAGTATAATGTGAAAGATGACATTACACGGTACACAGTAAAAAAAAAAAAACACAATAGTTACTCCACTTTTTTTGTATAATGAAAGATGATATTACGTTGAGTAAATACAATAAAAAAAAACAGTAACCCCAAATTTGTTAGTATAATGTGAAAGATGACGTTACACAGAGTAAATAATAAAAAAAATAAAAAAAACACAATAGTTACCCCACTTTTTTTGTATAATATGAAAGATGATATTACGCCGAGTAAATAAAAAAAACACAATAGATACCCCAATTATTTTGTATAATGTGAAAGATGATGAATGAATAATAAAAAAAGACTCAATAGTTACCCCAGTTTCCTTTTTATAATGTGAAAGATGATGTTAGACACAGTAAATAAAAATAAATAAAAAACACAATAGTTATCCCAGTCATATATAATATTAAAGATGATATCATCCCAAGTAAATAAATAAAAAACACAATAGTTACCCCAATTTTCTTTTATAATGTGAAAGATGGTGTTACGCCGAGTAAATAGATACCAAACATGTCACGCTTTATAATTGCGCCGGCTCGTGGAATGGCGCCAAACGCTACTTAAAAATCCCCATCGGCAACGCTTTAAACATTTTTACAGGTTGCACGTTTTGAGTTACAGAGGAGGTCTAGGGCTAGAATTATTGCTCTCGCTCTAACGATCGCGGCGACACCTCACATGTGGGGTTTGAACACTGTTTACGCTTGCGCGTGCGAGTACGTAGGAATGGGGCGCTTTAAAAATAAATAAAACATAATCATTTTATTTAACTTTTTATTTTTACGCTGTCTCTTTATTTTATTTGATCGCTTTCATTCCTATTACAAGGAGTGTAAACACCCCCTGTAATAGAAACAAGCATGACAGGGCCCCAAAATCTCTCGTTTACCTTTAAAAGCTACTTTTTTATTTATTTTTTGTTTTACATTTTGACTTAAAAAAATTAATTCTTTCTGCCTGAGAACAGGAAGTGACATCACAAGTCGCTCCAGTCCTCCAAGGGCATAGAGCCGGGTGGGGGGCCATCTTGCCCTCACTCCACACCAAAAAAAGGAAACTTTGCCCCAGATTCAGAGAGAATTAGATTCTCGTAGCGTATCAGAAATACACTACGCCGCCGTTTTTTACCTGGCTCTACGTGGAATCCAGGTAGATTTTGTCCAGTAAACGACGGCGGCGTAGTGTATTTCTCCCGTCGCAATCCATCTGCGCGAGTAGGGGGCGTGAAGGATTTAAAATAGGCGCGTTCCCGCGGCGATCGAACTGCGCATGCTCCGTTCGCAAATTTCCCGCCGTGCATTGCGCGAAATCACGTCGTTACGTCATTCGTTGTTTGAGTAGCGTCGTTTACGGACATTTCTATTCCCGAACGACTTACGTAAAAAAAAATAAAAAATTCGACGCGGGAACGACGGCCATACTTAACATGGGCAACGTACCGTTAGACCAGCAAAAAGCTGGTCTAACAGTACGTAAAAAAAAACAGACGTAGGCGATTGCGAGGGACACTCGTATCTTCGTGGATCGCCGTAAAAACACATTTGCATATCCCGACGCATGAAAACGACGCGAACTCCTCCCAGCGGCCGCAAAAATATCGCAGCGTAGATCCGAAGGCTTACGAAGACGTAAGCCTCTCGGATCGAAGCCCGAAGCCGCCGTATCATGGTTTGAGGATTCAAACTAGTGATACGGCGCGCGAAATTTGAAATTACTCCTGTCTAACACCAGTTAGACAGGCGTAATCGCTTTATGAATCTGGGCCTTTGTATCCATTCAGGATTTCCTCCCCAGAGATGTATCTCTATGATCCGTTACAATGTTTCCAGGGATGATCACACGAAGACAGAGCGGCTCTTAGGGGCCTTTTACGCCGTTCCGAAGCAAATGCGTCTTTACTGCGATTTTTCTGTGCTTCAGATGCGTTTCCTGTGCGTTTTTGGATTGCCTGCACCCGTAAAAAAAAATTGGACGCAACTCAAAAAAAAAAAAAACTGCATATCGTGGTACGTTTTTAACCGTAATTTCTATTCATTTCGATGGGGAGGTTACGTTTTTGTGTGCGTTTTTTTTTTCAAAACGCGCCGCACCTCTGACGCAGTGGCGTGAACAGTCACAAAGGATTTAGGGTTGGTTTGCGCCACAAAAAACGCACACTAAATCCATTTCGGATGCATTTTTTGATGCGTTTTCAGATGCATTCAAGGTGCTTTTTTATTATTTTATTCCTGTTTTTTCCCCACTAGAGTCTGGTGCGTTGTTAATGCGTTCCAGTGTATTCCAGTGCGTTTTTTATGCGTTTCCAGAAGCACTCAAGGTGCTTTTTTATTATTTTATTCCTGTTTTTTTTTTCAACTGGGGTCTGGTGCTGTTTTAATGCATTCCAGTGCGTTTTCAGGTGCATTCAATGTGCTTTTTTTTATTATTTTATTATGTTTTTTTCCCCCACTGGGGTCTGGTGCATTTTTAATGCGTTCCAGTGTATTCCAGTTTCTAGAAGCATTCAATGTGCTTTTTTATTATTTTATTCCTGTTTTTTTTTCCCACTGGTGCGTTCTTGATGCGTTTCAGTGTATTCTGGTGCGGAAAAATGCAGCATGTTCTACTTTTTTTTTTCTGGAACTGACAGCGCTGGTGCGAACTATGCCATTGGAAACCATATAACCTACTTTCCAATGCGTTTTGGCCTTTAACCACTTCAGCCCCGAGCCTGTTTTTCAGATTCGGTGCTTACGAGACTAAAACAGTTTTTTTTGCTAGAAAATTATTTAAAACCCCCAAACATTATATATATATTTTTTTCTAACACCCTAGAGAATAAAATGGCGGTCATTGCAATACTTTTTCTCACACCGTATTTGCGCAGCGGTCTTACAAGCGCACTTTTTTTGGAAAAAATTCACTTTCTTGAATTAAAAAATAAGACAACAATAAATTTGGCCCAATTTTTTTATATATTGTGAAAGATAATGTTACACCGAGTAAAATGATACCCAACATGTCACGCTTAAAAATTGCGCCCGCTCGTGGCATGGCGTCAAACTTTTACCCTTAAAAATCTCGATAGGCGACGTTTAAAAAATTCTACAGGTTGCATTTTTTGAGATACAGAGGAGGTCTAGGGCTAGAATTATTGCTCTCGCTCTAACGATCGCGGCGATACCTCACTTGTGTGGTTTGAACACCGTTTTCATATGCGGGCGCTACTCGCGTATGCATTTGCTTCTGCGCGCGAGCTCGTCGGGACGGGGCACTTTAAAAAAAAAATTTTGGGGTTTTCGTTTTTATTTTTATTTATTTTATAATTTTTAACACTGAAAAAAAAAAAAAAAAATTATCACTTTTATTCCTATTACAAGGAATGTAAACATCCCTTGTAATAGAAAAAAGCATGACAGGTCCCCTTATATATGAGATCTGGGGGGTCAAAAAGACGTCACATCTCATATTCAGGCTTAAATGCAAAAAAAAAAAAGAAAAAAAAAAAAGTCAAAATGCAAACAAATTAAATGTCTCTTTAAGACGCTGGGCGGGACTGACGTTTTGACGTCACTTCCGCCCAGCAGAGGTATGGGGACGGCTGAGGGACATTTTTTCCCTCAGTCACATCCCCGGACAGCCAGCAAGAGGACCCGATCGCCTCCGCCGCTACCGACGGCTACGGTAAGCGGCGGAGGGCGCGGGAGAGCGGCGGGAGGGGGGGGGCACCCTCTCCCGCCGCCGGTAACGGCGATCTCGCGGCGAATCCGCCGCGATGACCGCCGTTATCATTAACAGGACCGCCCCACGAAGAAATGGATATCTCGGTTGTGGCAGCAGCTGCCGCCGTTACCGAGATATCCATCTTCAAAAAAATGACGTCTTTGGACGTGGGGCCGGTCAGAAGTGGTTAACCACTTAAGGACCGCCTCCTGCACATATACGTCGGCAGAATGGCACGGCTGGGCACATACAGGTACAGGTCTGTCCTCTTTAAGTGCCCAGCCGTGGGTCGCACCCGCGACCCGGTCCGAAGCTCCATGACCGCGGCCGCAGGACCCGATCGACGCTGGAGTTCCGCGATCGGTCACAGGAGCTGAAGAACGGGGAGAGGTGAGTGTAAACAGACCTTCCCCGTTCTTCGCTGTGGCAGTGATCGTCTGTTCCCTGATATAGGGAAACACAATCAATGACGTCACACGTCCAGCCCCGCCCCCCTACAGTTAGAAACACATATGAGGTCACACAGAACCCTTACAGCGCCCCCTAGTGGTTAACTCTCAAACTGCGATTGTCATTTTTACAGTAATCAGTGCATTTTTATAGCACGTTTCGCTGTGAAAATGAAAATTGTCCGAAAAATGTGTCAAAAGTGCCTGAAGTGTCCGCCATAATGTCGCAGTCACGAAAAAAAAAATCGATGATCGCCGCCATTAGTAGTAAAAAAAAAATTATAAAAATGCCATAAAACTATCCCCTATTTTGTAAACACTATACATTTTGCGGAAAACAATCGATAAACGCTTATTGCGATTTTTTTTTTACCAAAAATAGGTAGAAGAATACGTATCGCCCTAAACTGAGGGAAAAAAACTTTTTTTATATATTTTTTGGGGGATATTTATTATAGCAAAAAAAAAGTAAAAAATATTTTATTTTTTTTCAAAATTGTTGCTCTAAATAAAAACCGCAGAGGTGATCAAATACCTCCAAAAGAAAGCTCTATTTGTGGGGAAAAAAGGATGCCAATTTTGTTTGGGAGCCGCGTCGCATGACCGCGCAATTGTCAGTTAAAGCGACGCAGCGCCGAATCGCAAAAACTGGCCGGGTCCTTTAGCTGCAAAATGGTCCGGGTCTTAAGTGGTTAAAGGGAAACATTATTTTTGCGTTTTTCTTGCATGGTTAAAAAACGCTGAAAAAATGAATAAGCGTGAAAGGGGCCCTAAGCTGGAAGTGTCCCTTCTCTGGGACCCAACCGCTTATGACAGAATATTAGACGCGGTATACGACCAATAACAGCACATAATAACACTCGGGGGGGGTGGTAATAACACCTTAGGGTCCTATGTACAATCACAACAAAGGATCTATAAGCTGAATGTGTTACTTTTTTAGCCCCTCCCCCCCACACTCCAAAAAGAGACACCCAGTTGGGATATAACATAGGAGTGCACACTATATTACCAAAAGTATTGGGACGCCGGCCTTTACACGCACATGAGCTTTAACCACTTGAGAGCCGCGCTATAGACGACGTCTTGCTATTTAAATTCCCCCCCGCATACCGACGAGGGCGCGCGGCAGGGGAAAAGCTGTGCCCGCCGTGTCACGCGATGCCGGTGCGCGTGCCTGGAGGCCGCCAGGTTCTCGCGATCGGCAGTGACAGAGCAAGGACGTGGATCTGTGTATGTAAACACAGAGCTCCACGTTCTGTCAGGGAGAGAGGAGACCGATGGTGTGTCCCTTGTACATAGGAAGACCGATTGCTCACCTCCCCCAGTCAGTCCCCTCCCCCCACAGTAAGAATCACACACTAGGGAACACAATAACCCCTTCCTCATCCCCTAGTGTTAACCCCTTCCCTGCCAGTCACATTTATACAGTAATTAGTGCATTTTTATAGTACTGATCGCTGTATAAATGTGAATGGTCCCAAAATAGTGTCAAAAGTGTGTCTGCCGCAATATCGCAGGCCTGACAAAAATCGCAGATCGCCGCCATTACTAGTAAAAAAAAAAACAAAAAAAACAATAAAAATGTAATTGAAGGCCTGGCTCGCAGTCTCCGTCCTAATGCCGCATACATACGATCGGAAATTCCGTTGATTTTTTTCTGACGGAATGTCGGCTCAAACTTGTGTTGCTTACATGCGGTCAGGGAACTTCCGACCGGCAAGAACGCGGTGACGTACGGCGAGCCGAGATCAATGAAGTTCAATAGGCAGTTTGGCTCTTCTGCATGATTCCGAGCATGCGTGTTTTTTGACTGTGTTTTTTCGTATAAGTTGTGGTTCTAATATTTGGAGATATATTTAAATCCCACATTATATATTACTTTTCTATGTGCCCCCCCCCCCCCCCGCCACAGGACACCCCATCGCTGAGGACACAATACAATACAGGGGTAGGCGTAAGCAGTAGATGGCCGATAACCACAAATCATAAACGGGATATTCAAAAAAAAAAAAAAAACTCCATACAGCCAGACTGACCATCAAAGGACACTTTGTACCCAGATGGGACGTCACCCCCGGGAACAGGACCCCCGCCTCATCATCAATGATTGGAAGGAAGGTTATAAATTGATAAGTAAATAAACTATAAGCTGGAGGCGTCACTTCTCCAGGCCCCTCCCCCCCGGTCTCAGGCCCCTCCCCTCACCTGGGTATAGTGATGCACTTGGTGGAGATGCTCTGGGTGGTGAGGCCCCTCCCCCCGGTATGAGACCCCTCCCCTCACCTGGGTATAGTGATGCACTTGGTGGAGATGCTCTGGGTGGTGAAGCCCCTCCCCCCGGTATGAGGCCCCTCCCCTCACCTGGGTATAGTGATGCACTTGGTGGAGATGCTCTGGGTGGTGAGGCCCCTCCCCCCGGACTCAGGCCCCTCCCCTCACCTGGGTATAGTGATGCACTTGGTGGAGATGCTCTGGGTGGTGAGGCCCCTCCCCCCGGACTCAGGCCCCTCCCCTCACCTGGGGTATAGTGATGGGTATGCTCTGGGTGGTAGTGATGACCCCTCCCCTCACTTGGTGGAGATGCTCTGGGTGGTGAGGCCCCTCCCTGGGTATAGTTCCCGGTATGCTCTGGGTGGTGAGGCCCCTCCCCCCGGACCCCTCCCCTCACCTGGGTATAGTGATGCACTTGGTGGAGATGCTCTGGGTGGTGAGGCCCCTCCCCCCGGTCTCAGGCCCCTCCCCTCACCTGGGTATAGTTCTGCACTTGGTGGAGATGCTCTGGGTGGTGAGGCCCCTCCCCCCGGACTCAGGCCCCTCCCCTCACCTGGGTATAGTGATGCACTTGGTGGAGATGCTCTGGGTGGTGAGGCCCCTCCCCCCAGACTCAGGCCCCTCCCCTCACCTGGGTATAGTGATGCACTTGGTGGAGATGCTCTGGGTGGTGAGGCCCCTCCCCCCGGTATGAGACCCCTCCCCTCACCTGGGTATAGTGATGCACTTGGTGGAGATGCTCTGGGTGGTGAAGCCCCTCCCCCCGGTATGAGGCCCCTCCCCTCACCTGGGTATAGTGATGCACTTGGTGGAGATGCTCTGGGTGGTGAAGCCCCTCCCCCCGGTATGAGGCCCCTCCCCTCACCTGGGTATAGTGATGCACTTGGTGGAGATGCTCTGGGTGGTGAGGCCCCTCCCCCCGGTATGAGGCCCCTCCCCTCACCTGGGTATAGTGATGCACTTGGTGGAGATGCTCTGGGTGGTGAGGCCCCTCCCCCCGGACTCAGGCCCCTCCCCTCACCTGGGTATAGTGATGCACTTGGTGGAGATGCTCTGGGTGGTGAGGCCCCTCCCCTGGGTATAGTGATGCCGGTATGCTCTGGTGGTGAGGCCCCTCCCCCCGGACCCCTCCCCTCACCTGGGTATAGTGATGCACTTGGTGGAGATGCTCTGGGTGGTGAAGCCCCTCCCCCCGGATGAGGCCCCTCCCCTCACCTGGGTATAGTGATGCACTTGGTGGAGATGCTCTGGGTGGTGAGGCCCCTCCCCCCGGACTCAGGCCCCTCCCCTCACCTGGGTATAGTGATGCACTTGGTGGAGATGCTCTGGGTGGTGAGGCCCCTCCCCCCGGACTCAGGCCCCTCCCCTCACCTGGGTATAGTGATGCACTTGGTGGAGATGCTCTGGGTGGTGAGGCCCCTCCCCCCGGACTCAGGCCCCTCCCCTCACCTGGGTATAGTGATGCACTTGGTGGAGATGCTCTGGGTGGTGAGGCCCCTCCCCCCGGTCTCAGGCCCCTCCCTGGGTATAGTTCTCTTGGTGGAGACCTGGGTAGGCCCCTCCCCCCGCTAGTCCCCTCACCTGGGTATAGTGATGCACTTGGTGGAGATGCTCTGGGTGGTGAGGCCCCTCCCCCCGGACTCAGGCCCCTCCCCTCACCTGGGTATAGTGATGCACTTGGTGGAGATGCTCTGGGTGGTGAGGCCCCTCCCCCCGGATCAGGCCCCTCCCCTCACCTGGGTATAGTGATGCACTTGGTGGAGATGCTGGTGGGTCCCCCCGGAGGCCCCTCCTGGGTATAGTGATGCCTTGGTGGAGATGCCGGACTCGGTATGAGGCCCCTCCCCTCACCTGGGTATAGTGATGCACTTGGTGGAGATGCTCTGGGTGGTGAGGCCCCTCCCCCCGGACTCAGGCCCCTCCCCTCACCTGGGTATAGTGATGCTTGGTGGAGACTTGGTGGAGGCCCCTCCCCCCGGATGCCCCCTCCCCTCACCTGGGTATAGTGATCTGGAGATGCTCTGGGGTGGTGAGGCCCCTCCCCCCGGTATGAGGCCCCTCCCCTCACCTGGGTATAGTGATGCACTTGGTGGAGATGCTCTGGGTGGTGAGGCCCCTCCCCCCGGTATGAGGCCCCTCCCCTCACCTGGGTATAGTGATGCACTTGGTGGAGATGCTCTGGGTGGTGAGGCCCCTCCTGGGTATAGTGATGCCTTGGTGGAGATGCCGGACTCCCCCCCGGTATGAGGCCCCTCCCCTCACCTGGGTATAGTGATGCACTTGGTGGAGATGCTCTGGGTGGTGAGGCCCCTCCCCCCGGTATGAGGCCCCTCCCCTCACCTGGGTATAGTGATGCACTTGGTGGAGATGCTCTGGGTGGTGAGGCCCCTCCCCTGGGTATAGTGATGCCGGTATGCTCTGGGTGGTGAGGCCCCTCCCCTCACCTGGGTATAGTGATGCACTTGGTGGAGATGCTCTGGGTGGTGAGGCCCCTCCTGGGTATAGTGATGCCTTGGTGGAGATGCCGGTAGGCCCCTCCCCCCGGACTCAGGCCCCTCCCCTCACCTGGGTATAGTGATGCACTTGGTGGAGATGCTCTGGGTGGTGAGGCCCCTCCCCCCGGACTCAGGCCCCTCCCCTCACCTGGGTATAGTGATGCACTTGGTGGAGATGCTCTGGGTGGTGAGGCCCCTCCCCTGGGTATAGTGATGCCGGTATGCTCTGGGTGGTGAGGCCCCTCCCCCCGGCCCCTCCCCTCACCTGGGTATAGTGATGCACTTGGTGGAGATGCTCTGGGTGGTGAGGCCCCTCCCCCCGGTATGAGGCCCCTCCCCTCACCTGGGTATAGTGATGCACTTGGTGGAGATGCTCTGGGTGGTGAGGCCCCTCCCCCCGGTATGAGGCCCCTCCCCTCACCTGGGTATAGTGATGCACTTGGTGGAGATGCTCTGGGTGGTGAGGCCCCTCCCCCCGGACTCAGGCCCCTCCCCTCACCTGGGTATAGTGATGCACTTGGTGGAGATGCTCTGGGTGGTGAGGCCCCCCCCCCCGGTATGAGGCCCCTCCCCTCACCTGGGTATAGTGATGCACTTGGTGGAGATGCTCTGGGTGGTGAGGCCCCTCCCCCCGGTATGAGGCCCCTCCCCTCACCTGGGTATAGTGATGCACTTGGTGGAGATGCTCTGGGTGGTGAGGCCCCTCCCCCCGGACTCAGGCCCCTCCCCTCACCTGGGTATAGTGATGCACTTGGTGGAGATGCTCTGGGTGGTGAGGCCCCTCCCCCCGGTATGAGGCCCCTCCCCTCACCTGGGTATAGTGATGCACTTGGTGGAGATGCTCTGGGTGGTGAGGCCCCTCCCCCCGGTATGAGGCCCCTCCCCTCACCTGGGTATAGTGATGCACTTGGTGGAGGCCCCTCCCCCGATGCCCCCCCCTCACCTGGGTATAGTGATCTGGGTGGTGAGGCCCCTCCCCCCGGACTCAGGCCCCTCCCCTCACCTGGGTATAGTGATGCACTTGGTGGAGATGCTCTGGGTGGTGAGGCCCCTCCTGGGTATAGTGATGCCTTGGTGGAGATGCCGGTATGAGGCCCCTCCCCTCACCTGGGTATAGTGATGCACTTGGTGGAGATGCTCTGGGTGGTGAGGCCCCTCCCCCCGGTATGAGGCCCCTCCCCTCACCTGGGTATAGTGATGCACTTGGTGGAGATGCTCTGGGTGGTGAGGCCCCTCCCCCCGGACTCAGGCCCCTCCCCTCACCGGGGTATAGTGATGCACTTGGTGGAGATGCTCTGGGTGGTGAGGCCCCTCCCCCGGACTCAGGCCCCTCCCCTCACCTGGGTATAGTGATGCACTTGGTGGAGATGCTCTGGGTGGTGAGGCCCCTCCCCCCGGACTCAGGCCCCTCCCCTCACCTGGGTATAGTGATGCACTTGGTGGAGATGCTCTGGGTGGTGAGGCCCCTCCCCCCGGACTCAGGCCCCTCCCCTCACCTGGGTATAGTGATGCACTTGGTGGAGATGCTCTGGGTGGTGAGGCCCCTCCCCCCGGACTCAGGCCCCTCCCCTCACCTGGGTATAGTGATGCACTTGGTGGAGATGCTCTGGGTGGTGAGGCCCCTCCCCCCGGTATGAGGCCCCTCCCCTGGGTATAGTGATGCCGGACTGAGGCCCCCCCCCCCCCAGGCCCCTCCCCTCACCTGGGTATAGTGATGCACTTGGTGGAGATGCTCTGGGTGGTGAGGCCCCTCCCCCCGGACTCAGGCCCCTCCCCTCACCTGGGTATAGTGATGCACTTGGTGGAGATGCTCTGGGTGGTGAGGCCCCTCCCCCCGGTATGAGGCCCCTCCCCTCACCTGGGTATAGTGATGCACTTGGTGGAGATGCTCTGGGTGGTGAGGCCCCTCCCCCCGGTATGAGGCCCCTCCCCTCACCTGGGTATAGTGATGCACTTGGTGGAGATGCTCTGGGTGGTGAGGCCCCTCCCCCCGGACTCAGGCCCCTCCCCTCACCTGGGTATAGTGATGCACTTGGTGGAGATGCTCTGGGTGGTGAGGCCCCTCCCCTGGGTATAGTGATGCCGGACTCAGGCCCCTCCCCTCACCTGGGTATAGTGATGCACTTGGTGGAGATGCTCTGGGTGGTGAGGCCCCTCCCCCCGGACTCAGGCCCCTCCCCTCACCTGGGTATAGTGATGCACTTGGTGGAGATGCTCTGGGTGGTGAGGCCCCTCCCCCCGGACTCAGGCCCCTCCCCTCACCTGGGTATAGTGATGCACTTGGTGGAGATGCTCTGGGTGGTGAGGCCCCTCCCCCCGGACTCAGGCCCCTCCCCTCACCTGGGTATAGTGATGCACTTGGTGGAGATGCTCTGGGTGGTGAGGCCCCTCCCCCCGGACTCAGGCCCCTCCCCTCACCTGGGTATAGTGATGCACTTGGTGGAGATGCTCTGGGTGGTGAGGCCCCTCCCCCGGACTCAGGCCCCTCCCCTCACCTGGGTATAGTGATGCACTTGGTGGAGATGCTCTGGGTGGTGAGGCCCCTCACCTGGGTATAGTTCCCTTGGTGGAGATGCCGGTAGGCCCCTCCCCCCGGACTCAGGCCCCTCCCCTCACCTGGGTATAGTGATGCACTTGGTGGAGATGCTCTGGGTGGTGAGGCCCCTCCTGGGTATAGTGATGCCTTGGTGGAGATGCCGGTCCCCCCGGACTCAGGCCCCTCCCCTCACCTGGGTATAGTGATGCACTTGGTGGAGATGCTCTGGGTGGTGAGGCCCCTCCCCCCGGACTCAGGCCCCTCCCCTCACCTGGGTATAGTGATGCACTTGGTGGAGATGCTCTGGGTGGTGAGGCCCCTCCCCCCGGACTCAGGCCCCTCCCCTCACCTGGGTATAGTGATGCACTTGGTGGAGATGCTCTGGGTGGTGAGGCCCCTCCCCCCGGACTCAGGCCCCTCCCCTCACCTGGGTATAGTGATGCACTTGGTGGAGATGCTCTGGGTGGTGAGGCCCCTCCCCCCGGTATGAGGCCCCTCCCCTCACCTGGGTATAGTGATGCACTTGGTGGAGATGCTCTGGGTGGTGAGGCCCCTCCCCCCGGACTCAGGCCCCTCCCCTCACCTGGGTATAGTGATGCACTTGGTGGAGATGCTCTGGGTGGTGAGGCCCCTCCCCCCCGGACTCAGGCCCCTCCCCTCACCTGGGTATAGTGATGCACTTGGTGGAGATGCTCTGGGTGGTGAGGCCCCTCCCCCCGGACTCAGGCCCCTCCCCTCACCTGGGTATAGTGATGCACTTGGTGGAGATGCTCTGGGTGGTGAGGCCCCTCCCCCCGGACTCAGGCCCCTCCCCTCACCTGGGTATAGTGATGCACTTGGTGGAGATGCTCTGGGTGGTCCCCCCGGAGGCCCCTCCTGGGTATAGTGATGCCTTGGTGGAGATGCCTGGGTGGTGAGGTCCCCCCCGGACTCAGGCCCCTCCCCTGGGTATAGTGATCTTGGTGGAGACCTGGGTGGTGGGTCCCCCCGGATAGTTCTGGGTATAGTGATGCACTTGGTGGAGATGCTCTGGGTGGTGAGGCCCCTCCCCCCGGACTCAGGCCCCTCCCCTCACCTGGGTATAGTGATGCACTTGGTGGAGATGCTCTGGGTGGTGAGGCCCCTCCCCCCGGTATGAGGCCCCTCCCCTCACCTGGGTATAGTGATGCACTTGGTGGAGATGCTCTGGGTGGTGAGGCCCCTCCCCCCGGTATGAGGCCCCTCCCCTCACCTGGGTATAGTGATGCACTTGGTGGAGATGCTCTGGGTGGTGAGGCCCCTCCCCCCCGGTATGAGGCCCCTCCCCTCACCTGGGTATAGTGATGCACTTGGTGGAGATGCTCTGGGTGGTGAGGCCCCTCCCCCCGGTCTCAGGCCCCTCCCCTCACCTGGGTATAGTGATGCACTTGGTGGAGATGCTCTGGGTGGTGAGGCCCCTCCCCCCGGACTCAGGCCCCTCCCCTCACCTGGGTATAGTGATGCACTTGGTGGAGATGCTCTGGGTGGTGAGGCCCCTCCCCCCGGACTCAGGCCCCTCCCCTCACCTGGGTATAGTGATGCACTTGGTGGAGATGCTCTGGGTGGTGAGGCCCCTCCCCCCGGACTCAGGCCCCTCCCCTCACCTGGGTATAGTGATGCACTTGGTGGAGATGCTCTGGGTCCCCCCCGGTGAGGCCCCTCCTGGGTATAGTGATGCCTTGGTGGAGATGCCTGGGTGGGAGGCCCCTCCCCCCGGTCTCAGGCCCCTCCCCTCACCTGGGTATAGTGATGCACTTGGTGGAGATGCTCTGGGTGGTGAGGCCCTCCCCCCCTCCCCCCGGACTCAGGCCCCTCCCCTCACCTGGGTATAGTGATGCACTTGGTGGAGATGCTCTGGGTGGTCCCCCCGGAGGCCCCTCCTGGGTATAGTGATGCCTTGGTGGAGATGCCGGTGAGGCCCCCTCCCCCCCGGACTCAGGCCCCTCCCCTCACCTGGGTATAGTGATGCACTTGGTGGAGATGCTCTGGGTGGTGAGGCCCCTCCCCCCGGTCCAGGCCCCCGGTCCCCCCGGAGGCCCCTCCCCGCCCTGGGTATAGTGATCCCTTGGTGGAGATGCCGGTATGAGGCCCCTCCCCTCACCTGGGTATAGTGATGCACTTGGTGGAGATGCTCTGCCCCTCCCCCCGGTGGCCCCTCCCCTCACCTGAGGCCTTGGTGGAGATGCCTGAGGCCCCCCCCCGGTATGAGGCCCCTCCCCTCACCTGGGTATAGTGATGCACTTGGTGGAGATGCTCTGGGTGGTGAGGCCCCTCCCCTGGGTATAGTGATGCCGGTCTCAGGCCCCTCCCCCCGGCCCCTCCCCTCACCTGGGTATAGTGATGCACTTGGTGGAGATGCTCTGGGTGGTGAGGCCCCTCCCCCCGGACTCAGGCCCCTCCCCTCACCTGGGTATAGTGATGCACTTGGTGGAGATGCTCTGGGTGGTGAGGCCCCTCCCCCCGGACTCAGGCCCCTCCCCTCACCTGGGTATAGTGATGCACTTGGTGGAGATGCTCTGGGTGGTGAGGCCCCTCCCCCCCGGACTCAGGCCCCTCCCCTCACCTGGGTATAGTGATGCACTTGGTGGAGATGCTCTGGGTGGTGAGGCCCCTCCCCCCGGACTCAGGCCCCTCCCCTCACCTGGGTATAGTGATGCACTTGGTGGAGATGCTCTGGGTGGTGAGGCCCCTCCCCCGGTATGAGGCCCCTCCCCTCACCTGGGTATAGTGATGCACTTGGTGGAGATGCTCTGGGTGGTGAGGCCCCTCCCCCCGGACTCAGGCCCCTCCCTCACCTGGGTATAGTGATGCACTTGGTGGAGATGCTCTGGGTGGTGAGGCCCCTCCCCCGGTATGAGGCCCCTCCCCTCACCTGGGTATAGTGATGCACTTGGTGGAGATGCTCTGGGTGGTGAGGCCCCTCCCCCCGGACTCAGGCCCCTCCCCTCACCTGGGTATAGTGATGCACTTGGTGGAGATGCTCTGGGTGGTGAGCGCTTTCTCCAGCTCCTCCAGCTGTCCGCTCTTCTTCAGCTTCTTCACCAAACTCTTCACCGCCTTCTCACACCACTTCTCCTCCTGGCCGTTCTGCTCCCCCTTCTTCCAGCCCAGCAGCCGCTTCACAATGGGGGGAGTGAAGGGCAGAATGGAGGACATGGCCGCCGCCGCCGCCGCCGCCTCCCCCCCGCACACAAGTGATCAGTGCCCGCTGTCCTCCCGGACTCTCCCCGCTCCGTCCCCCTCACCTTCTCCCCGCTTCTAACTTTTCTTCTTCATCAGCCGCGTCACCTCCCCTCCCTGCCAGGATACCCCCGCCCACCACACATCGACACGCCCAGCTCGGCCCCGCCCTCTCCTCCCGGCGGATTCATAGGCCGCGGGCGACACTGGGTGTGGCCAAAAGGGGAGGGGCGGACGGGGGGGGGGGGATTGACAAGGCGCGGTGGATTCATCCGCGCCCGGTGACGCGGCTCTGTGGTCATTTCCCTGAGTGACAACGTGCGGGGACCCGCGGAGCGCCCGCCGACCTTCATTTAAAGGGGAACTCCACCCCATGTATCCATCATTGGGTGACACACACCGAGAATTATTATTATATAAAGTATTTCCGTCTGTTGTGTGCACAATTCTAAGAGTTACCTACTATTATTATTATTATCATTATTATTTATTATTATTATTTATTATTATTATTTATTATTATTAATTATTATTATCATTATTATTATTATTATTATTAATTATTATTATCATTATTATTATATAAAGTATATCAGTCTGTTGTGTGCACAATTCTAAGAGTTTTCTTATACCTACTATTATTATTATTTATTATTATTATCATTATTATTATTATTATTATCATTATTATTATCATTATTGTTATCATTTTTATTATTATTTTTATTATTATTATTATTATTATTATTATTATTATATAAAGTATATCAGTCACACACTGACTGCTCATTCCTCTTTTTCTGTTCTCTACACAATTCTAAGAGTTTTCTTATACCTACTATTATTATTATTTATTATTATCATTATTATTTATTATTATCATTATTTATTATTATTTTTTATTATTATCATTATTATTATTATTTATTATTATTATTTCTATTTATTATTATCATTATTTATTATTATTATTATTATTATTATTTATTATTATTATTATTATTATTATTATTATTATTATCATTATTATTATTATTAT
This sequence comes from Rana kukunoris, assembly GCA_029574335.1. Taxonomy (NCBI): domain Eukaryota; kingdom Metazoa; phylum Chordata; class Amphibia; order Anura; family Ranidae; genus Rana; species Rana kukunoris. The sequence continues at coordinate 68,552 of JAJQKJ010001004.1, read as the reverse complement.
CATTATTATTATTATTATTATTTATTATTATTATTTATTATTATTATTTATTATTATTATTATTATCATTTTTATTATTATTGTTATTATTATTATTATTATTATTAATATTATTATTATTATATAAAGTATATCAGTCACACACTGACCGCTCATTCCTCTTTTTCTGTTCTCTACACAATTCTAAGAGTTTTCTTATACCTACTATTATTATTATTTATTATTATTATCATTATTATTATTATTTATTATTATTTATTATTATTTTTATTATTATTATTATTATTTTTCAAACGCCTTTTTTTGGAAAAAAAAAACGGTTTCATGAATTAAAAAATAACAAAACAGTAAAGTTAGCCCAATTTCCCGCCCGCCGTATGCAGAATGGTTCTGTTATCCTAACTGGGCGTCGTATGACGTCCAGCAGGATAACATGCCGGCGTGCGCGCCCGAAGGGCGTGCAGCGATTGCGAGTGCGACGTGTCACGCTGACACGCCGCATCTCCTATCTGCCTATCTCCTATTCTGTCAGAGGCTTCTTACCACACGATCAGCTGTGACCAATCACGGCTGATCATCACGTGAACCGGTAAACGGCATTCCTCGGTTCGCGCTCACAGGGAGAGTCGATCGGCGGCTCTCCTCAGATGGGGGGTGGGTCTGTGCTGATAAACAGCACATTGATTATCAGCACACCCCCTTCAGTTGTGCCAATCACCTGCCAATCAGTGCCCAGCACTGTCCCAAGAATAAAGTCTGCCACTGCCCACCACAGTGCCCACAACAGTGCCAATCAGAGCCCACCACAGTTACAATCAGTTCACAGCATTAACACCTGTCAGTGATCTATCGGTACCTCATCATCAGTGCCGCCTATTGGTGCCCATCAGTGCTGCATATCAGTCCCGCCTATTGTTGCCTATCAGTGCCGTCTATTGGTGCCCATCAGTGCTGCATATCAGTGCCGCCTATTGGTGCCCATCAGTGCTGCATATCAGTGCCACCTATTGGTGCCTATCAGTGCTGCATATCAGTCCCGCCTATTGTTGCCTATCAGTGCCGTCTATTGGTGCCCATCAGTGCTGCATATCAGTGCCACCTATTGGTGCCTATCAGTGCCGTCTATTGGTGCCCATCAGTGCTGCATATCAGTGCCGCCTATTGGTGCCCATCAGTGCTGCATATCAGTGCCGTCTATTGGTGCCCATCAGTGCTGCATATCAGTGCCGCCTATTGGTGCCCATCAGTGCTGCATATCAGTGCCGTCTATTGGTGCCTACCAGTGCAGGACGTGGGCAGGAATTGCCAAAAGTGGCCCCGGGTATGGAAGTGGTTAACAAACTTTTAGGGCCAGATTCTTGTAGGGCGGCGTATCCTCGAGCGGGGCGTAGCATATCCTATTTACGCTGCGCCGCCGCAACTTTGGACGCAAGCGCCGTATTCTCAAAGCACTTGCGTCCTAAGTTACGGCGGCGTGGCATAAATGGGCCGGCGTAAGCCGGGGTAATTCAAATTAGGCTTGGAGTGGGCGTGTTGCATGGTAATCAACCACGTAATTGACGCCTTTTTGACGCAAACGACATAAAATGCGACGACCGGGCGCAAGTACGCTCGTGAATCGCCGTATCTGGCTCATTTGCATATTCGGCGCGTAAATCGACGGAAGCGCCACCTAGCGGCCAAGCGTAAATATGCAACTAAGATACGACGGCGTAAGAGACTTACGCCGCTCGTATCTTGGCGTATTTCCGGCGTATTTTGCTTTCTGAATACAGAAAAAAGATACGCCGGCGCATCGTAGAAGTTACGCGGCGCATCTCGAGATCCCCCTCTATGAGAATCTGGCCCGTATTTTTTGTTTGCAGTTTAGTTTTAAGCGGTTGGAAAACAATGTAGCGATGTGAGAGAACACAAAGGAACATCGCCGGTCTGACATCATCCTAGAAGAGGAATTTCGCAGCTGATGGCGCAGAACACGCAACAATGTTACCGCCATCAGTGCCAACGCAGATAATCCTCATGGCCTCACTTACTACAAGGGTGACGGGGGATGGGCCCGGGATATCTGCCGTGCCAAGTGGGTGAAAATCTCTCCACTTCTAACCCACAGATAATGTTCCTCGTGATTCACCGGTCACCAAACGCGCATTTTCGGAAACGCAATTACACGAGATGGAAATTGATAGTTAACCCCTTCAACACCAGGGGGGGGGGCACTTTCACCCTCCCCCCCCCCCCCTTCCTGCCCCAGGCCAATTTTCAGCTTTTAGCGCTCTCATACTTTGAATGACAATTGCGCGGTCGCGCTACGCTCTGCCCAAACAACGTGTTTTATCATTTTGTTCCCACAAACAGATATTCCTTCTGGTGGTATTTGATCGCTGCTGGGGGGGGGGAGGGGTTCATTTTTTTGCGCAACAAATAAAAAAAAGACAGAAATTTTCAAAAATAAATAAATTGTTTGTATTAATAAATTAATGAATTTTGTAAATAAGTACGTCTTTTTCTTCAATGATGGGCACTGATGAGTCTGCACTGATGGGCACTGATAAGGCGGCACTGATGGGCACTGATAGATAGCACTGGTATGCAGCACTGATGGGCACTCATAAGCAGCACTGACGAGCACTCATAGGCGTAACTGATGGGCACTGATGGGAACTCATAGGCGGCACTGATAGGCACTCATAGGCGTAACTGACGGGCACTGATAAGGCGGCACTGATGGGCACTGATAGGTGGCACTGGTATGCAGCACTGATGGGCACACATAGGCGTAACTGATGGACACTCATAAGTAGCACTGATGGGCACTCATAGACGTAACTGATAGCCACTCATAGGCTGCACTGATGGGCACTGATAGGTGGCACTGGTATGCAGCACTGATGGGCACTTATAAGCAGCACTGATGGGCACTCATAGGCGTAACTGATGGGCGCTCATAGGCGGCACTGATGGGCACTCATTGGCGTAACTGATGGGCACTCATAGGCGGCACTGTTGGGCACTCATAGGCTGCACTGACGGGCACTGATAGGTGGCACTGGTATGCAGCACTGATGGGCACTCATAGGCGGCACTAATGAACACTCATAAGCAGCACTGACGGGCGCTCATAGGCGTAACTGATGGGCACTGATGGGAACTCATAGGCGGCACTGATGGGCACTCATAGGTGTAACTGATGAGCACTGATAAGCAGCACTGATGGGCACTTATAGACGTAACTGATGGCCACTCATAGGCTGCACTGACGGGCACTGATAGGTGGCACTGGTATGCAGCACTGATGGGCACTTATAAGCAGCACTGATGTGCACTCATAGGCGTAACTGATGGGCGCTCATAGGCGGCACTGATGGGCACTCATAGGCATAACTGATGGGAACTTATAGGCGGCACTGATGGGCACTGATAAGGCGGCACTGATGGGCACTGATAGGTGGCACTGGTATGCAGCACTGATGGGCACTCATAAGCAGCACTGATGGGCACTCATAGGCGTAACTGATGGGCACTCATAGGCGGCACTGTTGGGCACTCATAGGCATAACTGATGGGAACTTATAGGCGGCACTGATGGGCACTGATAAGGCTGCACTGACGGGCACTGATAGGTGGCACTGGTATGCAGCGTTGATAGGCACTCATAAGCAGCACTGATGGGCACTCATAGGCGTAACTGATGGGCACTCATATACCCCAAATGCAGTGCTCTTATCCAAAAAAAATCTACCCTAAAAATCCACATTGTCTAAAAAAAAAAAATATTTTTATTTTATTATTTTATTATTTCATTTATTTATGATGATTTTTATCTATTTGTGTATTTATTTTACATTTATTTATTCATATATTACAACTATTTTATCTTTTACATTCTTTGCTTTGAGAAGAAAATCGCATAAAAACGTGCAACAAAATGCGCGGATGGCGTGTTTCACTCATCACTGATGGGTACTTATGGGTGGCACTGCTGGGCATCACTGATCTGGCAGGCATTCATAATGGTCACTGACTGCCACCATTTGTGGGCACTGATTGGCATATATTGGGCACACTGTGGCATCCCTAGGTGGCCATGGGGGACATACCTGACCATCCACATGTTGGGGGCTTCCCTTGTGGTCCTGGCGGTATCTCTGGTGGTCCAGTGTGGGCATCCACTGGTGGGGGGGGGGGCTGTGCTGATAAACAATCAGCGCAGACCCCTCCTGTCAGGAGAACCGCCGATCGGCTCTCTCGTGTACCCATATGACATTTTTATCATTTTTTTCACATAAATAGAACTTTCTTTTTATTTACTCACAACTGTTTTTTTTTTTTTTTCTGGCCAGATAAACAAAAAAGACCGACACTTAACCACTTCAGCCCCAGGAGAATTGCCTGCCCAATCACCGGGCCCCTTTTTGCGATTAGGCACTGCGTCGCTTTAACTGTCAATTGCGCGGTCGTGCGACGTGGCTCCCAAACAAAATTGGCGTCCTTTTTTCCCCCACAAATAGAGATTTCTTTTGGTGGTATTTGATCACCGCTGCGGTTTTTATTTTTTGCGCTATAAACAAAAATAGAGCGACATTTTTGAAAAAAAAAGCAATATTTTTTTTTTACTTTTTGCTGTAATAAAAATCCCCCAAAAATAAATAAATAAATATTTTTTTTCCTCAGTTTAGGCCGATACGTATTCTTCTACATTTTTTTGGTAAAAAAAAAAATCGCAATAAGCATATATATTGATTAGTTTGCGCAAATTTTATAGGGCCAGATTCACAGAGCCCTTACTCCGGTGTATCTCGCGGTAGACCGGAGTACTTTCAAATTTCCCGAGTCGTTTCAGTCTGAATCCTCAAACCATGAAACGACGGCTTCGGGCTTCAATCCGACTGGCTTACGTGTTCGTACGCCTTCGGATCTACGCTGCAATAAATTTGCGGCCGCTGGGTGGAGTTCCCGCCGTTTTCCACGTCGGGGTATGCAAATGAGCTTTTTCCGACGATCCACGAAGTTACGAGCGTCATTCTCAATCTCTTACGGCATCTGTAGTCATCTTTTTGCCGCGTAAAGTTATACCAGCTTTTATCTGGTCTAGTATTAGACGGCCCATGTTAAGTATGGCCGTCGTTCCCGCGTCGAATTTCAAAGTTTTTTTATATTCTTTACGTAAGTCGTCCGGGAATAGGAATGTACGTAAACGACGCTACTCAAACAAAAAATGACGTAACGACGTGATTTTGCGCAATGCACGGCGGGAAATTTCTGAACGGAGCATGCGCAGTTCGATCGCCGCGGGGACGCGCCTAATTTAAATGCTTCTTGCCCCCTACACCTTACGGGCCAAAATCTACATGAATTTGTCGTAGAGCCAGGTAAAATATGGCGGCGTAGTGTATCTCTGATACTCTGCGCCAATGTAATTGTATCTGAATCTGGCCCATAGCGCCTACAAAATAGGGGATAGTTTTATAGCATTTCTATTCATGATATTTTTTATTTTTTTGTCAATGGCGGCGATCAGCGATTTTTAAAGTGACATTATGGCGGACACATCGGACACTTTTGACGCTATTTTGGGACCATTGTCATTTTTACAGCGATCAGTGCTTATAAAATTACTGTGTAAATGACACTGGCAGGGAAGGGGTTAAACACTACGGGGCGAGAAAGGGGTTAAGTGTGTCCTAGGGAGTGATTCTAACTGTGTGGGGGCTGGGCTACAAGTGACACGACACTGATCACTGCTCCCGATCACAGGGAACAGACGATCAGTGTCCTGTCACCAGGCAGAACAGGGAAATGCCTTGTTTACAAAGACATCTCCCCGTTCTGCCGCGGCGCTCCGTGACACGATCGCGGAACACCGGTGGACATCAAGTCCATGGGTCCCGCGGGTCACAGTCACTGAGCTTGCAGCGGGCGTGCGCCCGCTAGGCGGCAGATTCACAGCAAGGAACCTGCACAATGCTTTGCCTGCCCGTGCCATTCTGCCAATGTATATTACGTTAGGCAGTCGACAAGTGGTTAAAAAAAAATATATATATTTTTTTGTTTGTTTCTGTTACAAAATGTTGCAAATTAATAATCATTCTTCATAAATTTATGCCACAATGTATTCTGCTACATTTCTTTGGTGGAAATGACCCAAATCAGTGTTTATTATTTAGTCTGTAGGAAAGTTATAGGAGTTGATTTACTAAAGGTAAATAGGCTGTGCGCTTTGCAAAGTGCGGATGTTCTCTACAAAGTGCAGTGGCTCCAGAGCTTAGTAAATGAGGTAAGGCTTCACTTTGTAAAGAATACACAATCACGTGCAAGGAAAAAAAATATTAATAATAAAAAAAGCATTTTTGCTTGCACATGATTGGATGATGGAAGTCAGCAGAGCTTCTGCTCATTTTACTAAGCCCTGGAGCAACTGCAAATTGCACAGCCTATTTGCCTTTAGTAAATCAATCCAACAGAGTCCACAATCTACGGGATATATATCTGAAAATCGATCAATCCAAATGTACTGACGGCCGATCTCATTTCCTGAGGCCCAAAAATGTCAGGACAGTACAAATACCCCCCCCCCCCCTCCAAATGACCCCTCTTTGGAAAGTAGACAGTCCAAGGTATTTAGTAAGAGGCATGGTGAGTTTTTTGAAGTTGTAATTTTTTTGAGAAATTAACCACTTGGAGCCGGGGCCATAGGCAAAAGACGGCCACAAGGTGGCTCTTAAATGCCGGAAGGACTTCTATTGACGTCCCCGGCTCCTCTGGCCACTGGGGGGCACGTGCACACCGGCAGTGCACACCGGCAGTGGCCGCGTCACTGCGGTGCCGATGCGCGTGCCCGGCGGCCTCGATGTCCGCCAGGTACCTGCGATCGGTCATTACACAGTCCTGTCAGGGAGAGGAGACCAATGCTGTGTCCCTTGTACATAGGGAAACAGATTGGTCACCTCCCCCAGTCAGTCCCCTTCCCCTACAGTTAGAATCACTAGTAGGGAACACATTTAACCCCTTCCTCGCCCCCTAGTGTTAACCCCTTCCCTGACGGTCACATTGATACAGTAATCAGTGCATATTTATAGCACTGATCGCTGTATAAATGTGAATGGTCCCAAAAATGTGTCAAAGGTGTCCGACGTGTCCGCCATAATGTCGCAGTCCCAATAAAAATCGTAGATCGCCGCTATTACTATTAAAAAAAAATAATAAAAAAAATCTGTCCCCTATTTTGTAGGCGCTATAACTTTTGCGCAAACCAATCACTATACACTTATCAATTTATTTTTATTTATTTTTTCCAAAAATATGTAGAAGAATACATATCAGTCTAAACTGAGAAAAAAAAAAAAAAATATATATATATATATATATATATATATATTTTTTTAAATGGGATATTTATTATAGCAAAAAGTATAAAATATTGCGTTTCTTTCAAAATTGTTGCTCTATTTTTGTTTATAGCGCAAAAAATAAAAACCGCAGAGGTGATCAAATACCACCAAAAGAAAGCTCTATTTGTGAGGAAAAAAGGACGTCAATTTTGTTTGAGAGCCACGCCGCACGACCGCGCAATTGTCAGTTAAAACGACACAGTGCCAGAAGCTGAAATTTCGCCTGGGCAGGAAGGGGGTGTATGTGCCCAGTAAGCGTAAGGTGTGATCAGGGACACTCACTGGTGACAGTATGTAAAAAAAAAAATATATATATATATATATTATTCAAACTAATGCAGGCACCACATCTAAGGATTAGTAAGCTGCAATATATAAAAAAGTTTGGGAGCGGAACTTTACTCTGCAAAAAGACTTGCAGTCTCTGGCTCCACCCCAATCTGCACAATATTTTTTTTTGGACAGGAGTCCTTTCGTTGGCCCATCGATGGGACAGGTGTCTTTTCATTGGTCCATCGGTTGGATAGGTGTCCTTCCGTTGGCCCATCGGTGGGACAGGTGTCCTTTCATTGGTCCATCGGTTGGACAGGAGTCCTTTCGTTGGCCCATCGGTTGGACAGGTGTCCATTCATTGGTCCATTGGTTGGACAGGAGTCCTTTCGTTGGCCCATCGGTGGGACAGGTGTCCTTTCATTGGTCCATCGGTTGGACAGGTGTCCTTTCATTGGTCCATCGGTTGGACAGGTGTCCTTTCATTGGTCCATCGGTTGGACAGGAGTCCTTTCGTTGGCCCATCGGTTGGACAGGTGTCCTTTCCTTGGACCGTCAGATGGACAGGTGTCCTTTCATTGGTCCATCGGTTGGACAGGAGTCCTTTCATTGGCCCATCGGTGGGACAGGTGTCCTTTCATTGGTCCATCGGTTGGATAGGTGTCCTTTCGTTGGTCCATCGGTGGGACAGGTGTCCTTTCATTGGTCCATCGGTGGGACAGGTGTCTTTTCATTGGTCCATCGGTTGGATAGGTGTCCTTCCGTTGGCCCATCGGTGGGACAGGTGTCCTTTCATTGGTCCATCGGTTGGATAGGTGTCCTTCCGTTGGCCCATCGGTGGGACAGGTGTCCTTTCATTGGTCCATCGGTTGGACAGGAGTCCTTTCGTTGGCCCATCGGTTGGACAGGTGTCCTTTCCTTGGACCGTCGGATGGACAGGTGTCCTTTCATTGGTCCATCGGTTGGATAGGTGTCCTTTCATTGGCCCATCGGTGGGACAGGTGTCCTTTAATTGGTCCATCCGTTGGACAGGTGTCCTTTCATTGGACCGTCGGATGGACAGGTGTCCTTTCATTGGACCGTCGGATGGACAGGTGTCCTTTCCTTGGACCGTCGGATGGACAGGTGTCCTTTCATTGGACCGTCGGATGGACAGGTGTCCTTTCATTGGTCCATCGGTTGGACAGGTGTCCTTTCATTGGTCCATCGGTTGGACAGGAGTCCTTTCGTTGGCCCATCATTTGGACAGGTGTCCTTTCATTGGTCCATCGGTTGGACAGGAGTCCTTTCGTTGGCCCATCATTTGGACAGGTGTCCTTTCATTGGTCCATCGGTTGGACAGGAGTCCTTTCGTTGGCCCATCGGTTGGACAGGTGTCCTTTCATTGGTCCATCGGTTGGACAGGAGTCCTTTCGTTGGCCCATCGGTGGGACAGGTATCCTTTCATTGGTCCATCGGTTTGGACAGGTGTCCTTTCATTGGACCGTCGGATGGACTGGTGTCCTTTCATTGGCCCATCGTTTGGAAATAGGGTTGCCACCTCATCCCTTTAAACCCGAACACATATGAATTACACAGGTTCTGAGGCTACTTTAATGCCGATAAGGCACCACGTGAGTTTAATTACCACCTTAATCAGCCACAGAACCCGTGTAATTAATGTGTGTTCAGGAGGGGGACAGCCAGGCCTGTAAGGGGCCCTGTGGACCATCATGCCCCTTACAGGTGTAATACAAAACAAAAAAAAATGGAGGGGGGCCGCTGGGCCCCTGGGGACCATCGGGCCCCTTACAGGTTTAATGACTGTACCCCCCTGATGGCGGCCCTGGCTCCCTTATATATATATATATATTTGTGTGTTTATCTGAGTGCCTGGAGTTCAGCTTCAATTCTGTGATTGTCTTGATTTCTGGTTGGAAAAAATATTATGTTCTTCCAAAAGAAGACCCAACATTCTTCCATCTTGTAATTGGTAACATTTTTAAAGCGAATCTTCCCCCAGAACATGTGTTTGTGTGATTGTGTGATTGTGTCATTATTCATCATGTTGGCAGATGTGCTTTCTTGGGCGGCAGACAAATCCTTCCTCAAAGTCTTATCACATTGAGTGATTCACTGAACAATGATCGAGTTATTAAACACGTCACAGAAATGGTTCGGAGCTGGCAGAACGCACATCTGTTCTGTGTATCGCATTATATAAGATCAACCAGATCCGAAAAGTAGTCTTGTTGTGGTGGGGGGGGGGGGGGCACCGGTATTCTTTAACCCACGCCTGCCCAGACTAGGGTGGCCCCAAAGACTCACTGAGGGGCTATGGGCAGGGATTCTTTGTTCCCATATATTGCAATAAATGTTCAAGCTGGCCAACAGTGTCAAAGTGATCTCTCTCTCGCTAACTGCGTCAAAGTAATCTCTCTCTGGCCAACTGTGGCCAAAAAAATCCATCTCCAGCCAACTGCATCAACGTGATCCCTCTCTGGCCAGCTGGGTCAAACTGATCTCTCTATGGCCAACAGCACCAAAGTGATCCCTGTCTGGCTAACTGCATCTAAGTGATATTTCTTTGGCCAAGTTTGTCAAAATGATCTCTCTGGCCAACTGCAATAAAGTGATCCCTCTCTAGTCAACAGCATCAAACTGATCCCTCTTTTGCCAACAGTGTCAAAGTAATCTCTCTTTGGCCAACAGCACCAAAGTGATCCCTCTCTGGCTAGCTGCATCAAAGTGATCCCTCTTTGGCTGATTGCATGTTCTATTTTCATTTAATTTGACCATACCACCACTTGGCACTCGGAGCATCTATCATATTCTCCGGGTTGCATCACTATGGTGTTCTGCGTATGGTACGCTTGCCTCGTGGCCTATTCCTTGCCGCCGCCCTCGGAACCCCATACTGGGCTCCCTCTGTCATTTTGTCAACCAAGGGTAGGGTTTACAATCCCATATCAATATTTATATTTACCAGCCTTTGTAACTGTTCTTATTTCTATTGGTACTGTGATTACATATCTACTTTCTTTCTTTACTATTTGAACTCAGCTGCCTGCCTCTATCCCGCCCGGCCCGGAACTCCCTGATGCTCCCTGGTGCCCCTATATGCGGACTCGTGGGATCCATCGTGAGCCTGCCTTCAACCCTTCCCCGCCCCCCCCCCCCGTGTCCTGGGGCTGCCTCTCCCACTTGCAGCCTGCATGACATGGGCTTTCGCTCTTACATTGCGGGAGGTGCGTGCGTGCATGCGCCACGTGTGCGCGCTGACGTCACGCGGGTGACCCGACCCAGCGACGTCACGTGCCGACGATGGTCGGCGTGTTTTGACGCCGCTGGTGTTTGGGATTTAACGGGGAGACACGGTCTAGCCCTGGTGCCAGGGACTGTGGACCCAGGGAGCCACCTCCTGAGCCGATTACCCAGTAATGGTAGGACTATCTCCCTCCATGTCCATTTACCATCTACCTCTCTCCTCTTCCTAGGTCTACCGTTCTGGGTTCATGCATTGCACTACCCATGCTCTGCTTGATGGTGCTGATCTCAGTGTCCATTCCATCAGGTTATATCCCTACCTTTGGTATATCCCCCTGGGTCTCATCCACTACACTGTATTGCTACACTATAGGTACAACACATCTTATCTAACCCTCCCTCCCTCACAACACAAACCCCCCATTTCCCCCCTTTTTTTCCTTTCTCCACCCTGCCTTCCCCCCCCACCCTGCCCCCCCCCTTCCTTTTCTCTTCCTTTCCTCCCCTCCCCCCCTCCTTTTATTCCTTTCCCCCCCTCTCCTCTATTTTTCCCCCCTTCCCTCCTCCCCCTTGTTTTCTCCACTTCCCCTCAGGTCCAACATCTTCCCACTCTTCTCCCCCCCCCTCCTCTTTCCCTTTCCTTCCCCTCTTTCCCCTCCCCCTTCCCCTCTTCCATCTACACTTCCACACTACCTCACCACCTCCGAGTGGTCATCATCACCACCTTTCCTCACAACCCCCCCCCCCCCCCCCTTTTCACTCATTGTTCCATACTTGGATTACTCAGCATGTCTTAACATTTGGCAACCTTCACCTGGGTCATCCCCTCGGTTCACTCTTTATATCCCTTGATTACCAGCACATTCCCGCACCATCACCCCTCCCCATTCACCTGCCCCCATCCCTGGCTACTTATACCAATTGCTCTTACTACTATTTATATCTTGTTTCGATCATTTGGACAGTTCAGCCCACCCATGGCACGCTCCCCCCCCCCACCATATCCGTTTGGTGGGACCCCCTCTCGTGGCACTTTGATGTCCCCGGTCTGGAAAGGGCCTTAGGTAGGCAGCTTTTGATTTAACCCTTTCCCCTTCAATATACTGTTTGTTCCTTGTTTGCATATATGAGATTGTATTTTTTAACTGCCAGTTCCCTGATCAATGTATTAACTGATTGCAGATATTCTCCTGGCGAAGCGGTCCATACTGCGAAACTAGTTGAGATGCCCTCCGCGACCCATGTCCCATTGGGATATGTCCCCCATGTGGGGACTCTTCTTATGGTGATCCATGTGGTCCGCCATTAAATGTTTTTATTATGTATGAATGTCATTGTTTTTTATTGATTTTTTATGAATAAAACTGAATTATTTTCTTATATTTGTGTCCTATACCATATCTTACCTATGTACATGTACCGCGATAGTCCAATTGCCCGCTTTTTCCTTTTGGAGCTTTAGATTTGGGCACAAATTCTCCGATCCCTCTATACCAAAACTTCTGGATGATGGTATGACCGTTTGTATTATAAACTATTAATCTTATGTTTGAAGAGGACATCTGTTCAAACTGCAAAAAAGTAATCCCTTTCTAGTCAACTGCATCAAACTGATCACGCTTTTGCCAACAGTGTCAAAGTAATCTCTTTTTGGCCAACAGCACCAAAGTGATCCCTCTCTGGCTAACTGCATCAAAGTGATCCCTCTTTGGCCAACTGTGTCAAAGTGGTCCCTCTCTGGCCAACTGTGTCAAAGTGGTCCCTCTCTGGCCAACTGCATTAAAGTGATTCCTCTCTGGCCAACTGTGTCAAACTGATCCCTTTTTGGCCAACAGTGTCAAAGTAATCTCTCTCTGGTCATCTGTGTCAAAGTAATCTCTCTTTGGCCAACAGCACCAAAGTGATCTCTCTCTCTCTGGCTAACTGCATCAAAGTGATCCCTCTTTGGCCAAGTTTGTCAAAGTGGTCCCTCTCTGGCCAACTGTGTCAAAGTGGTCCCCCTCTGGCCAACTGCACCAAAGTGATCTCTCTCTCTGGCTAACTGCATCAAAGTGGTCCCTCTCTGGCTAACTGCATCAAAGTGATCCCTCTCTGGCCAACTGCATCAAAGTGGTCCCTCTCTGGCCAACTGCATCAAAGTGATACCTCTCTGGCCAACTGCATCAAAGTGATCCCTCTCTAGCCAACTGCATCAAACTGATCCCTCTTTGACCAACAGTGTCAAAGTAATCTCTCTCTGGTCAATTGTGTCAAAGTAATCTCTCTTTGGCCAACAGCACCAAAGTGATCCCTCTCTTGCTAACTGCATCAAAGTGATCCCTCCGGCCAAGTGTGTCAAAGTGATCCCTCTCTGGCCAACTGCATCAAACTGATCCCTATTTGGCCAACAGTGGCAAAGTAATCTCTCTCTGGTCAACTGTGTTAAAGTAATCTCTCTTTGGCCAACAGCACCAAAGTGATCCCTCTCTGGCTAACTGCATCAAAGTGATTTCTCTCTGGCAAACTTCAGCAGAGTGGCAGAGTGATAGTTCTCTAGCCAGCTGCAAAGTACTCCCTCTCTGACCAGTGCCTACTGTATAAGTTGCTAATTATTTACTTGCTTAAAGGATATTTTTGTAGACATCAGGGCCAGATTCAGAAAGATTTGCCTAAGTTTCCGCGGGCGTAGCGTATCTCATATACACTATGCCGCCATAACTTACAGAGGCAGGTACCGTATTCAGAAAGAATTTGCGCCGTAAGTTACGGCGGCGTAGTGTAAATGGGCCAGCGAAAGCCCGCGTAATTCAAAGTAGCCAGGCAGTGGGCGTGTTGTAGTAAAATGAGCTGTGACCCCATGCAAATGAGGGTCCGAACGAACGGCACATGCGCCGCCCGTGGACGTATCCCTGTGTGCATGCTCCAAAATCACGTCGCAAATACTCGACGTGAACGTAACTTACGCACAGCCCTATTCGTGTAAGACTTAACGCAAACGACGTACAATTCAACGCTGTTCCGACGTCCATACTTAACATTGCCTGCGCCTCATATAGCAGGGGTAACCTTACGCCAGTCGAACGCCTTACGTAAATGACGTATGTAAATACGCCGGGCGCAACTACGCTCGTGAATCGGCGTATCTAGCTCATTTGCAAATTTTTAATGGGAACGCCGAATGCGTCCAGCGTAACTATGCGCCTACGATACGCCGGCGTAGGCAAGATACGTCGGGCGGCTGAAGCCATGTTTTTCGGCGTATCTCGCTTTCTGAATCGGCGTAAAGATGCGACGGCGCACATTTGAAATTACGGCGGCGTATCAGGAGATACGCCGGCGTACTTGCTTTCTGAATCTGGCCCATAGTGCCTATCCGGACGTCCACTGAATTCATCTCCGAACTATGAAGGCTCATGTGGTACGTTCATGGCTGTAGGAAGCCTGCGTGCCACCTGTACTGCAGGGCTCTAGCCAGCCCATGTCAGTAAAGCACAAGAACAATGCTTCCCAGTAAAATGCAGTGGGGTTAGAAGCCTGGTTTGTGAAGTTTGGCCATGGCCGAGTCATTGGAGAGCCAATACCAGTGGAAGCCTCCCTTTTGGGTGGAACCTAGAAAATGGCAGACGTGGTATCATCTAGGCTTTGCCAGGACCGGGGCTTTACTGTTTAGAGATTCAGTTCCAGAAAATGACTTGCTTTTGTGACTCGGGCCGCATGGTATGTTTATTCCCTGCCATGGTTTGCGGTAAAAGACTGTGTCTATGTTTGTGCCAAGCCACCAATTGTCTTTCTGGTGGGTTCCTCATATCAAAAGTAAGGCCAAAATAACATTGGGGTGTGTTCAGTTCAAATGCAGAAGGTTGAGGTAGGAAAAAAGAGTGGGGTGGGTAATGAAACCAGTAAGGGAAAGCATATTCGGCCAAGGGAGGGCGTACAGTAAGTGTGGGGTGTGGGCTCCAAGCCAAGCCTCAAAATGAAGGTTTGGATAACAGTAAATAAATGAAACGTAGGATTACAAATCTTCCATGTGGCACTAAAATTGAGATCTGTCCCAGAGTCTCCTCTGTCATTGTGAAGAGCTCAGCAGTATCAGTACACTCCGCTCACCGATGGGTCTCCTTTACCATGGATTCATCTTCATTCATCTTCATTCATCTCCATTCATCTCCATTCATCTTCATTCATCTTCATTTATCTGTGTGTTAAGCTTCCAGGTTTTAAATCCTCCTGATTTTCTATTCTTTATAGGGTGGATCTAAAATGTAATAAAAAAAATTGTTAACATGTAGGCTTTTATCAGTGGGCGGGGCGCAAACAAACTGAAAAAAACCCATATCAATTGCAACCACTGTGCCCATCAAACACAGCCACTGTACCCATAAATTGCCGCCACTGTGCCATCAAACGCAGCCACTGTACCCCCCATAAATTGCCGCCACTCTGCCCCATCAAATGCTGCCAGTGTGCCCCATCAAATGCTGCCAATCAATTGCCGCTACTGTGCCCCATCAGGTCCTGCCAGTGTGCCCATCATTTGCCGCTACTGTGCCCCATCAGATGCTGCCAGTATGCCCATCAATTGCCGCTACTGTGCCCCATCAGGTGCTGCCAATGTGCCCATCAATTGCCGCTGCTGTGCCCCATCCGATGCTGCCAGTGTGCCCCATCAAATGCTGCCAGTGTGCCCCATTAAATGCTGCCAGTGTGCCCCATCAAATCCTGCCAGTGTGCCCCATTAAATGCTGCCAGTGTGCCCATCAATTGCCACTACTGTGCCCCATCAGATGGTGCCAGTGTGCCGATCAATTGCCGCTAATGTGCCCCATCAGATGCTGCCAGTGTGCCCATCAATTGCCGCTGCTGTGCCCCATCAGATGTTGCCAGTGTGCCCAGCAATTGCCACTATTGTGCCCCATCAAATGCTACCAGTGTGCCCATCATTTGGCGCTACTGTGCCCCATCAGATTCTGCAAGTGTGCAGATCAATTAGCGCTACTGTCCCCTATCAAAAGTTGCCAGAGTGCCCATCAATTGCCGCTACTGTGCCCCATCAGATGCTGCCAGTGTGCCCCATCAAATTCTACCAGTGTGCCCCATCAAATTCTACCAGTGTGCCCCATCAAATGCTGCCAGTGTGCCCCATCAATTGCCGCTACTGTGCCCATCAATTGCTGCTACTGTGCCCATCAATTGCTGCCAGTGTGCCCATCAATTGCCGCTACTGTGCCCCATCAGATGCTACCAGTGTGTTGATCAGTTGCCGCTGCTGTGCCCCATCAATTGCTGTGCGTTGTAGTTTGCCGCTACTGTGCCCGCAAACAAACTGAAAAAACCCCCACATCAATTGCAGCCACTGTGCCCATCAAACACAGCTACTGTGCCAAACACAGCCACTGTACCCATAAATTGCTGCCACTGTGCCATAAAACGCAGCCACTGTACCCCCATAAATTGCCGCCACTCTGCCCCATCAAATGCTGCCAGTGTGCCCCATCAAATGGTGCCAGTGTGGCCATCAATTGCCGCTACTGTGCACCATCAGGTGCTGCCAGTGAGCCCATCAATTGCCGCTACTGTGCCCCATCAGATTCTGCCAGTGTGCCGATCAATTGGCGCTACTGTGCCCCATCAGATGCTGTCAGTGTGCCCCATCAAATGCTGCCAGTGTGCCCCATTAAATTCTGCCAGTGTGCCCCTCAATCGCCTCTACTGTGCCCCATCAGATGCTGCCAGTGTGCCGATCAATTGCCACTGCTGTGCCCCATCAGATGCTGCCGGTTAAAATTGAGTTTGACATCCCTGCTCTAGAGGTTTCTAGGGGTTCCCTGAGCAATGAGCAAGATCAGATAAGTTCCCACTGACACCGGGGAGGGCTGGCAGGGGGGGCAGGTTGGAAATCTCCCCCCGGGCTGGTGACACTATGCACAGTCACCCTTAAATCAAGTTTCCCAGAACACCCCTTACATCAGATCT
This sequence comes from Rana kukunoris, assembly GCA_029574335.1. Taxonomy (NCBI): domain Eukaryota; kingdom Metazoa; phylum Chordata; class Amphibia; order Anura; family Ranidae; genus Rana; species Rana kukunoris. The sequence goes on along the minus strand of JAJQKJ010001004.1, from coordinate 51,696 downwards.
GATGTATATGGGGTCTGTGCGGACTCTGATGTATATGGGGTCTGTGTGGACTCTGATGTATATGGGGTCTGTGTGGACTCTGATGTATATGGGGTCTGTGTGGACTCTGATGTATATGGGGTCTGTGTGGACTCTGATGTATATGGGGTCTGTGTGGACTCTGATGTATATGGGGTCTGTGTGGACTCTGATGTATATGGGGTCTGTGCGGACTTTGATGTATATGGGGTCTGTGCGGACTCTGATGTATATGGGGTCTATGCGGACTCTGATGTATATGGGGTCAGTGTGGACTCTGATGTATATGGGGTCTCTGCGGATTTTGATGTATATGGGGTCTCTGCGGACTTTGATGTATATTGGGTCTATGCGGACTCTGATGTATATGGGGTCTGTGTGGACTTTGATGTATATGGAGTCTCTGCGGACTTTGATGTATATGGGGTCTATGCGGACTCTGATGTATATGGGGTCTGTGCGGACTTTGATGTATATGGGGTCTATGCGGACTCTGATGTATATGGGGTCTGTGCGGACTCTGATGTATATGGGGTCTATGCGGACTCTGATGTATATGGGGTCTCTGCGGACTTTGATGTATATGGGGTCTCTGCGGACTTTGATGTATATGGGGTCTGTGCGGACTCTGATGTATATGGGGTCTATGCGGACTTTAATGTATATGGGGTCTGTGCGGACTCTGATGTATATGGGGTCTATGCGGACTCTGATGTATATGGGGTCTGTGCGGACTCTGATGTATATGGGGTCTATGCAGGCTCTGATGTATATGGGGTCTGTGCGGACTCTGATGTATATGGGGTCTGTGCAGACTCTGATGTATATGGGGTCTTTGCGGACTCTGATGTATATGGGGTCTGTGCAGACTCTGATGTATATGGGGTCTGTGCGGACTCTGATGTAAGGGGAGCTTCTGTGCGGACTCTGATGTAAGGGGGCCTCTGTGCGGACTCTGATGTAAGGGGGGGCCTCTGTGTGGACTCTGATGTAAGGGGGGCCTCTGTGCGGACTCTGATGTAAGGGGGGCCTCTGTGCGGACTCTGATGTAAGGGGAGGCTCTGTGCGGACTCTGATGTAAGGGGGGCCTCTGTGCGGACTCTGATGTAAGGGGGGCCTCTGTGCGGACTCTGATGTAAGGGGGGCCTCTGTGCGGACTCTGATGTAAGGGGGGCCTCTGTTTGGACTCTGATGTAAGGGGAGGCTCTGTGCGGACTCTGATGTAAGGGGGGCCTCTGTGTGGACTCTGGTGTAAGGGGGCCTCTGTTTGGACTCTAATGTAAGGGGGGCCTCTGTGCGGACTCTGATGTAAGGGGGCCTCTGTGCGGACTCTGGTGTAAGGGGGGGCCTCTGTGTGGACTCTGATGTAAGGGGGGCCTCTGTGTGGACTCTGATGTAAGGGGAGCCTCTGTGCGGACTCTGATGTAAGGGGGCCTCTGTGTGGACTCTGATGTAAGGGGGCCTCTGCGAGGACTCTTGTGATCATGAAAAATCTTAGACTGTTTTCCTTGATCCATCACTTTTCCACACTCTATGGGCCACGTGACTGGACTTGCCCCCCAGGCCCAAGGCTGCCAGCCCCCCCCCTGACTGACACCATTGACCTTTTTATCTCTCTGTAAGGGGGGATTCTTCCCAATGACCCCCAGTGTAAGGAGCGTTCTTCCCACCGACCGTCACACTGATGTATCATGAGTTGTAGATATAGGAAATGTTTAGCCGGCGTTCCCTGAGACCGGAAAGTTATTTCAAGGATCCCTCCGTGTTGAACAGGTTGGGAAAGGCCGTTGTAGGGAATTTATACGGCTCTGCTGCCATTAAAGCTTCCGCCTTTCCTTCTAGCAATGTTCTGCGTGTACACCTAGCCGAGCTCACTGAGGACAGAGCACATTCTCCGCATGCCTTGGATGCCGGGATTAATTCACTGCCGTGTGCAATGCCCACCGCCCAACATTTCATGATGGGAATGAGGGACACCTACTAGCAAACGTATGTAGGCATAGGACACGCCTCCTGCCACACCCACTTAAAGGAGAAATAACCAAATAAAAAAGGTTAATTAGATCCAAAAGGTTTTTTTTTTTTTTTTTTACCACTACTTTTCCTTTATATTGGCTTTTAAAATTTACAAATGCATCAATTTAGAATTTTTAACCACTTCAGCCCCGGACCATTTAGCTGGTCAATGACCGGGCCACTTTTTGCGATTCGGCACTGCGTCGTTTTAACTGACAATTGCGCGGTCTTGCGGCGTGGCTCCCAAACAAAATTGGCGTCTTTTTTTCCCACAAATTGAGATTTCTTTTGGTGGTATTTGATCACCTCTGCGTTTTTGTTTTTTTTGCGCTATAAACAAAAACAGAGCGACAATTAAAAAAAAACAACAATATTGTTTACTTGTTTCTATAATAAATATCCCCCAAAAATATATAAAAAAAAAACTTCTTTCTCAGTTTAGACCGATACGTATTCTTCTACATATTTTTGATAAAATAAAATCGCAATAAGCGTATATTGATTGGTTTGCGCAAAAGTTATGGGGCCAGATTCGCATACAATTGCCCTGGCGCAGAGTACCAGAGATACACTACGCCGTCGTATTTTACCTGGCTCTAAGACGAATCCAGGAAGATTTCAGCCCGTAAGGTACGGCGGCGTAGTGTATTTCTCGCGGCGGAATCGAAATAAGCGATTAGGGGGCGTGAATCATTTAAATTAGGCGCGTCCCCGCGGCGATCGAACTGCGCGTGCTCCGTTCAGAAATTTCCCACCGTGCATTGCGTGAAATTACATCGTAACGTCATTTTTTTTTTTTTTTAGTAGCGTCGTTTACGTACATTCCTATTCCCGTACGACTTACGCAAAAAAAAAAAAAATTGAAATTCGACGCGGGAACGACGCCCATACTTAACATGGCCCGTCTAACTATAGACCGTATAATAGCAGCTTTAACTTTACGCAGGAAAAAGCCGACTAGCGACGACGTTAGAGAATGCGACGGCCGATCGTAACTTCGTGGATCGCCGGAAAAAGCTAATTTGCATACCCCGACGCGGAAAACGACGCGAACTCCACCCAGCGCCTGCAAAAAGATTGCAGCTTAGATCCGAAGGCGTACGAAGACGTAAGCCTGTCGGATCGAAGCCCGAAGCCGTCGTATCATGGTTTGAGGATTCAGACTAATGATACGACGCGGGTAATTTGAAAGTACGCCGGCGTATCAGGAGTAATGGCTCTGTGAATCTGGCCCATAACGTCTACAAAATAGGTGATAGTTTTATGGCTTTTTTTATTTGTATTGGCGGCGATCATGTCTTATTTTTTTATTAAAAAGAGTGTATTTTTTTTCCCTCCCCAAAAAAGTGCGCTTGTAAGACCGCTGCGCAAATACGGTGTGACAGAAAGTATTGCAACGACCGCCATTTTATTCTCTAGGGTGTTAGAATACAAAATATATATAATGTTTGGGGGTTCTAATTAGAGGGAAGGAGATGGCTGTGAAAACAGTGAAAAACACATTAGAACTGCTGGTTTGCTGTTTTACTTGTAATGCCAACGGCCGCCGCAAGATGGCGCCAGATCACAGAAGGAAGCTTAGGCCTGCAGAAGGCCGCAAAGCCAGGCACGGGCCAGCCGCGATCACGCGGCGGGGGAGGCGGGGGCGCGGGCCGGTAATTGAGGCTTTGCGGCCTTCGGCAGGCCTGAGCTTCCCTGAGCGCCAGGTCACAATTTCTTGTCGCATGTGCGACCGGGCGCCCGGATTTTGTCGAGGCCTGAGTTAGTATATTCGTTATTTTCTAATTGATTTGAATGTCAGAAGACGGCTATATTCATTCTATTCTATTCTTTTTATTTTCTATTCTTTTCTTTTCAATAACGCAGCCTACATAGGAATCATCATCTTATTTCACTTTTATACTTTATTGTATTTATTGCAATTGGTTTACAATTCAAGTTCATTTCTAAATCTTTCAAATTCGTTATTTTGTTACAAATTTTTTTTTAGAATTTAATTCGGATTCATTGTTACATTCGTGATTCTGAAATTCAGATGCATTAGAATCATCGAATAACAAAAAATGTTTGTCCGAAGTCTATATTATCGATTTATACCGCAAATAATTACACACGCCTACTATCAACATTTACTACAGATAGAGGATATTATTTCATTCTTATCAATATTTAGACATGCGCATTCATTTTCGTGCGAATTTCTGGTATTTTCGTTATCGTTTTAACAAAGGAAAACGAACGAGCAGAATCCGAAAATCCAAAAGATCCCTCATAAAAAAAAAAAAAAATGCTTTATTTTTGTTTTTGCTGCTACAACAGTTTAACCACTTAAGACCCGGACCAAAATGCAGCTAAAGGACCTGGCCCCTTTTTGCAAATTGGCACTGCGTCGCTTTAACTGACAATTGCGCGGTCGTGCGACGCGGCTCCCAAACAAGATTTGCGTCCTTTTTTCCCCACAAATAGAGCTTTCTTTTGGTGGTATTTGATCACCTCTGCGGTTTTTATTTTTTGCGCTATAAACACAAATAGAGCAACAATTTTGAAAAAAAATGCAATATTTTTTACTTTTTGCTATGATAAATATCCGCCAAAAATATATATAAAAAAAAATGTTCCTCAGTGTAGGCCGATATTCTTCTAACTATTTAAAAAATAAAAAAATTGCAATAAGCGTTTATCGGTTGGTTTGCGCAAAATGTATAACATTTTACAAAATAGGGGATAGTTTTATTGCATCTTTTTTTTACTACTAATGGCGGCGATCAGCGATTTTTTTTCGTGACTGCGACATTATGGCGAACACTTCGGACATTTTTGACACATTTTTGGGACAATTATCATTTTCACAGCAAAAAATGCATTTAAATTGCATTGTTTATTGTGAAAATGACATTTGCAGTTTGGGAGTTAACCACAAGGGGGCGCTGAAGGGGTTATGTGCTCCCTAATGTGTGTTTACAACTGTAGGGGGGTGTGGCTGTAGATGTGACATCATCAATCGTGTCCCCCCCTATAAAAGGGATGACGCGATCGATGCTGCCGCCACAGTGAAGCACGGGGAAGCCGTGTTTACACACGACATGACAGTGCAACGGATAAACATATATTTATTTTAACTGTGTATTTAGCCGTTTGCTTCGGGACCCGCGGTCCCGAAGCGTCGGATGGGGTCACGGGGGCGTGCCGCGGGTGCGCGCCCGTGACCCACGGCTGGGTAGTAGTACAGGATGTACTTGTACGTGGATCTTGTATGTGGATCTGCCCAGCCGTGCCATTCTGCCGACGCTGGTAAGATGGCTCAGCAGGCTAATGCTCTGTTGCAGCAATCTGTGATCACCTGAGCCCTCAGGGTCACAGGTTCGATCCCGGCGGGGTCCACTCAGCCTTCAATCCTTCCGAGGTCGGTAAAATGAGTACCATTGATTTGGGTAATAGTGACTATGTTACTATATAAGCGCCTCGAGACCCAATGAGCTACAGCTTCGGCTGTGGCTTCAGAAGCTTGCCTGGCAAGAAGCTCGCCTGGCTTCATAGCTTGCCTGGCAAGTTAGGGTAAGACAGCGCTATATAAGACTTGCATTATTATTATTATTATTATTAACGGATCACCGTTGATCCGTGATCCGAACGGGTCACCCCCTTCGGATCGGCGCACACTGTGATCAGACAGATAGTTACAATACAATTTAATACAGGAGGAATCAGGAACCCGCGAAGAACCCCGAAAAAATGGCGCCTGCCACAGATATACCCCTCCCCAGCATGCCCCACAAGGGGAAACTCCTCCAATTGGCTGCTGGGGAAAAGTGGCTCTGCTAGAACCCCTCTGATGCCATCTGTCGTCCGGGGGTAGGATCGACACCCCCTGAGCGCAGACTGACCCACAGGACAGTTCTAAAATGACAGCAGCCCAAATTTAACAAAATTAAGAGTGGAAGCAACATAACTCTCCCACTCCCCCTCTAACTTTAGCGTAGTGCCCATACTGAAAGTAAGGGGGCGCTACAGAAACATTTTTAAAGGGGAGGAGTTATTAAAATGATGTGGGGGCGCCAGAAATATTTCTGCACCCAGGCGCCTGTGACCCTAGGATCGGCCCTACATCCAAGGACAAAGTGCCGCCTCACTGGAACTGCAGTTCTCTGTTGGCAATTGGGGAGGGGCTTAGTGGCCGGTTCTTTTACAGAAGCTGCATACTTTTAGGCTCTGGACCAGTTGTAACAGTAGAGAGACACTTAACTGGCTGCAGATCACTTATTATGATACCTCTACCTCATCAGGTGTGGCTTCTCTGAGTTGTTGAGGGAGGGAAGCTGATGAACTTTTCTTCCCTGGGCTCATCAGTGGTTCGTGGTTCTGAGAGCTCTACAGGGGGAGCATGGACTGAGATAGATGACCATTGGGCTGTGTGATATTGCCAGGATACATGGTTTCTTCTGGGGGTCTTGGAGACAATAGTGGATGAGTCCCCGTTGGCATGGCTTATGAATTTAGGCAGTTTTTTTTTTTAAACCCCCTTATGAGCTTTTTTTCTTGTTCTCAATGGGTTTATGATGTTTACTTAGTGGGTGTCTTGGTTTTTCTTGGGTTTCCTCCCTTTGGATATTGTAGACCGGCAAACCTGTAATATTCAATTGCGGGACAATTCTCGCCGTGTTTGCACTAGGGATGTCCCGATAGCACTTTTTTAGGACCGAGTACAAGTACCGATACTTTTTTTCAAGTAGTCACCGATACCGAATACCGATACTTTTTTTTTAAATGTGTCCCCAAGTGCAGCCATGTCACCCCACATATGGCAGCCATGTCCCCCCACAAATGCAGCCATGTCCCCCCACATATGCAGCCATGTCCCCCCACAAATGCAGCCATGTCCCCCCACATATGCAGCCATGTCCTCCATATATCCAGCCATGTCCCCCCACATATGCAGCCATGTCCCCCCACATATGCAGCCATGTCTCCCCACATATGCAGCCATGTCCCCCCACATATGCAGCCATGTCCCCCCACATATGCAGCCATGTCCCCTTACATACGCAGCCATGTCTCCCCACATATTGCAGCCATGTCCCCCCACAAATGCAGCCATGTCCCCCCACATATGCAGCCATGTCCCCCCACAAATGCAGCCATGTCCCCCCACATATGCAGCCATGTCCCCCCATATATCCAGCCATGTCCCCCCACATATGCAGCCATGTCTCCCCACATATGCAGCCATGTCTCCCCACATATGCAGCCATGTCTCCCCACATATGCAGCCATGTCCCCCCACATATGCAGCCATGTCCCCTTACATACGCAGCCATGTCTCCCCACATATGCAGCCATGTCCCCCCATATATCCAGCCATGTCCCCCCATATATCCAGCCATGTCCCCCATATATGCAGCCATGTCCCCCCATATATGCAGCCATGTCCCCCATATATGCAGCCATGTCCCCCCCATATATCCAGCCATGTCCCCCACACAGAGCTTTTTTTCTCAGAAAATAGGTGCAGGAACTCAACCACGACCCGTTCAGATTTCACAAACAGTAGAAGGGTCTTAAAGGGGCATTAAATACCAGAATTGCATTACATACAGTGTGCAGAGTTCAGGGGGTTACAAAGCAGTCACTTGTAAACACAGAAACCAGACTTCTGTGTTCACAAGTGATTGTGGTGAGCGGGCACCAAAGGGTCAGAGCCAAAGGTGGTGGAACTGAGTTCCCCCAAGTTCCCCCAGAAAAAAAGCCCTGCCCCCACATATATCCAGCCATGTCCCCCCATATATCCAGCCACGTCCTACCATATATCCAGCCATGTCCCCCTTATATGCAGCCATGTCCCCCATACCTAGATAATGCCGCCGCCACTGCCACGCCGTGTATAGACACTCCCCCTTGCTCAGGATTGGACAGATCACCCATCCAATCCCGAGCAAGGGGGAGTGTCTATTCGCGGCGGCGGCTTTGGTGGCGTTGTGGCGGCGGCGTTGCGGCGGGGGGGATAAGTATTCGGTTAGGCATCGCCGGCATTTGCGGGAGTACAAGTACTCCCGCAAATGCTCAGTATCGGTCTCGATACCGATACTGGTATCGGTATCGGGACAACCCTAGTTTGCACTTTTCCTTGCTGATGTGTCTTTATGTCTCCAGGTTGAAGGCCAAAGTCCGACGCTTAGAACTCTCCTTGTGCAGCCCATGACCGGTCTTTAATGAACGGATGTGCTTCTGACAGACGTTGTTGTTTCCTCTCCCGGATCCAGTGAGTTGGAGTGCGCTCTAATTTCTTTAGTGGGCGCTGATCCAAGATTAGAGCCAAACATAACATGGTAGGATAAGCAGCCAGCTGAGGAATGTACTGTATGGTTGTTTATGGGAGTAGCTTAATCTTTCCTTAGGACTGGGTCACCACAGAACCGCATCACAGGTAACCACTGGATCCTGCCTCTGTGTCTCTGCCCACTTCCAGTACATAGATGAGGATCACCTGAGGCCTATTCTTTGGCATTTCTCCCATCAAGTCAGAAATTTCTATCACTTTAGCTCGGTGGCAGTTAGGGTGCCCACGTGTCCTGGATTGCCCGGGACATTCCCACAATTGGCAGTTCTGTCCTGGGTCCCGGAATGGAATTGACCGAGCGAGCAATCCCCGTGGTAGCGCTGGAGCTCGCTCTGCCTCCAGTCCACCTCCACCTGAGACTCTGGCCAATGACCTCACAGCAGCGTCGCCGCGACTGTCCAGCATGCAAAGCGGCGGAGGAGTTCGGTAAGTTTATCCTCCTCCGTGCCTAAAGCTCTCCGCGGTCCACCATGCCGGAGCAGCTGGACAAGGCTGTCTGCAGTCTCTATGGCTCTGCCTGTATGTCTCCCTGCCTCATACCGCAGAGCAGACCGAAGCTGTCGCCCCCTCCTTGGCAGTATACAGGAGATGGCAGAGGAACACCGCTGTGCATTCCTGGCGCTGATCTGAGGTCTGTTGTAAGCTGTACTGTGGGGGGGGGGTCTGTACTGTGGGGGGGGTCTGTACTGTGGGGGGGTTTGTACTGAGGGGGGTCTGTACTAAGGGGGGTTGTACTAAGGGGGAACTGTACTGAGGGGGGTCTGTTCTAAGGGGGTCTGTACTGTGGGGGGGTCTGTACTGTGGGGGGGTCTGTACTGTGGGGAGGTCTGTACTGTGGGGAGGTCTGTACTGTGGGGGGTCTGTACTGTGGGGAGGTCTGTACTGTGGGGAGGTCTGTACTGTGGGGGGTCTGTACTGTGGGGAGGTCTGTACTGTGGGGGGTCTGTACTGTGGGGGGTCTGTAATTAGTGGGGGGTCTATAATGAGGGAGGGGAGCCAGTACTAAAGGGGGTCTATACTTAGGGGGGTCTATACTGATGGAGAAGGGGTCTGTATTTTGCGGAGGGTCTATACTGAGGGGGGAAGTCTGTACTGAGGAAGGGGAGTCTATACTTGGTTGGGGGGGGTCCTTTACTGAGGGGGTATATACTTATTGGAGGGGGGATCCGTACTGAGGGAGGGGGTCTATACTTATTGGACAGGGGGTCCGTACTAAGGGATGGGGTTTATACTTAGTGGAGAGGGGGTCGGACTGAGGGAAGGGGGTCTATACTGAGTGAAGGGGGTCTATAGTTATTAGAGGGGGATCCGTACTGAGGGAGGGGGGTCTATACTGAGGGAAGGGGGTCTATAGTTAGTAGAGGGGGGTCCGTTCTGAGGGAGGGGGGTCTATACTGAGGGAAGGGGGTCTATAATTAGTAGAGGGGGTCCGTACTGAAGGAGGGGAGTCTATACTAAGTGAAGGGGGTCTATAGTTATTAGAGGGGGGTCAGTACTGAGGGAGGGGGGTCTATACTGAGGGAAGGGGGTCTATAGTTATTAGAGGGGGGTCCGTACTGAAGGAAGGGGGTCTATACTGAGTGAAGAGGGTCTATAGTTATTAGAGGGGGGTCCGTACTGAGGGATGGGGTCTATACTGAGGGAAGGGGGTCTATAGTTAGTAGAGGGGGGTTCGTACTGAGGGAGAGGGGTCTATACTGATGGAAAGGGGGTCTATTATTACAGAAATACATTCCAAGCATGGTATTGGGATGGTATAAGTGCTAAAACCAGCCATTCACACGACAAATCGATCGCCGCTGAAATCCTGTCAACCCCGAAACTACATTCAACACAACAACCCAAAGGTCCTTAGCAAAATTGTCCCTGAATGGCAGTTTGGAAATGTGGTCACCCTAGTGGCGGTGCATCCATAGAGGGCGCAGGAGCACCGCCCCCTCTCTCCTGCACCGCTCTATCACCAATAGATAGATTCATGCTTTGCAAAAATCTATCGATTGTCGTTTTTTTTTGGAAGCGCCTGATTAGAGCCATTGGCTACAATAGGCTTCCAAAATGGTAAACAGCGGGCGCAATGCTGTGCGTTCTCTCTGTACACAGTGTTGTGTTAGAGAAGCAAATAAATCGCTTCCCTGATGCCCCATATACACGATCGGGCTTTTGCCTGGCCAAACTCACAACGGAGTTCCATCAGCGTAAAAGAGAACGGCCCAGTTTTACAAAGCACTTACGCCGACGTAACTCACCTTTTCCCGGCGTAGAGTAAATATGCGCCCGGCGTATGTGTGCGCCAGAGTCACAAACCAAGATACGCCTAAAAATAGGCCATCCTACCCCGACGTATCTCACTTACGCCGGCGTGGCGAGGGCGCAAATATGGTCTGGACGTAAGTTGCTTCTCCCATTGATTAGGCATTCACATATGCAAATGAGGGAAATATGGTGATTCACGAACGTACTTGCGCCCGGCGCATGATTTAATCGGTTTGCGTAAGTTTTACGTCCGGCGTAAAGTTATTCTCCATAGATGAGGCGCAACCCATGCAAAGGTATGGACCAGGGAACACAAGCCTACGTATTGTACGTTGGACGTCTGTGAATATGGGCCGACGTGGGTGTGGCTGGGCGTAGGTTACGTTCACGGCATACACAGTGATCCGGCGTATCTTAGGCAGTTGTTCCGACGTGGTTGTGCGCAAGCGCGCGGGGATACGTCCACGCCTCGATTAGGGCTGCGCATCTTCACCTGTCTCACGATTCGATGCGATTACGATTATCAAGTCCACGATTCGACTCTTTATTCATATTCTTGCGTGAAACTTTGCCTTATGATCCTGTTTATGTCCCCTGCGTGTAGGGGTCGAGGCCTGGGGAAAAAAGTGTGGGAACTCCCCCACCAAAAAAATAAATAAAAATGATACGCTCATATGCATAGTTACTAAACCGCATGCTTTTTTGCTTAAGGTTCTTTCCAAATCCCGCGGTAACTCGCGGCAGACCTCCGCAATGTCTCCTGGGAACAATGACAAATGCTCCCAGGAGACATTGCAGCATCGAGGAAGTGACGGAATACTCGGACACCACTCGATGAATCCATATACAGGAAGCGGCCAGTAACATAAAGGATTACTAAGGTTCGCCTGCCCCTGACAGTGACTCGAGCTGGGCATCGCCGCTTAGTGAAGGATCGGCTCGGCCGGCTCGGCTGCTCTAGTCCCGCAAAGAGAACTGCGTTCCTGCTGTGAAAAAAGTGCAGGAACTCCGTTCCCACGTGTTCCCGCAGGACTTGAGCCCTGCCTGCGTGGGAATGTAACACCTGTTTTTCTTTTGCATACCAATAAAAACATTGGGACAGATTCACAGAGCGATTACTCCTGTCTATCTCGCGTTAGACTGGAGTACTTTCAAATTACGCGCGTTTTTTCACTACTCTGAATCCTCAAACCATGAAATTACGGCTTCGGGCTTCAATCCGACTGGCTTACGTGTTCGTACGCCTTCGGATCTACGCTGCAATAAATTTGCGGCCGCTGGGTGGAGTTCCCGTCGTTTTCCGCGTCGGGGTATGCAAATGAGCTTTTGCCGACGATCCACAAAGTTACGAACGTCAATCGCAATCTCTTACGGCATCTTTAGTCATCTTTTTGCTGCGTAAAATTATACCAGCTTTTTGCTGCTCTAATATTAGACAGCCCATGTTAAAGAGGGGGTTCACCCTAAAAAAAAAAAAAAAAAAAAAATCTTTGTCTCCACTGACATTCAGCATACTAGCGTGAGCTACAGTATGCCTTTATTTATTTTTTTCTGTGCTGTACTCAGAGTTTAATCCGTTTTTTTTCGTTTCAGACTCCGGGCAGGAAATACAGTAGGCGTTCCTATCAAGAGGGGAACATGATTGACGGCCGGCTATGGCGCGTCACGCGTTTCGAAAATAGCCGGAGTAGGACTCGGCTCTTCACGGAGCCTGCGCACAGACTAGGAGCTGACCGCGCAGGCGCCGTGAAGAGCCGAGTCCTACACGGGCGCCTGCGCAGTCAGCTCCTAGTCTGTGCGCAGGCGCCGTGAAGAGCCGAGTCTACTCCGGCTATTTTCGGAACGCGTGACGCGCCATAGCCGGCCGTCAATCACGTTCCCCTCTTGATAGGAACGTCTATTACCCCGCGGTAGCCTGAAACAAACGAATAGATTAATCTGTAAGTACAGCGCAAAAAAATAAAATATAGGCATACTGTAGCTGACGCTAATATGCAGGATGGCATGGTACATAGTTGTTTTTTTAGGGTGAACCTCCGCTTTAAGTATGGCTGTCGTTCCCGCGTCGAATTTCAACGTTTACCGACGTCTTTTTTTTTATTTTTTACGTAAGTCGTCCGGGAATAGGAATGTCCGTAAACGACGCTACTCAAACAACGAATGACGTAACGACGTTATTTCGCGCAATGCACGGCGGGAAATTTCTGAACGGAGCATGCGCAGTTCGATCGCCGCGGGGACGCGCCTAATTTAAATGCTTCACGCCACCTAATCGCGTATTTCGATTACGCGGCGAGAAATACACTACACCGCCGTACCGTAAGGGACAAAAATCTACCAGAATTTGGCGTATAGCCTGGTAAAATACGGAGGCGTAGTGTATCTCTGATACTCTGCGCCAATGTAATTGTATCTGAATCTGGCCCAATGTACCAAACAAATATATTACAGGGCCAGGAAGTGGTGGAAGTATAGGATTAATTTTTAGAGAAAAAGGGGGATATAGTTTGGTGCCACTTCAAGACCAAAGGACAACAATACAAGCATTTGTTTCCCATAACGGTTTCAGAAGCTCGTGTGTAACTGTTAGAAACACGACTCTGTTATCATTCAGTAGTTCTTGTTGTTTAACCAGTTTAATGAACGGCGGCCATGCAGGTTGCGCCGGGGGGGGCAGGGCTGAGTCAGTACTAGAATACATGAGTCACACCAAATGCTTCATAACTTATGTGCTGTGTCAACATTCATCTCCTCGCTGTTACTCATAAAAGGGAAAGTCGTGTTCAGAAAAAAAAGACACAACAATACAAGTCGTTCCGTATCAAAGGTAGAACTGCGCCCAACAAAAATAAGAAGTCCCGAACCTGATTGGGTATCTGAAGTGAGACGAGGTGGCATGTCACCTTTAACCACTTCAGCCCCGAGCCTGTTTTTCAGACTCAGGTGCCGTACACACGGCAGAGAACCTCGACGGGCAGAACACATCGTTCCGCCCGTCGAGGTTCTCTCCCGGCCGTCGGATTCGGCGACCCGCCCGTCGGGAATGGCAACCAGCCATTCTTCCAGGCGGGCCGTCGAGGAAATAGAGAGCGTGCTCTCTATTTCGGCTCGACGGGCTTCCCGACGGGAAGCTCGCTGAGACCGTACACACGGCCGAGGTCCTCGCTGGAATGTGCATTCCAGCGAGGTTCTCGCTGATTTTCAGCGAGAACCTCGGCCGTGTGTACGGGGCCTCAGTGTTTACGAGACTAAAACATTTTTTTTTGCTATAAAATTACTTAAACCCCCCAAACATTATATATATATATTTTTCTAACACCCTAGAGCAGAGGTGGCAAACACAAGGCCCGCGGGCCGAATGCGGCCCTCCAGGCCATTTCATGCGGCCCTCGCACCTCTCCAGTCTTCCTCCAGACCCTTACTTTATGCTTTCAAGCAATGCATCCAGCTTCTTCCCAGCAGCAGCATAAGGAAAGGGGGGGTGCACTGTGATGTAAGGGAGAGTGGAGGACTCAACTTATGATGGTAGGGTGGCTCTTTACATCTAATGTAAGGGGAGGGAATGCACTGGACATCTAATCTTACAGATACAACCGGCCCTTTTGAGGGCAACCATAATGCTGATGCGGCCCACAATGAAATTGAGTTTGACACCCCTGCCCTAGAGAATAAAATGGCAGTCATTGCAATACTTTTTGTCACACCGTATTTGCGCAGTGGTGAACAAAAATAGGAGCATTTGAAAGGAAAAGCAATATTTTTTCTTTTTGCTATAATAAATATCCCCAAAAAATATATATAAAAAAATAGTTTTCCTCAGTTTAGGCCGATACGTATTCTTCTACATATTTTTGGTAAAAAAATAAAATAAAAAAGCAATTAGCGTTTATTGATTGGTTGGCGCAAAAGTTATATAGCGTCTACAAAATAGGGGATAGTTTTATGGCATTTTTTTAATAATTTTTTTTTACTACTAGTAGTGGTGATCAGCGTTTTTTTTTTTTTCGTGACTGCGACATTATGGCGGACACATCGGACAATTTTGACACCATTTTTGGGACCATTGTCATTTTCACAGCGAAAAGTGCTATAAAAATGCACTGATTACTGTGAAAAGGACAATTGCAGTTTAGGAGTTAACCACTAGGGGGCTCTGTAGGGGTTAAGCATGACCTCATATGTGTTCCTAACTGTAGGGGGGATAGTTTCATGGAATTTTTATAATATTATTATTTTTTTACAGCGATCAGCGATTTTTATCGTGACCGCGACATTATGGCGGACACATCGGACACTTTTGACGCCAGTTTGGGACCATTGGCATTGATACAGCGATCAGTGCTATAAGAATGCACTGATTACTGTAAAAACTGCAGATTCAGTGTGTGGGTCTGTTGTCTGGAGCTAGGTGGGTGGAGTCGTGATGTCAGTAGACTCCTCGCCGACCTTTACACTCCCCTTGTCAACATGCATTTTCTCCTGTGTTTTCCTTACACTAAATTCTGCTCTGATCACCAAAATCCAGTCAAAATCCAGAAAAGTAACCACATGACTTTAGAAAAGGAGTGGCGGTGGAAATGAACAAATAATGCCTGTCTCCAGGCTAGTGCATGAGCTATGTAAATAACCTGTCACTCACAGCAAGGGGGGCGGAACGGACTAAGGTTTTTCTCTGTAAGTCCGTTTTATTTCACTGAACAATAAAGAGGATTTCTCAGAGCTGGATTAACTCTGCGTGGCAAGATTGGGCACAGATGATAGGAAATCTTATACTGTACATTGTGACATCAAAAAAAAATCTGGATTACATGCACTTTACGTGTGTCCTAGGCATGTGTTCTAACTGTGGGGGGGATGGGCTACGTGTGACATGACAGTGATCACTGCTCCCAATTGCAAGGAGCTGTGATCGGTGTCCTGTCACTAGGCAGAACAGGGGAAAAGCCTTGTTTACATCGGCATTTCCCCGCTCTTCCTCTACGTGAGACGATCGCGGGGCTCCCGGCGAACTTTGAGTCTGCGGGACCAGCGGTCACACTCACGGAGCTTGCGCCCACAATGCTGCGTCTTAAATGCGATGTATATATACAGTACGATCCAAAAGTTTGGACACACCTACTTATTCAATGAGTTTTCTTTATTTTCATGACTATGACAATTGTAGAGTCACACTGAAGGCATCAAAACTATGAAGTAACACATGTGGAATTCTATACATAACAATAAAGTGTGACACAACTGAAAATATGTCATACTCTAGGTCCTTTTGCTTTGATTACTGCTTTGCACACTCTCTGCATTCTCTTGTCACCTGAAATGCTCTTCCAACAGTCTTGAAGGAGTTCCCAGAGATGCTTGGCACTTGTTGGCCCTTTTGCCTTCACTCTGCGGTCCGGCTCACCCCAAACCATCTCGATTGGGTTCAGGTCCGGTGACTGTGGAGGCCGGGTCATCTGGAGCAGCCCCCCCATCACTCTCCTTCTTGGTCAAATAGCCCTTCCCCCGCCTGGAGGTGTGTTTGGGGTCATTGTCCTGTTGAAAAATAAATTATGGTCCAACTAAACGCAAACCGGATGGAATAGCATGCCGCTGCAAGATGCTGTGGTAGCCATGCTGGTTCAGTATAAATCCCCCACAAGCAAAGCACCCCCACACCATCACACCTCCTCCGCCATGCTTCACGGTGGGAACCAGGCATGTAGAGTCCATCCGTTCACCTTTTCTGCGTCGCACAAAGACACGGTGGTTGGAACCAAAGATCTCAAGTTTGGACTCATCAGACCAAAGCACAGATTTCCACTGGTCTAATGTCCATTCCTTGTGTTCTTTACCCCAAACAAGTCTCTTCTGCTTGTTGCCTTTCTTTAGCAGTGGTTTCCTAGCAGATATTCTACCATGAAGGCCGGATTCCAGGGCTGGACTGGGACAAAAATTTGGCCCTGGACTTCATCCAGACTGGCCCACTTTGACAGGTCTCTCCCATGGCGGCCGGACAACTCCCGCACCCCCCCCCAGCCACCCATGCCCCCTCTCCCTCTTCACTAGCCACTAGCCATTCTACTTTATTAGAGTAGAACGGCTGGTACTGGTACTTTTATAGGCAGTACCAGTGGGGAAGCTAGACATTATTTCACCCGGGGCAAAGAATCAGATCAGTGCCCCCTTATGGGACAAGATTAGGCAGAAGTAAGAAACTCCCAGGCCATAGCTGTTGAGTCAGCTGTCTGTCCCCTCCCCTATGCTCCTCTGTCGTCCCCCCTGTTCATCTGGTCCTCCACCTGCTTCTCTGTTCCCCCCAGGTGAGCGCTGCGGGAAGGGAGAGACAGAGAAGCGGAGGGGGCGGCGGTCCGCTGTCACTGAAGCCGGCCCACTGAGCCATCGGCCCACCGGGAAACTCCCTGTAGTCCCAATGGCCAGCCCATCCCTGCCGGATTCACACCGTCTCCTCTTATCAGTTCTTCTAGAGATGTGTCTGCTGCAAAAGGACCTAGAATATGACATATTTTCAGTTGTGTCACACTTTTGTGTTATGTATATAATTCCACATGTGATATTTCATAGTTTGTGTGACATAGTCACGAAAATAAAGAAAACTCTTTGAATGAGAAGGTGTGTCCAAACTTTTGGTCTGTACTGTATATATGTTGATATGCCCAGCCGTGCCATTCTGCCGACGTTTATCGGCGTGACGCGGTACTTAAAGTGGTTAAAGTGATTTCTGCGTGATCGTTGGGACGGGAAATGAGCGCAAACCTCCCTAAAACTAGCTCGGTGATGATCTCGGTTTTGGTAAGAATTTCGGGTTGTCTGGACGTGAAGGGCAAAGGTTGGGGATGCTCCTGACATCACTGACCTGCGTGTAAAGGCAGGCGTCCCAATACTTTTGGTAATATAGCGTGAGTTCATTCCTTTGATATTTGCAGCGATGGTGCATATGGAAACAAATGACACATTTTTTTTTAAATATTAAAATAAAGAATGATGCTTTTCGTAGGAAATCATCGATGTACCCAATACATTGTCCTTTGTATTCGTTTTAATCTGAATTGTTTCCCCCAGAGATAAGCCGGGTTCCGGTGGCGTCTGTCTCGTGCGCAGAGACATGCGTGTCTCATAAGCCCAATGTGAACGTCGCTCGCCGTCCGCGGACCGCTGTGGGAATAAGAAAAAAAAAAAGAGTGACCTCAGAGTTTCGGGAAACCTCATTCCACCAGTTCTGCTTAAATACAATGAAAATCTCTTACTCAACACGTTTGACATTCCTCGACGCGGTTCACTATCACTTCACATCAAAGACATGAGGTCATCGAGGCCCTTCATGTCACCATAACATGTCTAGGAGAATAAAGAGATAAAGACAGTTTGTAAATATTGGACGCAACGCGTTGGGAGATAAAACACGCGATATAATGTCAGGGCTTTGTTGGGAAAGAACCTCGTCGGAAAAAAATGTAGACTGCAATCTAGCGAGGCGCGAGTTTGTGGTTTCTGGTTGATACATCGCAGTGAGGAAAGAATTATAAATTAGAGCCAGTAGTCATTTCTGAAAAACTCAACATATTGGGGGGGGGGGGGGGGCACTCCAGAATTCCACTGGGCCTCCACTCAAAATCTTCAGAAGATGGCACTGAGGTCCATTCTGGACACTCCTTCCTCAGCCACTGCGCCCGTCACGCAGATTCATGGCCCAGGAGGTCTGTATTGGGGTAGGCAGGGCTGGTGCAAGGATTTTTGACACCCTAGGCAAAACCTAATTTTGCAGCCCCCCCTGGCTCCACCCCTGACTTTACACCATTTGCCCTGCCCATGAATACCCCACCATTTTGTTGAAGCGCCCATCAATGCAGCCTCACCAGCGCCCATCAAATGCAGCCTCACCAGCGCCCATCGTATGCAGCCTCACCAGCGCCCATCGAATGCAGCCTCACCAGCACTTATCAAATGCAGCCTCACAAGCGACTATCAAATGCAGCCTCACCAGTGCCTATCAATGCAGCCTCACTAGCGCCCATCAATGCAGCCTCACTAGCGCCCATCAATGCAGCCTTACCAGCGCCCATCATATGTAGCCTCACCAGCACCCATTGAATGCAGCCTCATCAGCGCCCATCGTATGTAGCCTCACCAGCGCCCATCGAATGCAGCCTCACCAGCGCCCATCAAATGCAGCCTCACCAGCGCCCATCAATGCAGCCTCACCAGCGCCCATCAATGCAGCCTCACCAGCGCCCATCAATGCAGCCTCACCAGCGCCCATGGAATGCAGCCTCACTAGCGCCCATCAATGCAGATAACCAGCGCCTATCAATGAATGTTTGCTTGCTTCCATTATCAGTTTATCATAGGTGTATTTTATATGATAGAGACATCATCTAAATGACTTAGTAGGTCAGACGTTTCTTGTAGGTGGTGATCAGGTTTCCACACATCTCAGGAGGGGTTTTGGTCTCCACTCTTCTTTACACCTGAAAGCTCAGACCTCCGAGTCACCTAGACCGCTTAAAGGACTAGTTAATTAGCTCATGTTAATTTACGTTTCTGGTTACAGTTTGTATTGTTAGGGTAATATGATCCAGAGGGGGGGAACCTCCTTCTCAAGTGTATAAAAGCCTGGAATACTTGTTCAAATAAACAGTCATTTTTATGGTTTACTCCAAAACTGGTTGTAACGGTATGGCCCGTGGGACCCAGAGGCTCTTGAAGGGTGTGAGGTACTCCTGTTTCAACTTCACGGATGACTCTTGTGTCTAAAGTCATCCTGAGTCCACTAGGGGCATAGGATGACTGAGAAATAATATCTTGTCCACTAGGGGCATAGGATGACTGAGAAATTATATCTTGTCCACTAGGGGCATCGGATGACTGAGAAATTATATCTTGAACTACATGAGATGGGACAGTAATGATAATTCACATTGTATTCCAGGATATCTTGAAATATTACAGGTTGTTGATTCTAAACCCAACCGGTCAATAGAAAGAGTGATTCATTCAATGTGGGAACACAGACTGTTAAGGTGTTTAATGTTGTCTGCTACTCTCATGTAAATGAACCTTAGTCTTGCTCACAAGAACCTTTCATTGTGTGATGCTAATTGACAATGTATTGTGTGAATTTCTATTGATGATAAATGTCTATTGTATAGCAGGTGAGAAGAGCTTATCTCAGAGTCACCTTGTCTGGGTAAATGATTAGTAATTAGCTCATGTAGATTATCTCGGTGTCAGAATGTCTGTCTCCTAAAAAGATGTGTATTGAGCTCCTTGTGTCATGTTGTGGGTGGAGTTAAGCCATTGTTCCTAACTGTATAAGAGCCTGAGTTTCCCGTTAAAGAGTCTATTCATTTGAACCTCAAACAGAGCTGTGTCTCGTTATTGTGGTTCGTCTGCCGGATTGTGGAGTGTCGGTAGCTGTCTTGGGCTCGGAACGGAATATCGTAAACGGCGTTATTGGGGTAACTATAGCCAGACTTGCGGGTCTCGTGTTCCAGAACTTGGGAGGGAGCTTCTTGACGGAGATAACCAACAGGGTGTCTGGATTCCGGCACATTTGATTGGCAGCGGTGGGATGTTTCCTTGTGCCTGGAACATCCAAACCACCAACGGGACCTAAGATCGGGATGACAAGCTTCAGTTGGAGACATGGACCTGGCATCAGAGTTCCCGGGCTGGACTGGGACAGAAATGTGGCCCTGGACTTTATCCAGACCGGCCCACCTTAATTTTAAGTGTCCCCCTTGCATCAGAGTCCCCCTTACATCAGTGTCCCCCCATCAGAGAGTCCCCATTGCATAAGAGCCCCCCTTGTATCAGAGTATCCCCCATCAGAGTCTCCCTTGCATCAGAGTGTCCCCCATCAGAGTTGTTCTTGCATCAGAGTGTCCCCCATCAGAGTTGTTCTTGCATCAGAGTGTCCCCCATCAGAGTCCCCCTTGCTTTAGAGTGTCCCCCCTTGCACCAGGGATGCCCCTTGCAGAGAGTCCCCCTTGCATAAGTGTTTTCCTTCAGTGTCCCCCCTTGCATCAAAGAGTCCCCCTTACATCAGAGTGCCCCCCTTGCATCAGAGTGTCCCCCCCCCTTGCATCAGAGTTTTCCCCCCTGCACCAGAGAGCCCCCCCTTGCATCAGAGTTTTCCCCCTGCACCAGAGAGTTCCCCCTTACATTAGAGTGTTCCCCCTTGCACCAGAGTGCCCCACTTGCATTAGAGTGTCCCCCCTTGTATAAATGTCCCCCCTTGTACCAGAGAGCCCCCTTTGCAGTAGAGTGTCTCCCCTTACATCAGAGTGTTCCCCCTTGCATCAGAGTTCCCCCCTTGCATTAGAGTGTCCCCCCTTGCATCAGTGTCCCCCCTTGTACCAGAGAGCCCCCTTTGCAGTAGAGTGTCTCCCCTTACATCAGAGTGTTCCCCCTTGCATCAGAGTTCCCCCCTTGCATTAGAGTGTCCCCCCTTGCATCAGTGTCCCCCCTTGTACCAGAGAGCCCCCTTTGCATTAGAGTGTCTCCCCTTACATCAGAGTGTTCCCCCTTGCATCAGTGTTCCCCCTTGCATCAGAGTGCCCCCCTTGCATCAGAGTGTCCCCCCCCCCCTTGCATCAGAGTTTTCCCCCCTGCACCAGAGAGCCCCCCCTTGCATCAGAGTTTTCCCCCCTGCACCAGAGAGTTCCCCCTTACATTAGAGTGTTCCCCCTTGCACCAGAGTGCCCCACTTGCATTAGAGTGTCCCCCCTTGTATAAATGCCCCCCCTTGTACCAGAGAGCCCCCTTTGCAGTAGAGTGTCTCCCCTTACATCAGAGTGTTCCCCCTTGCATCAGAGTTCCCCCCTTGCATTAGAGTGTCCCCCCTTGCATCAGTGTCCCCCCTTGTACCAGAGAGCCCCCTTTGCATTAGAGTGTCTCCCCTTACATCAGAGTGTTCCCCCTTGCATCGGTGTTCCCCCTTGCATCAGAGTGCCCCCCTTGCATCAGAGTGTCCCGTCCCCCCTTGCATCAGAGTTTTCCCCCCTGCACCAGAGAGCCCCCCCTTGCATCAGAGTTTTCCCCCCTGCACCAGAGAGTTCCCCCTTACATTAGAGTGTTCCCCCTTGCACCAGAGTGCCCCACTTGCATTAGAGTGTCCCCCCTTGTATAAATGTCCCCCCTTGTACCAGAGAGCCCCCTTTGCATTAGAGTGTCTCCCCTTACATCAGAGTGTTCCCCCTTGCATCAGAGTTCCCCCCTTGCATTAAAATGTCCCCCCTTGCATCAGTGTCCCCCCTTGTACCAGAGAGCCTCCTTTGCATTAGAGTGTCTCCCCTTACATCAGAGTGTTCCCCCTTGCATCAGTGTTCCCCCTTGCATCAGTGTTCCCCCTTGCATCAGAGTGCCCCCTTGCATTAGAGTGTCCCCCTTTGTACCAGAGAGCCCCATTTGCATTAGAGTTTCCCCCTTGCATCAGAGTGTCCCCCATTGCACCAGGGTGTCCCCCATCAAAGTGTCCCCCATCAGTGTGTGTCCCCCTTGAATCAGAGTCCCCCCCCCCCCCCTCCCACATTCACAGCTCTCCAGAAAGGCAGCATTGTTCCTCTCTCCAGTCATGTGATAAGTGATAAGGGGAGAGAGGAAGGAAAGTCTGCCGGCTGTCTATCTCCCCCTATAGGGCGGGAGGGAACAGAAAGGCGAATACTCACTCCAGCAAGTGACGGCTGCTGCTTCTCTTGACAGGAGTGAAATCGCGATTACTCACTGTCAGAGAGGAGTGGCTCGAGGACTGCACCTGACCGGCCCACTGAGCCATCGGCCCACCGGGAAACTCCCGGTAGTCCCAATGGCCAGTCCGTGCCTGCTAGCACCTGTAAATGTCAGTTAGCACTTTTATTTGGTTTTAACAAATAAATTGTAGAAGATTTCACACTATGTTGTTCCCTTTTTACTTCCTTATGTAACGGCCAATTGGCCCGACGGAGAAAACATTTGCCGGTTAATCAATGCTGAGGAGGAAGGTCAAAGTGATTGGGAGCTCGGCTGTATCTTTCATGTCTTACATGACTCACCTGTAGGCGGTAGTCTGGTGCGTTTTCCTGTGTGATTAAGGTGGGGGAGTATTGAACACACCGTAGGACGATTGATTGCACGTTTGGAATTATTATTTGCACGGCGCGGTGGCACTTTATTAAGAAACCGCTCTTGAGGATCTTTCAAAGAACTTTCACACCATTGGTTGATAATTGCACAGAATACATGACACTGGGACACTTTATTGATTGAACTTTCATTGACTTTTGGATTTTGTTTCCGTATTTGAGGGGCGTATAAGGTGACCCCCTAATTTTCCAGCTAAAAATGTGGTTTTGGGATATACTTGCCATATAAGACGCCCCCCCTTCCGACACACCTCACTGTGCACATTGTATACCTCACTGTGCTCATCACATACCTCACTGTGCCCATTGCCTACCTCACTGTGCCTATTGTCTACCTCACTGTGCCCATTGCATACTTCACTGTGCCCATTGCCTACCTCACTGTGCTCATTGCCTACCTTACTGTGCCCATTGCATACCTCACTGTGCCCATTGCCTACCTCACTGTGCCTATTGTCTACCTCACTGTGCCCATTGCATACTTCACTGTGCCCATTGCCTACCTCACTGTGCCTATTGCCTACCTCACTGTGCCCATTGCATACTTCACTGTGCCCATTGCCTACCTCACTGTGCTCATTGCCTACCTTACTGTGCCCATTGCATACCTCACTGTGCCCATTGCCTACCTCACTGTGCCCACTGCATACCTCACTGTGCCCATTGCCTACCTCATGGTGCCCATTGCATACCTCACTATGCCCATTGCCTACCCCCCTGTACCTATTACTTACCTCACTGTGCCCATTGCACCATACCTAACTGTGCCCATTGCATACCTCACTGTGCCCATTGCATACCTCACTCTGCCTATTGCCTACCTCACTGTGCTCATTGCATACCTCACTGTGCCCATTGCATACCTCACTGTGCCGATTGCCTACCTCACTGTGCCCATTGCATACCTCACTGTGCCCATTGCAAACCTCACTGTGCCCATTGCCTACCACACTGTGCCCATTGCCTACCTCCCTGTGCCTATTGCTTACCTCCCTGTGCCTATTGCCTACCTCACTGTGCCCATTGCCTACCTCACTGTGCCGATCTCCAGATCTCCATGCCTTATGCCTGTATCCAGAGTCAGACTGCTGGCGTCCATTGTTCAAAAGCCACGCTGCCTCCTCGTCCTGTTCCGTGATAGGCGGAACACTCCGTTTCCAAGCAGAGCCTGTGTTCGTTGTTCCGCCTATCACGGAGCACCTTTCGTCCGAGGATGAGAGGACCTCCGTGATAGGCGGAACACTGAACACAGGCTCTGCTGGGAAAATGAGTGTTCCACCTATCAGGGAACAGGACGAGGAGGAGGTGTGGCTTTTGAACAATGGACGCCAGCAGTCTGACTGACTCTGCATCACAGGTACCAGTGTATCGTCATACTCCGCTCCCCATCACAGACTGCTCCGGAAGTGCGGTGGCGGCAAACTGCGCATGCGCGATGCGTTCCAATGCATTTACGGCAGTGCACACCAGCGAAACCTCGTTCGGCATCCAGGCTCTTTCCTTAACATCCCCGTGGATTGGAGGATGTTAAAAAAAAGAGCCAGGAGGCCGAGCGAGCGGAGCGAGGACGTGAGGCCGACTGGCCACCTTCCCCTAAGTCAACGTCGCTCTGAATGACGGCTTCGCTGGTGTGCAGTGTCGTAAATGCATTGGAACGCATCGCGCATGCACAGTTGGCCACCACAGTACTTCCGGAGCAGTCTGTGATAGGGGAGCCGAATATGACGCGTCACCGGCGTATAAAACGAACCCCGACTTTTGGGGGATATTTTTAAGTACAAAAGGTCGTCTTATACGCCGGAAAATACGGTATGTGACTTTATTTTTCTAGACTCAACACTTTGTTGTTTTTTTTACACTTGTGCTCTATAGCAGTGGTCTCCAAACTGCGGCCCGAGGGCCGGATGCGGCCCTTTGCTTGCCTTTATCTGGCCCTTGGAGCACTATCTCTCCCAATGATATGAAACACTATTCAGCCATTTGACACCGACAATGGAGCACCATTTCTCCCACTGACACCACTAATGGGGCACTATTCCTCCCTATGATACCAGCAATGGGGCACTATTCCTCCCCCTAATACCGGATGTTTACTTCCACTGATGCCAGGAAAATTGTCACTCCCACTGGCCAAAGTCCAGCCCTCCAAGAGCCTGAAGGACAATAAACCGGCCCTTTGTTTAGAATGTTTGGAGACCCCTGCTCTATAGTAAGGATCCTTGTTGCAGTGAGGGAATGTAACAAGTCATTTTCTAGCAAAAAGTGCCGAAAAAGGCTTTGCCTTCAATGTGCAAAAAAAAGAAAAAAAAAATATGCAGTGAAAAGGTTACATGTGATATAATATAAAAGGTTACATGTAATAAATGTCACGATATTACGTTACAATGTATGGCGAAGAGTGAGCGAAAAGCGACTTTGAACTATTTGTTAACCACTTCAATACCTAGGCCGTCAATTGACGGCCTGCCTTTCAGTGGGGATATCTGAATGATGGGGGCAGCCACAGGCATCATTCAGATATCCATCTCTTCAGGCGGCGAATCTGCGCACCATAAGAACGATCATAGCGGCGGTTCCGCCGCTTGATCGTTCTTCTAGGCGGCGGGAGGGGACGCCCCCCCCCTCCCGCCGCCATCCGGTGCTTCTCCGGGCTCTCCTTTGCCATCGGAGACCCGGAGAAACGATCCGCCGCCGTCCGTCGAAAACCATAGAGTAGACTGGTGACCAGATGGTCACCAGTCATCTCTATGATCGTTGGAGGCCCGGGCGCGATGTTATGACGTCACGCCCGGGTCCTGGAATGTAAACACAGCCGCAAAAGCGGCTGAATGCATTAGATCTGTGAAATTTTTTTCACGATCTAATGCTTTCCAGCCTGGAGGAGAGATGTGGAGGTCTTATTGACCACCCCGCATCTCTCCATAAAGAGTACCTGTCACACACTATTCCTATTACAAGGGATGTTTACATTCCTTGTAATAGGAATAAAAGTGATCAAAAAAAAAAAAATGTCAAAAAAACTTTAAATTGTGTAAAATAAAAAATAAAATAATAAAAAAAAATTTTTTAAACGCCCCTATCCCCGGTAGCTCGCGCTCAGAAAGCGAACGCACGCGTAAGTCCCGCCCACATATGTAAACGCCGTTCAAATCACACATGTGAGGTATCGCCGCGTGCGTTAGAGCGCCAGCAACAATTCTAGCACTAGACCTCCTCTGGAACTCTAAATTTGTAACTTGTGAAAAAAAAATAAGCGTTGCGTATGGAGATTTTTAAGTACTGACGTTTGGCGCCATTCCATGAGTGTGCGCAGTTTTAAAGCGTGACATGTTAGGTATCTATTTACTCGGCGTAACTTAATCTTTCACATTATACCAAAAAATTGGCCTAACTTTACTGTTTTGTTATTTTTTAATTCACAAAACCATTTTTTTTCCCCAAAAAAAGGCGTTTGAAAAATGATTGCGCAAATAATGTGCGAGATAAAAAGTTGCAATGGCCGGAATTTTATTTCCTAGGGTGTCTGCTAAAAAAAAATATATAGTGTTTGGGGGTTCTGAGTAATTTTCTAACAAAAAAATGATGATTTATGCATGTACGAGAAGTGCCAAAATAGCCCCGGTATTGAAGCGGTTAAAGTTGAGTGAAGCCGTAGAACTTTCTGTGAGTTTAGCGGACACTAATTCCATGGCTTTGTCTTGTGTGTTCCTCGGTGGAAATAATGAATTGTGTTGGTATGATTGCGGTGAAGGAGACACGGTCCTGGTGTCCTATCGGAGACGATTCCCTCTCTGACTCTCTGACTCACCCCACTGCCTTCTCTCCTCATTGTGTCTGTATTGTGACTAACCACTGACTCACCATGTGTGCAGATAAGACCCGAGTCTACTTTATATCCAGGATTCCTGACTAGGCTCATCCAATAAAAGCCGCCCTCAGCAGACTTCGCCCCCCCCCCCCCGCCCCATCCCATGCCACCATTCCCATCAGGCTGGGGCACGCCTCGGTCTCAGCAAAAATCAGCCCAGATAACGTGCCAGAGACGGAGGGGGTAGGCTCACACCTTCACCGCCAGGCACAAAGCCCTGGCTCCAGGAGCGGACTGACCATTCGGGCACTGCCCGAGGCCCCATGCCACTAGGGGGCCCCATCAGGATTACTAGGCTCAGTTAACAGGGACAGTATGTAAAAAAAATATATATATATATTTTTTGAAATCCCAAGATTATAGCTGCCCCGCCACTACAGTACCTTTTCAGTGTGTGTATACTGTGTGGGCCAGATTCTCAAAAGAGATACGCCGGCGTTTCGTAGGAAACACCGTCGTATCTCTGTTTTTTTTACTGGGTATCTATGCGTCTGATTCCTAGAATCACTTACGCATAGATACAGTGAAGAACCGACATGTGTAAAACACTTACACCGTCGGATCGTAGATGTAATGACATCGCTGGCCGCTAGGTGGCCTTTACGATGATTTCTCATTTGCCTATGCAAATGAGCCTAATACGCCGATTCCCGAATGTTTTTACGCCGCCCCGTCGTCGTTTCTGTCGTGTCCGTAAGCGTAAGGTTACCCCAGCTTTATGAGGGGTAGGTTTACGAAGTTCCGTCGTTGCCATGTTAAGTATGGCGTCGGGTCAGCGTCGTCTTTTTCCGTCGGTTACGTTGTTTTACTAAGTCGTTCGCGAATAGGGTTTTACGTAAACGACGCTCATGTCCGTTTCATTCACGTTTTCCGACGTTAGATGGAGCATGCGCACTGGGCTTTTTTCCCGGCCGGCGCATGTGCAGTTCGATCGACGCGGGGGCGCGCTTAATTTAAATACAAGCCGCCCCCTTTGAATTACGCGGGGATACGCCGGGCCATTTACACTACGCCGCCGCAAACTACGGAGCAAGTGCTTTGGGAATACGGCACTTGCTCCATTACGTTGCGGCGGCGTAGTGTAAATGGCTTACGCTACGCCAGCGGCTAATCTTCGGGAATCTGGCCCTGTGTGTATATTGTGTGTCTGTATGTGTATACTGTATGGCCCAGATTCACAAAGACTTACGCCGACGTATCTACTGATACACCGTGGTAAGTCCAAATGTGCGCCGTCGTATCTATGCGCTGATTCTTTAAATCAGATACGCCTGAATTTTGGCAAGATACAACCGACGTAAGTCTCCTATGCCGTCTTGGGTGCATAGTTACGCTGGACGCATTCGGCATTCCCATAATCTCCTATTGCCCAGGGGCCCCATAATCTCCTATTTCCCGGGGGCCCCATAATCTCCTAATGGCCGGGGGCCCCATAATCTCCTATTGCCCGGGGGCCCCATAATCTCCTAATGGCCGGGGGCCCCATAATCTCCTATTGCCCGGGGGCCCCATAATCTCCTATTGCCCGAGGGCCCCATAATCTCCTATTTCCCAGGGTTCACATAATCTCCTATTGCCCGGGGGCCCCATAATCTCCTATTGTCCGGGGGCCCCATAATCTCCTATTGCCTGGGGGACCCATAATCTCTTATTGCCCGGGGGCCCCATAATCTCCTATTGTCCGGGGGCCCCATAATCTCCTAATGCCCCGGGGGCCCCATAATCTCCTATTGCCCGGGGGCCCCAAAATCTCCTATTGCCCAGGGGTCACATAATCTCCTAATGCCCCGGGGGCCCCATAATCTCCTATTGCCCGGGGGCCCCATAATCTCCTATTGCCCGGGGGCCCCATAATCTCCTATTGCCCAGGGGTCACATAATCTCCTAATGCCCCGGGGGCCCCATAATCTCCTATTGCCTGGGGGCCCCATGAGTTGTCAGTCCACCCCTGCCTGGCTCATTAATAAAACCTGACTGCTCTACAAGAATGCCGTTGTTGCTGATCAATCAGAACCCCTTTGATGCCGGATTGGATGGGCTACCCAATCCTGATATACGGAGCATCCGGAAAGTATTCACAGTGCTTCACTTTTCCCACATTTTGTTATGTTACGGCCTTATTCCAAAATGGATTCAATTCATTGTTTTCCTCCAAATTCTACAAACAATCCCCCATAATGACAACGGGAGAGAAGTTTGTTTGAAATCTTTGCAAATTTATTAAACCATCGCCACTCCATTTTCCAGGATGACAGATAAACCACCTGGGCCAATGGAAATCTGAAAGGAGAAACCAGCAAAAATGCCCCTGTGGGGGTCTATTTAACCACTTGACCCCCTGGAAGAATTTTTTTTTTTTTTAAAGTGTATTTTGTGCGTGAACTCGAGAGAGAGGAGCCGGACTGCAGGAGTTGGGAGTAGGCAGACCCTCCCCCCGGAGGCAATCGCCATCCTTCTCCATGCCCCCGGTGGCAATGGCGGGTGTGAGGGGGGGCCTCCCACTCACCCCGCCCTACCTGCTCCACTTGGGAGCCCAACTGGGGCCCAACAGGACCCCATCGGGGCAGAGGGACTCCCCCTATGAGGGAGTGAGGGGGCCCGACCCACCAAGCCAGCCCCGTAGGTCCTTCGCCTCTCTTTAGGAGACCGCATGGCCAATGTGCGTGCGTATTAAACCAATTTTGTGTGCGTGCAAGTGTGGTGGTTTTTGTGGGGGGGGGGGGGGGCGTACTAAGCACAGGCGTACCTTGCATAGCACACCCACCGGGAGTCGGGCTGAGACCACCAAACTCAATTCACATGTAGCCGAGACTGGGATCCGAACCCTTGGCTGCAGAGGTGAACGGATTGTCAGCGCAGTGCCAATCACGTTGAGCCACCACAGCTCCCTCCCCTGGAAGAATTTACCCCCTTCCTTACCAAAGCAATTTTGCAATTAGGCACTGCATCACTTTAACTGACAATTGCGCGGTCGTGCGACGTGGCTCCCAAACAAAATTGGCGTCCTTTTTTCCCCACAAATAGAGATTTCTTTTGGTGGTATTTGATCATCTCTGCGGTTTTTATTTTTTGCGCTATAAACAAAAATAGAGCGTCAATTTTGGAAAAAAAACATATTATTTTCTACTTTTTGCTATAATAAATATCCCCCCAAAAATATATAAAACAAATATTTTTATCCTCAGTTTAGGCCGATACGTATTCTTCTATATATTTTTGGTAAAAAATGATTACTGTGAAAATGACACTGGCAGTGAAGGGGTTAACCAGGAGGGGGCGCTGTAGGGGTTTAGTGTGCCCTAAGGGAGTGATTCTTACTGTAGGGGGGCGTGGCTGTGCGTGTGACATCACTGATCGTTGTTCCCTAACACAGGAAACAGACAATCAGTGACAGCCACACTAGGAAGAACAGGGAAGGTTTGTTTACACTCACCTCTCCCCGTTCTTCAGCTCCTGTGACCGATCGCGGGACACCGGCGGCGATTGGGTCCGCGGGCGCGGTCACGGAGAACAGGACCAGGTCTGGACTCTTAAAGGCGACGTACAGGGTACGCGACTGTGACCAGCCGTGCCATTCTGCCGACGTATATCGGCGTGAAGGGGTCCTTAAGTGGTTAAAGTGGAGTTCCACCCTAAGAAAAAAAAAAAACACCAAAATCCCTTGGTACCTCCCCCTACCCACCCCAAAGCATGTCCCTTGGTTCCACCCCAAAGCATGTCCTTTGGTTCCACCCCCTACCCACCTCCAAGCATGTCCCTTGGTTCCTCCCCCTAAGGACTCCAAGCATGTCCCTTGGTTCCACCCCAAAGCATGTCCTTTGGTTCCACCCCCTACCCACCTCCAAGCATGTCCCTTGGTTCCTCCCCCTAAGGACCCCAAGCATGTCCCTTGGTTCCACCCCCTACCCACCCCAAAGCATGTCACTTGGTTCCACCCCTTACCCACCCTCAAGCATGTCTCTTGGCTCCACCCCAAAGCATGTCCTTTGGTTCCACCCCCTACCCACCTCCAAGCATGTCCCTTGGTTCCTCCCCCGAAGGACCCCAAGCATGTCCCTTGGTTCCTCCCCCTAAGGACCCCAAGCATGTCCCTTGGTTCCACCCCCTACCCACCCCAAAGCATGTCCCTTGGTTCCACCCCTTACCCACCCTCAAGCATGTCCCTTGGCTCCACCACAAAGCATGTCCCTTGGTTCCACCCCCTACCCACCCCCAAGCATGTCCCTTGGTTCCTCCCCCTACCCACCCCCAAGCATGTTCCTTGGTTCGACCCCCCCACCCACCTCCAAGCATGTCCCTCCCAGCAACAATAGATCCTCTACCAGCAGCAATAGATTGCGCAAAAATAGATCCCCAGCAGTGACAATAGACCCTCCATCACACCCCAGCAACCCTTTGCCATTACATAAATTCAGTGTAGGAGGTGCCGGAACTGCCGTTCCCCCACATTCCCCCTGAAAAAAAAGCCCTGGATGTACCCGTATTCCATAGACATTGGTTATCCTCTGGTTTTATCTCTGACCAGGAGCAGAGTTCTTCCACACGTACTCTGTGTTTACCAGTAAAAGGCCAGGCGGGTGCCAAGCAGTAATGGGAAGCAGAGTGCTTGCCAATGTTATTTGCGAGTAGGGTGTGAAGGCAACGCTCTCATGTCCCTTGGTTCCACCCCCTACCCACCCCAAGCATGTCCCTTGGTTCCTCCCCCTACCCACCCCAAGCATGTCCCTTGGTTCCACCCCAAAGCATGTCCCTTGGTTCCACCCCCTACCCACCCCCAAGCATGTCCCTTGGTTCCTCCCCCTACCCCCCCAAGCATGTCCCTTGTCCACCCCAAAGCATGTCCCTTGGTTCCACCCCCTACCCACCCCCAAGCATGTCCCTTGGTTCCACCCCCTACCCACCCCAAGCATGTCCCTTGGTTCCTCCCCCTACGCCCACCAAGCATGTCCCTTGGTTCCACCCCAAAGCATGTCCCTTGGTTCCACCCCCTACCCACCCCCAAGCATGTCCCTTGGTTCCTCCCCCTACGCACCCCAAGCATGTCCCTTGGTTCCACCCCAAAGCATGTCCCTTGGTTCCACCCCCTACCCACCCCCAAGCATGTCCCTTGGTTCCTCCCCCTCCACCCCAAAGCATGTCCCTTGGTTCCACCCCAAAGCATGTCCCTTCGTTCCACCCCCTACCCACCCCGAGCATGTCCCTTGGTTAATCTCCCTACCCACCCCAAGCATGTCCCTTGGTTCCACCCCCTACCCACCCCCAAGCACATCCCTTGGTTCCACCCCAAAGCATGTCCCTTGGTTCCACCCCCTACCAACCCCCAAGCATGTCCCTTGGTTCCTCCCCCACCCACCCCCAAGCATGTCCCTTGGTTCCTCCCCCTACGCCCCCCAAGCATGTCCCTTGGTTCCACCCCAAAGCATGTCCCTTAGTTCCACCCCCTACCCACCCCAAGCATGTCCCTTGGTTAATCCGGAAAAAAAGGAAATCACTGCGCTAAAACATACATAGGAAAGAAAAGGGAGCTAAAACATAATAAAATGTGCTACCCCAGGTGCTGCAATCTACATGTAAACAATAAATACAAGAAATGAACATAAGAAAAAATTAAATCGCGCTACCACAAATAGAATAAATATATAAATGACCACAGATCAATAAGTGAGTAAACACAAATTAAAAAAAGGGTGACCTATGATGGCCGCTGGACAATAAACGATCACCTAATAGATATTATTAATGACGAAAACATATGGTGATGAAAATAAATGTCCCTCTGCTGAATTTCCAATTAATATATAAAAGAGAAAAAGTCCATGAAAAGATAAACACCGGTGCTCCTGAGTCACAACAAGTTGATAGAAGTGGTCAGAAAACCAAAAGAAGTGTATCCTCCACCAAGCTTATAGAGTTCCCGTTCCCCCACATTCCCCCTGAAAAAAAAGCCCTGAATGTACCCGTATTCCATAGACATTGGTTGTCCTCTGGTTTTATCTCTGACCAGGAGCAGAGTTCTTCCACACGTACTCTGTGTTTACCAGTAAAAGGCCAGGCGGGTGCCGAGCGGTAATGGGAAGCGGAGTGCTTGCCAATGTTATTTGCGAGCAGTGTGTGCAGGCAACGCTCTCATGTCCCTTGGTTCCACCACAAAGCATCTCCCTTGGTTCCACCCCCTACCCACCCCAAGCATGTCCCTTGGTTCCTCCCCCTACCCACCCCAAGCATGTCCCTTGGTTCCACCCCAAAGCATGTCCCTTGGTTCCAGCCCACCACCAAGCATGTCCCTTGGTTCCACCCCCTACCCACCCCCAAGCATGTCCCTTGGTTCCTCCCCCTACCCACCCCCTAAGCATGTCCCTTGGTTCCTCCCCCTGCCCACCACCAAGCATGTCCCTTGGTTGCACCCCCTACCCACCCCCAAAGCATGTCCCTTGGTTCCTCCCCCTGCCCACCACCAAGCATGTCCCTTGGTTCCACCCCCTACCCACCCCCAAGCATGTCCCTTGGTTCCTCCCCCTACGCCCCCCAAGCATGTCCCTTGGTTCCACCCCAAAGCATGTCCCTTGGTTCCACCCCCTACCCACCCCAAGCATGTCCCTTGGTTAATCCCCCTACCCACCCCAAGCATGTCCCTTGGTTCCTCCCCTACCAACCCCAAAGCATGTCCCTTGGTTTCACCCCAAAGCATGTCCCTTGGTTCCACCCCCTACCCACCCCCAAAGCATGTCCCTTGGTTCCTCCCCCTGCCCACCACCAAGCATGTCCCTTGGTTTCACCCCCTACCCACCACCAAGCATGTCCCTTGGTTCCACCCCCCACCCACCTCCAAGCATGTCCCTCCCAGAAACAATAGATCCTCTACCGGCAACAATAGACCCTCACACAAAAAATAGATCCCCACCAGTGACAATAGACCCTCCATCACACCCCAGCACCCCTTTGCCATTTCATTAATTCAGGGCACGAGGTGCCAGAACTGCATTCCCCCTGAAAAAAAAGCCCTGGATGTACCCATATTCCATAGACATTGGTTGTCCTTTGGTTTTATCTCTGACCAGGAGCAGAGTTCTTCCACACGTACTCTGTGTTTACCAGTAAAAGGCCAGGCGGGTGCCGAGCGGTAATGGGAAGCGGAGCGCTTGCCAATGTTATTTGTGAGCAGTGTGTGCAGGCAACGCTCTCAGCCTCTGATTACAAACAGCTCCTTAGGTATCCCATTGAACCTCGGGAATCTCCAGATGGTGCAGTACAGCATCAGGTCAATGAACTATGAGCAACACACCATTCCGTTTACTAAAATTAAAGCAATTTCTGGAATACCGGAGAGAAATGTCTTTTTTATAACTCAGATGGTATGTGCAAGCTGTTCCCTCTCCCTAGGGACAGAGTGGAGTTGTGGAAAGCAAGTTTTATTAAGAATACTTCTATTTGTAGGTTTTCACGATCGGCACAGAACCAGCAAAGATCGTTTCTCGCTTCCTCTCGCTACTCTTACATTTTGTGGATTTCATTTGCCGCTGTTTACAAAATGTAAATTGTTAAATGCGTGGGGAGACAAGAAAAGTCTGTTCTATACCTCTTTTTAAAGCGGACATCACTGCGCCCCCCCCCTTTTACCCTATTTACCTAGTCCCGGGGCCACCACCGTCTTCACCATGGGGTGGGGTAGTTGCATTAAGCCTCGTCAGGGCCGCCATCAGGGGGTTACAGGCAGTACACCTGTAAGGGGGCCAGAGGTCCCCAGGGGCCCGGATGGCAAACCCCCTTTTTTTATATATAATATTTTTTATAATTTTTTTTATATATATATATTTTTTTTTTATAAAAGGCCCCCGGAGGTCCCCAGGGCCCCGGATGACAACCCCCCTTTTTTTTATAATTTTTTTTTATTTTGTGATTACTAAAGGGCCCAGAGGTCCCCAGGGCCCCGGATGGCAAACCCCCTTTTTTTATATATAATTTTTTTTATATATATTTTTTTATTTTTTATTGTTTTTATTAAAGGGCCCGGAGGTCCCCAGGGCCCCGGATGGCAAACCCCCTTTTTTTATATATCATTTTTTTTATAATTCTTTTTATATATATTTTTTTATTTTTTATTAAAGGGCCCGGAGGTCCCTAGGGCCCCGGATGACAACCCCCCTTTTTTTTATAATTTTTTTATTTTATTTTGTGATTACTAAAGGGCCCAGAGGTCCCCAGGGCACTGGATGGCAACCCCCCCTTTTTTTATATTATTAAAAAAATATATATATATATTTTATTTTTATTTTTTATTAAAGGGCCCAGAGGTCCCCAGGGGCCCGGATGGCAACCCCCCTTTTTGATTTATTTATATATATATATATATATTTTTTTATTAAAGTGTATATATATATTATTTTTTTTATTAAAGGGCCCCCATTTTTCTATATTTTTTTTTTGTAAGTGGCCCACAGGGCAACCCCCCCTTTTTTTTGCTTGTCAACAACAAAGCCCCCCAACCTCAATTTGCGGCAGCAGCACCCCCGCTTCCCATTTCAATGCACCCCCCCAATTCTCAATTCACACCCCCATGCTTCACAATTTTCTCAATTAGCAGTGGCCCCCCCCACTTCTCAATTCACGCCCCCCTGCTTCACAATTTTCTCAATTAGCGGTGGCCCCCCCCCCCCACTTCTCAATTCACGCCCCCCTGCTTCACAATTTTCTCAATTAGCGGTGCCCCCCCCCCCCCACTTCTCAATTCACGCCCCCCTGCTTCACAATTTTCTCAATTCGCGGAAAGCCCCCCCCCCGCTTCTCAATTTGACTCCCCCTCACCTCTGGCTCTGGCCGGCAGCGGTCACCTCCTCAATGCAAGCTGACACCCTCCCGGCCGTTACAGCACCAGCTCAGGGACCAGGTAAACTGTAGCGGCAGCTGGAGAGGTGAGAAGTATGCAGCCGCGCCGCCCGGGCAGAGACAGTGACAGGTTTAGCAGCAGGGAAGTAGGAGGAAGAAGGACACAGACCAGGGCACGTGGCTGCGGCGCTGGAGATGTTACAGCCGGGGTAGCTGAATGCCAGGGCTTTCCTCTGGAGAGTCGGGATGATGTCACCCCTGGTGTCACCCGGGTGCGGACCTCACCCCCCGCACCCCGCTAGCAACGCCACTGTTTTGGCCCCAGCCAAATTGCCTATACCGTTCTAAGGAGAAATTCAGCCTTTGCGACCAGAATCTCCTTGATCTAACCTTGACCCATTTCTTTATGGCATCCTACACAGTTCAGCACTTTTACTGCTTCTGTTTGCAGTTTCCATGTTACTACTCGATAAAAAAACAGTCCAACCCCATGGATTCAGCTACCACTGTTATGCAGATAATACACAACTGTATCCAAGATCCATCGTGAGTTGGTAATGCCTGCCTGGGGGAACTTCAAGACTGGATGACTTCCAGATTGTTGAAGCCGAACTCTCAAGAAAACTCTTCCTCTAGTTGTTGGCGGCCAATATCTTGTTGTGCTTTCTTAAGGTTATATTTACCCGCACAGTAAAATTATATTGAATTCTTTGATAACGAAGAAGTTTTTAAATACAAGTCAATCTATATGACATAGTCTATATTATGAACGTATTCACGGAGACGTGTAATCATACAAAATAGCTAATTTATTGGTTGACAAAATATGGATATTTACATGACATTAGAATACCAGTTGCGTTACATGAACACATTGCGATACATTAAACTATCCCCAAAATGGGCGTGCAATACCTTTGATCTGTGTGTCATGGCCAGTCTCAAGATAACTATATAAAAAGACAATGAAACGAAAGCTTCTATTTCATATTTCAACCTGTTACTTTACTGCAGTTTAAGTAAGCGGGAAAAATATGAAAATGTATTGGAAGGCTTTGTTCTGTCATTAATTTTGAAATTATGTAAAAAAAATATTAAAATATAAAAATGGTATGCTTACAGAAAAATCTACCAGTTATTGATTATGAGACCAGACCATGACTACACGATATACAACTTTAAATCCTACAGAACAACAATATTTCTGATAAAGTAAAATGGCATATTTACCAATTCCACGATGGCAATTTGCAGGTGACCAAAGTTAATATGCAGTGCTTTCTATGGCCCTTCATGGGACGACAAGCTGCCTTCATACCTTGTCCTAGTGTGCCCCTCCCCCTATGGATGGGGTCTTCTTCCTTCATTGATCCATCTTCATTGCCTGTACCTTATTCATCTTTTTCCTTTTTCCTCCTTGAATTGAATGCCCTGTCTCATGGGCTATCTTTCTTATATTACTCAAAACAATAGGACCATTAAATTATACTAAGTTCTGCCCATCTAACAGCTGTCCTTAACTCATTGGCCTCTGGTCTCTATGGGAGTTCCTGGCAATACATGTCGGGCTCCTATTGGCTGACGATTTTAATCATTTACTGGGTCACTGAGTTTTGAGAACCTCAAGTAATATCACTTTCAGCCACTAGGTGTCTCACCTTTATTGTGAGAATATCTGTAAGATAATTTTATATTACTGGGGAGACTTGTATTATTATTATTAACTTATTATTCTTATTATTGGTAACTTCTATATATGTATCTTTGATAACTTTATGTTCCATCATATCCAATTAATATATATTTGATCCCTACATCATATGAACGTATATTCCTGTATAACCGCATATTTTCCAACAACATTCTTTCCAATCATGCACAGGTTGATATCTCAATCAATGCAAAATAATTATTAATGTGGATACATTAATTATTTTGATATGTGTTTGAGGGACACATGTTGCAGCATACATCTTTATAATCACAATTCTATATCTTCCATAATGTGGATTTAGTTTCTTTAAAAACACATCTATTGATAAAAACAAATTTCTCCTATAATTCTTTTTACAAATTTCTAAATTAGCTGATGCGATGGTTATATATATCCCACAGTCCTTAAGATGTCCTTGATAATTTGGAAATATTATTTTTCATGTCAACGTATATTTTCTAATACCCCGTATATTCATAATGCAAGTCAACTTTGTACATTGGTTTGTGAAGACCGTATTTAAAACTATCTCTTCCGTGGTGGCCCAAGAGCCCAGCTGTGTAAATACCTTCTTCTCAGGAAATTTAGTTGGTCAACACAAGTCATTGTTTTAGAATGGCTGAGTCAATGTTCGGTCTTCGGTCTACAATGGATTTATTTCCTCACCTGAAATCAGTTCTTGACTTACAAAGGTAGTTCTAGGATGAGGCTTGTGATATCTGTTCAGATTGTCATCTGTGCGAGCTTTTCTCTATTATAAGACTCCTAACCACTAGAAACTAATTCACTTCCTGGGTACACACCAGACCTGGTCAGTTTATATTTTGTGTGCCTGGTTGTCTCCTTAACTATCTTTTGTTTGTTTG
The DNA here is from genome assembly GCA_029574335.1 of Rana kukunoris. Lineage (NCBI taxonomy): Eukaryota > Metazoa > Chordata > Amphibia > Anura > Ranidae > Rana > Rana kukunoris. The sequence goes on along the minus strand of JAJQKJ010001004.1, from coordinate 13,685 downwards.
CGAAAGTAAGTCATTGTTCTAACTTCCATCCAAGCTTGTAAAAGTTAGAGATAGCTGATGTATTGGGGACCTTGTACATCTAAGTCAAATGTATTCCTTCTTCACTGACTGAATGAATTTTGTATACAGCCGTTCATCAAAATTAAGGTTTAATGGCCTCTTCATATTTTTGCTGATAAATATTGAATATATTATTATAATTCGTGCCAAAATGTATGACAAATCCCCCCAATTTGAAGAGTGCAAATGCCGTAAGTCGTTTGGAGGACTTCAAATGCAAAGTGGTGAAGAAATCAGGCTTCATTCGGCCTTGTATGGCATCCGGATTGTGGATGCTGAAAATAGCATTTTAAGAAGAGTTGACACCTGCAGATGGGTGTAGTTCCTTGAGGAAAAGAAGTGGGTTTGTGATTGATGCGTGCATCTCAGGGTTGGTTAGCCGTTGGTTAGCGGGAACTGGATCACCCGGGTGGCGACTTTGTGCTTGGCTGTCCTGTTGAGTTCCGTCTGTGCAGACTAGCCATCAGTGGTATCTCTGATTCCCCCATACGGTTCCTCCTCTGGATGACTCACATGTGTTGGACTCTTGGTTCTTTAGATCGGCTTATGGACCTCTTAGTCCTGTAAAGGAAAGTGGATTCCATGAGAAAAACAATATATGCGTTTTTTGTTTTTGTTTTTTACATGACCTGCGTTTTGAGATCTCAGTGTCAGGCTGGTATCCTGGCTTCCTCAGAGCCCCCCCCTTTTGGCCCATTGTGTCACCTGTCCTTTGACTAAGCACTCTGGCTTTCAAGACAATGTCTGAATATTTGCTCTGGAAAACAAAGCTCTAGGGCTCATTAACATGAGGACATGTATTTATGCCTGAGGATACCATGCATTAATAACTGACATGCTTCAGAACCATTTTTTTTTCTCTTAGCCTACTTATAGCGGTTCTGGCATAGTAAAACATTTTTTATTTTATTTTTTTATTAAAATTGATATGCGACATTTACTGTCAGCAATGAAGTATTTGACATAATAGTCAATCTACTGTCATTCTTCAGAACCATTTTTTTTCTTTTAACTTAATTATAGTGGTTCTGGAATAGTAACATTTTAAAATAATTCAGTTTAACATGCGACACTTATGGTCAGCAACAAAGTATCTGATATGATAGTCAACCTTCTACTGGGGAAAAACAAATAAAACCTTCCCCCCTGTGGGGTGTCAATACGATTTTTAATAGAGGCAATCAAACTACCTTAGGTGGCGACTCATCTGTTACCAGAATATCAAACCGTTTTAGGCCTTCTGATGTTAATATCTTTAGGATTCGGCCAACCTCCGAAATTATCGTCTTCTGTGACTTCTTGAAATTAAGCTGTTTGGAGCGACCTGTTTATGTCAGAGGAATGAAGTGACCACTGAAAGATAGGATAACAGTTAGTTTCTAACGACCAAGATCCCTGCTGGGGATTCCAGGATCCTTACTATTGTAACCTGGGGGAAAACATTATATGGTGTTAGAACCTCTGTCTCCTATGCCTTCCCAGTGCATTCCTCTGATTTACTTTAACATAGGCGCTTCAAAGGCTCTGTGGCCCTTGGCTGGCCCCAGTATTTGCCTCTTACAGAAAAGTGATTCACACTTTGTACAGCAATGAAGCCGTGTATCATATGCATAACTTGCTTTATTTTGGTTTCTGTATTGCTTACAGGCTGATCAGAATAGGGTTCTGTGACCCAGTCTCTGTATTTTCTGGGGACTACTGGCTCAGTTTTATCAGACATATCCCCTTCAGCAACACTGTCCTGATTCTGGGATAGTTGTCTGGGCCTTAATTTCTCCCTATTTTTCAGGGGATTTTGGGGTGTCCTACCCTGCGGTTGCTCCCTATTTACCTGTGTTGGTCCCCGGGGCGAATTGGACCGGTAATAATACGGGTTTCTACATTTGGGTTTAAATTTGACCCGTTGGAGGTAGACCCTATAGTTTCTCTGAAACCTTGCGTCTGGTTCCCCAGGATGGTAATCCTGAGGTGGGCTTTGTGTTCTCCCTTGAAAGGGTGTTTTCTTTCCCCCCTTCTAATTTGTGGGGTATGTGGTCTCCCGCTGGGAAGACTCTGTGGCATATCTCCTCTGGCTATATCAGCACATGTCATTTTATGGGTATCAAACCGTAATAATTGGGGAGATACATTAGTTTCATCCATGATTTGAGTGATGGGTTGAGGCCTTTCATCGTATTCACCAGTTCGTTGGATAGAGTACACATTGTTACCCTCTTTTACCAAGGACTTAAGTGAACACCCCCTTTCGTAGTCTTTTGCTAAACGCACTTTTGTGTGGGTAGGTGGAGTCTCAAAGAACGTGGATTTAAATTCACTTTTATTGCAATCTGTCTCATTTTCTGTTAAGTGGTAAGCACTTCTGAGCACAGACAACACTTCTGTGGGGCTTTGATTACTGGAACATCTCAGATTTTGTTTAGCCACACCAGCTGCTGTAACATTTTTGTACTGGGCAAATTCTATATGACAGCGGTGTTTAATTTCTTGCCATGAAGTACCAGACAGACCTTTTAAAGATTCGCAGAATCTACGGTGTTTGGTTTAAATACCCACGGTAAGAAATTAATCCTTGACTGGTCATCATCTAGGCCTAAAGCTGATAAGGTATTTTCATAGGCCTCAATGTGGTCAATGACGCACATGGATCCCTCTTGCTCAAAGATTGGGAAAGTATCATTTAAAATTTTTATTACTTCTGAGGCGTCCCGTTTAGGGGTACCTATCATTTCCTCTGATCCCAGGGGAAGCTTATTAAACCTACTTTTATGTGGTGGTTCACTTTTTGCCCCGTTTTGCTCAACAAATGGCTTGGGATAGGATGAGGGTTCTTTTTCTGGTCCCTCACCTTTGTCTAACTCCAATATTTTAGATTGAGAGTCAGATGTTAGATTTTGTTTACATTCTACACTTTCATGGTGAGGCATTTGAGAATTACCCTGGGGCACAAACTTCACTGAGGCGTCCTGTTTAGGGGTATCTATCTTTTCCTCTGATCCCAGGGGAAACTTATTAAACCTACTTTCATGTGGTGGTTCACTTTTTACCCCGTTTTGCTCAACAGATGGCTTGGGATAGGATGAGGGTTCTTTTTCTGGTCCCTCACCATTGTCTAACTCCAATATTTTAGATTGAGAGTCAGATGTTAGATTTTGTTTACATTCTACACTTTCATGGTGAGGCATTCGAGAATTACCCTGGGGCACAAACTTCACTGAGGCGTCCTGTTTAGGGGTATCTATCTTTTCCTCTGATCCCAGGGGAAATTTATTAAACCTACTTTCATGTGGTGGTTCACTTTTTACCCCGTTTTGCTCAATAGATGGCTTGGGATAGGATGAGGGTTCTTTTTCTGGTCCCTCACCATTGTCCAACTCCAATATTTTAGATTGGGAGTCAGGTATTAGATTTTGGTTACACTCTACGCTTTCAGGGTGAGGCATTTGAGAATTACCCTGGGGCACAAACTTCACTTTTAATTCTTTTGATTGCTTAGTTAGGGATTCCTGTTCCGACTTAAACTGATTTGTTCCTTCTTTTAAATTTTCACTGCTTATTACTCGGCAACTTTCTAAATTTTCACTGCTCATTACTCTGCAACTTTTGTCAAGATATTCAGTTTCCTGCAGAAAACTCTCAATCTCTTCTATTAATCGTTTCCCATCTTTGTGACATTTGTCTTGAATTATTGTAGTGTTCTTCCGCACTGTTATTAATGACTTGTGATAATGATCTGCCTTTTCATTGGTCACTTCTCTATTTTTAGTGAGCTCACATTCCTTTTCTGTTACATGTGGCTGGGATTCTGAGATATCTATCTCCTGTTGGGGATTTTGACAGTTAAACCCATTACTAAGATACATCAGGATAATGCGTAAATCCGCAATAATGTGATCAAGCCTTTTTATTGTCTTTACCTTAGATGAGTTATCTTGTGCATCAATTTGACCGCCCAAGTTCCACACGTCTTTTATTATCTGACGGGCATGGGTTTTACGGCCTGTAATGTATGCTATATCAGTCTCATCAGACAATTTTTTTTTTGGCCTCATCTGTCATTTCAGCTTTGGAAATTTTTTCCAACATTTCCTGTATCCGTACCAATCTTCTCTGAGTTATTGTCTCACCACTAAGGGCCGACTCTTGGTAATCCCTATTAACAAACAATATATTTTGACCAGACCTTTTTAGGCAAAGAAAAATATCTTTTATCCAAATTTGATAATACATGATTTCAAAAATTAATAATTCATAATTTCATAATTTCATGCAAAATGTAATTTTTGTCACCACCATAGCTATGATTGAACTTGTACAAAACATCGACATTATCTCAGCAGTGCCTCCATTTATATGTTGTGCTTTCTTAAGGTTATATTTACCCGCACAGTAAAATTATATTGAATTCTTTGATAACGAAGAAGTTTTTAAATACAAGTCAATCTATATGACATAGTCTATATTATGAACGTATTCACGGAGACGTGTAATCATACAAAATAGCTAATTTATTGGTTGACAAAATATGGATATTTACATGACATTAGAATACCAGTTGCGTTACATGAACACATTGCGATACATTAAACTATCCCCAAAATGGGCGTGCAATACCTTTGATCTGTGTGTCATGGCCAGTCTCAAGATAACTATATAAAAAAGACAATGAAACGAAAGCTTCTATTTCATATTTCAACCTGTTACTTTACTGCAGTTTAAGTAAGCGGGAAAAATATGAAAATGTATTGGAAGGCTTTGTTCTGTCATTAATTTTGAAATTATGTAAAAAAAATATTAAAATATAAAAATGGTATGCTTACAGAAAAAATCTACCAGTTATTGATTATGAGACCAGACCATGACTACACGATATACAACTTTAAATCCTACAGAACAACAATATTTCTGATAAAGTAAAATGGCATATTTACCAATTCCACGATGGCAATTTGCAGGTGACCAAAGTTAATATGCAGTGCTTTTCTATGGCCCTTCATGGGACGACAAGCTGCCTTCATACCTTGTCCTAGTGTGCCCCTCCCCCTATGGATGGGGTCTTCTTCCTTCATTGATCCATCTTCATTGCCTGTACCTTATTCATCTTTTTCCTTTTTCCTCCTTGAATTGAATGCCCTGTCTCATGGGCTATCTTTCTTATATTACTCAAAACAATAGGACCATTAAATTATACTAAGTTCTGCCCATCTAACAGCTGTCCTTAACTCATTGGCCTCTGGTCTCTATGGGAGTTCCTGGCAATACATGTCGGGCTCCTATTGGCTGACGATTTTAATCATTTACTGGGTCACTGAGTTTTGAGAACCTCAAGTAATATCACTTTCAGCCACTAGGTGTCTCACCTTTATTGTGAGAATATCTGTAAGATAATTTTATATTACTGGGGAGACTTGTATTATTATTATTAACTTATTATTCTTATTATTGGTAACTTCTATATATGTATCTTTGATAACTTTATGTTCCATCATATCCAATTAATATATATTTGATCCCTACATCATATGAACGTATATTCCTGTATAACCGCATATTTTCCAACAACATTCTTTCCAATCATGCACAGGTTGATATCTCAATCAATGCAAAATAATTATTAATGTGGATACATTAATTATTTTGATATGTGTTTGAGGGACACATGTTGCAGCATACATCTTTATAATCACAATTCTATATCTTCCATAATGTGGATTTAGTTTCTTTAAAAAACACATCTATTGATAAAAACAAATTTCTCCTATAATTCTTTTTACAAATTTCTAAATTAGCTGATGCGATGGTTATATATATCCCACAGTCCTTAAGATGTCCTTGATAATTTGGAAATATTATTTTTCATGTCAACGTATATTTTCTAATACCCCGTATATTCATAATGCAAGTCAACTTTGTACATTGGTTTGTGAAGACCGTATTTAAAACTATCTCTTCCGTGTGGTGGCCCAAGAGCCCAGCTGTGTAAATACCTTCTTCTCAGGAAATTTAGTTGGTCAACACAAGTCATTGTTTTAGAATGGCTGAGTCAATGTTCGGTCTTCGGTCTACAATGGATTTATTTCCTCACCTGAAATCAGTTCTTGACTTACAAAGGTAGTTCTAGGATGAGGCTTGTGATATCTGTTCAGATTGTCATCTGTGCGAGCTTTTCTCTATTATAAGACTCCTAACCACTAGAAACTAATTCACTTCCTGGGTACACACCAGACCTGGTCAGTTTATATTTTGTGTGCCTGGTTGTCTCCTTAACTATCTTTTGTTTGTTTGCGAAAGTAAGTCATTGTTCTAACTTCCATCCAAGCTTGTAAAAGTTAGAGATAGCTGATGTATTGGGGACCTTGTACATCTAAGTCAAATGTATTCCTTCTTCACTGACTGAATGAATTTTGTATACAGCCGTTCATCAAAATTAAGGTTTAATGGCCTCTTCATATTTTTGCTGATAAATATTGAATATATTATTATAATTCGTGCCAAAATGTATGACAATCTGGAAGATACAATGAAAAATCAACGACTGTCGGTGTGAACTTCTGGAACTTCCACTTTCCTGGGCCTTGGAAGTTCAAACTTTAGGCTGCCTTTGTGAGGTTTTGTTACATCGTTATTTTTCCAATTGAGTAATCTAGTGGTCTGGTACGGTACCACATTTACTGAAAGACCTACCAGAACCAATGAACAGAAGACGTCTGCATCTTCCCAGGAATACCATTGTAATGCCCTTGTGGGAAAACTGCCATGACAGCTTTTGGCCGGGAAAACTGACCGTGTGTACGCTCCATCGCAGTTTTCCCGATAGGAAAACCGCCGGGAATTCCGGCGGGAAAAAATTAGAACATGTTCTATTTTTTTCTGCCGCGATTCCCGGCACTTCTTGTTTTCAGCAGTTTTTTTCAATGTATGAACAGCAATCTGTCATTTCTCCTAGTCAGTCCCCTCCCTACTTTTTTTTATGTACTCGCCGATACCGAATACCGATACTTTTTTTTAAATGTGTCCCCAAATGCAGCCATGTCCCCCCATAAATGCAGCCATGTCCCCCCATAAATGCAGCCATGTCCCCCCATAAATGCAGCCATGTCCCCCACATATGCAGCCATGCCCCCAAACATATGCAGCCATGTCCCCAAACATATTGCAGCCATGTCCCCAAACATATTGCAGCCATGTCCCCCCACATATGCAGCCATGTCCCTCCACATATGCAGCCATGTCCATGGGCGTCCGCTCATAGGAGTAAGGGGGGGCCAGTGACCCCCCCTGGAATCGGCAAGGGTCTGCCATGCTTGCATCTCTAGCTGTGCTGACTTTCTGTGTTTGTGCGAGTTGGCTCCACAGCTGTTGCAAGATCAGTGTCACTGAGTTACAGAGCTCTTTACTGCCACCTCTGGCTGCTTCCTGCATGTGCACCCTCGTGTTTGCTTTGCTGCCTGTAATGTATTTTCAAAGGGACATGTGGAAACAGGACTTAGGAGAAGGAAGACCACCGTGACCTTACAAGTGGGGACTGTGAGTACAAGTTAAGGGAGAAGGCTTTATGGGATAATGACTAAGCCCCTGCCCTTCATGACATTGTCAAAGAAGCGGAGCATAGGTGACCGTAAAATTATGCCCCCCCCTGGAAAAAGTTCAGCGGACGCCCATGGCCATGTCCCTCCACATATGCAGCCATGTCCCTCCACATATGCAGCCATGTCCCTCCACATATGCAGCCATGTCCCCCACATATGCAGCCATGTCCCCAAACATATGCAGCCATGTCCCCAAACATATGCAGCCATGTCCCCAAACATATGCAGCCATGTCCCCCAACATATGCAGCCATGTCCCCCAACATATGCAGCCATGTCCCCAAACATATGCAGCCATGTCCCCAAACATATGCAGCCATGTCCCCCAACATATGCAGCCATGTCCCCCAACATATGCAGCCATGTCCCCCAACATATGCAGCCATGTCCCCCAACATATGCAGCCATGTCCCTCCACATATGCAGCCATGTCCCTCCACATATGCAGCCATGTCCCTCCACATATGCAGCCATGTCCCTCCACATATGCAGCCATGTCCCTCCACATATGCAGCCATGTCCCTCCACATATGCAGCCATGTCCCCCAACATATTGCAGCCATGTCCCCAAACATATTGCAGTCATGTCCCAAAACATATTGCAGCCATGTCCCCCATATACGCAGCCATGTCCCCAAACAAATGCAGCCATGTCCCCAAACATATTGCAATCTGCAGCCATATCCCCAAACATATGCAGCTATGTCCCCCATATACGCAGCCATGTCCCCAAACATATTGCAGCCATGTCCCCCACATATCCAGCCATGTCCCCCACATGCAGCCATATCCCCCGTACCTAAATGATGCCGCTGCCGCGTTAATCACCGCGCGGGGAACATTACAGTCAGCTTTCGTTTGAATAAGCTGTTTTCGCTGCCGCACTGTGTATAGAGACACTCCCCCTTGCTCGGGATTGGACAGATGATACTGGTATCGATATCGGGACAACCTTTCAGTAATTACTAGTAAAAAATATATTTTTATAAAAATTCCATAAAACTACCCCCTATTTTGTAGACACAAAGGGCCAGATTCAGGTAGATGGGCGAATCTTTATTTTGGAGTAACGTTTCTCATTTACGTTACTCCGCCGAAACTTTATGAGCAAGTACTGTTATTCACATAGCACTTGCTCCTAAAGTTGCGGCGGCGTAGCGAAAATGAGCCGGCGGAATTCAAATTGGGCGGGTAGGGGGCGTGTATTATTTAAACTAGGCGCGATCCCGCGTCGAACGTACTGCGCATGCGTCGACTGTCAGTGCGCATGCTCCAAATTCTGTCAGTGAACGTCAATGACGTCAATCCCCATTCACGGACGTTTTACGCAAACGACGCTAAACTTTTTAAATTCGACGCGATGACGACGGCCATACTTAACATAGGATACGCCACCTAGGGGGCATGTTTTTCTTTGCGCCGCGTATCGCTTACGGAAACGTCGGAAAGTCACTGCGTCGGGCCCGCGTACGATCGTGAATTTCCGTCTCTCGCTGATTTACATACTCTTGGCGTAAATCAGCGGGAACGCCCCGAGCGCCCATTTTAAAATTGCAGTTCCGATACGACGGCGAAATACAATTACGCCGCTCGTATCTGAACTCAATCCCGGCGTTTCTTGTTTTCTGGCTACAGATAACAGATAAGCCGACTCAAAGTGTGAGTTATGCTGGCGTATCACTGATACTCCAGCGTAACTCTACCTGAATCCGGCCCTATAACTTTTGCGCAAACCAATCAATAAATGCTTATTGCGATTTTTTTTTTTTTAAGAAAAATATGTGGAATACGTATCGGCCTGAACTGAGGAAAGAATACTTTTTTAATATATATTTTTGGAGGATATTTATTATAGCAAAAAGTAAAAAATATCATTTTTTTTTCAAAATTGGCGCACCATTTTTGTTTATAGCGCAAAAAATAAAAACCGCAGAGGTGATCAATTTTGCTTTGGGAGCCACGTCGCACGCACAATGGTCAGTTAAAGCGACGCAGTGCCGAATCGCTAAAAGTGGCCTGGTCATTGACCAGCAAAATGGCCCGGGGGTGCCAGGTGTACCACTGATCAGTGGACAGTTATGACGGTGAATGAACAAATCTTCGTCATTCCATAACAGCGCTGTAGCCCCATGCGGGGGTTGTTCTAGTCCTATGGAATCAGACCGCCTCTCCTTCCCACCCACTTGTTCAGAGTCAGCTGAGTATTCATGTGAAATACGGCAGAGCGTCCTCCATTACCGCGATGAATCCCGTATACTGCGCCCAAATAAAAGTATATTTCATTGAGTTGTTTACAATCAGTAAATTACAGATAATGAAGCGTCTCCTCTGACCTCACAGGATTCAACCGATAACAAAATATCATAAAAACCGTAACAGCAATAACGCGCGTTTTCTATACAAACCTGACGGCGCCTATTCATTTATCGCCGCCCTGTTTATTAAAACATTCCATCCTGGTCACTAAAGGGTTATAATCTCGTCGTCTTTGTTCTTCTAGCTTTATGGAAGTTTCCCCCCATGCTGGGAGAGTCATTAAAACATAATTTTTAACAAAATCCTTATTTTTTTTATTTTTTTCATCTCATATATGCAATTATATAAATATTACCTTTACAATTATTGGTAATTAGGTGTCTAGTTTATAAAGCTGCAGCTCATTAACCCTAACTGAGAAGTCTATTACATCCATCCATAGTGAGGCTCTGCCTGCTGTTATTAATGCCATCCGCTGTAACTATACCCCCAAAACAATACAAGAATTAAATAGTGTGCACAGGTTTACAGAAGTAATCCTCCCGCTCATTGTACTCGGCTTAAAGCTAATCCTTCACCAAATATTAGTTATAGATTTTCTCCGTATCACACGGTGACTGATGTGTGTTATAGGGATCCTGCACTTAGGCTGACTTACAATGATGAAATATAGAAAAACTGAAAAATAGGTGCTGTGCTATCCCCCCGAAAACTGTTATGCAAAAACCATCTGAAACACATAATACAGGGCTCGACAAAATCCGGGCGCCAGGTCGCAAATTGCGACAAGAAATTGTGACCTGGCGCCCGCCGGTAATTGAGGCCGCGGCTTTGCAGCCTACAAGTCCGCGGCCTCAATTACCGGCCTCCGCGGGCCCACCGCGATCGCGCGGCGGGGGAGGTGGGGGGGCGCACGCAGGCACAGGATCCTAATTTTTCACTGCCATCTCCTTCCCTATAATTAGAACCCCCAAACATTACATATATAAGAAGGCCAGTATGGTGGCCTGAGTTTATGGGAGGAGCCCGGAGGGTATTTAAGCAGCCCACTCACACATGCTCTTTGTCGGTTCAGTGTGCAGTACTACACGTCACTGGGCCGACTCTTCCCAGCTCACCTCATGTCCGTGAGTCTGCGCATTCAATCGCATTCGACACCCTCCCGCCCTTCCCTTTTTCAGGGCACTTCTCAGCATATCCTTCTTCAATTAACTACCCATTACTTACTTTGGGTATGCCCCCTTTTCTTGGCATACTGACTAGACCACCAAGGCACACTTCAGGTCTATTTATGTTGTAAGTCTTGTCGCGTGTTTATGTGATCCACATCACTCTCGGTCAGAGGGCCACGACCATAATTTTTTTTATTCTAACACCCTAGAGAATAAAATGGCGGTCGTTGCAATACTTTCTGTCTCGCCGCATTTGCGCAGCGGTCGCACTTCTTTGGGGAAAAAATACACTTTTCTTAATTTAAAAATAAGACAACAGTAAACTTATCCCAATTTTTTTTTTTAGATTGTGAAAGATAATGTTACGCCGAGTAAATTGATACCCAACATGTCACGCTTCAAAATTGCGTCCGCTCGTGGAATGCCGACAAACTTTTACCCTTTAAAATCTCCATAGGCGACGTTTAAAAAATTCTACAGGTTGCATGTTTTGAGTTACTGCCTTCGTCCTGGATCAGCAGCCCTCCTCTCCCCTTTGCACTGCACTTTTAAGGTAAGTCTGGTCTGGTCTGCTGGTCTACCCCCTGGGGGCTGGATGCGGCCGTCCTTTTCAGGATAAGCCGCAGTTCCTCTTTAATCCCCGGGGATCGGACGACCAGACGACGGCTACCCCCCCGGCATACCAAACACTATTCCTTCGCCCCCAGCCATCTCCCTCTTACCACCCCACCACCGCTACCCTCGGGGTCCCTGGGAAGCCTGCCGCAACGGGACCGCGGCTGCGGTCGCGGCTGTGGCATCTTAGGAAAGTCCGCAGCTGGACACCCCCCAAGCCGAGGGTGACAAACTCCCTATTACCTCCCCATCACTGTAAAAACGACTACAACGCCTCAGGCCCCCCCGAGGACTCTCCCCGCTGTACCTGTACAGGCCCCTCTATCCCTCTGTACCTTAGCCCCCGGCTTGGGCCTGGTCCCAGGCGGCGCCCATCTTGGTACTCCCACTGTTACAGCAACACCACCTACACTCTCCCTCACCCCCCCCCCCCCCTTGCACAGACCATTTCAACTAGAAACTTGGTCTCTGCAGGTAATCCAGGGGTACGTATCCCCACGCTCCCCCCTTACTCATAAAAACATTTGATCCAAGGTTGTTACCGATCGCCAGCAGGGATCAGGAAGGAATTTTTTCCCCAGTCACGGCAGATTGGCATAGCACGCCTGGGGTTTTTCGCCTTCCTCTGGACCAATTTCAGAGAGGGAAGGCGTAGAAAGTGACAGTTTCACTTGGTTATTCTTCCCTCCCAGCACCGCAAAAAAAAACACCCCCATAATACTCGTCACTTCCCTGCGTTTTTTTCTGCAACCATGGGATATCTGAAATACTCTGCAGAAACCATCTGGGAATTAAAACCATTCGCCTCAACACTTCCAACGATCACCGAAAAAGCTCTAAAGAGTGAGCAACTGTTAAGAATCAATCGACGATTAACAGTAAAAAACCGCACCCAGGCACACCAGCCAAGACGCATATCCTGTGCGTTGGTTAACACAAGATCGGCAGTAAAACATCGGCAAGAAATCCATGATTTCATCCTTCAACATGATCTAGACTGCCTCTTCATCACAGAAAGCTGGCTCACAGGCGATTGCAACACCATTCTGGAAGAATTGGTGCCAGCAAATTATCGCATTCAAATGCAGAACAGAGTGGGGCAAAGAGGGGGAGGCTTGGCGGTGATCCACAAGATTCACCTCTCGATCACCAAACCAGTCCTCCAATACTCGCTTCCATTTATGGAAACCCTCACTCTACAGCTGCAAACAAACCCCCAAGACATGGTCCATATGCTACTCTGCTATAGACCCCCCAGGCCCAAAAATGCACCTTCTCACCTCATTAACAGAATTCATCTCCTTTTATACCCTAAGCATCAAACACCTTTTTGTGCTTGGGGATTTCAACCTCTGGGCCAACTCCTCGTTGGACCCAGTCTCTGACGCCTGCATCGACCATCTGCAAGGACTAGGTCTGCAGCAATTATTACGAGGCCCCACTCATGCCTCAGGCCATACCCTCGATCTCATTTTCAAACAGGATTTGGAAATTGAGGTTGGGGGAAATGAGCCACTACCATGGACCGATCACCACGCCATTAAATTTACAATGGCCAACCACCTCAGGCCAAATAAAACAAGAAAATCGGTGACAAGTCACTGGACTAGATCTCAGAAGAAGCTCCACTCGGAACTCTTCAAAACGACCCTAGTAAATAATATAAACACAATACAATTAAAACAAACAGCCACAGAAACACTTGACGCCATCAACAAGGCGCTACTTCAGTCCGCCGACTGGGTGGCACCAAAACGCAAAACAACGCCGGCTGGTTCAACGACCAGCTGACGTTGCTAAAGCAAGAGCGTAGAAGAGCAGAAGCTGCCTGGAAAAGGAGCTCTTCAGATAGAAACCACACCATTTATAAGACAATAACAAAGAAATATCATAAAGAATTCTTTATGGCAAAAATCATTTCGCCAACATCATCACCAAGGCCCTAAACCGCCCCCGCGAACTCTTCAAGCTGGTTTCACAGTCGATGAATCCAGCC